>JACYFF010031954.1:100151619-100183462 GCA_017589665.1 Selenicereus undatus
CTTCAGCTAGCTTCAATATTTATAGCAAAGCTTTGACGAACCCTCAAAAACTAGTCGTTAGACTGATTTGAGATTGTCTCTAGGATTTCAGCTTCAGTTCAAGACCTTGAACTTCAGTTTAGGGTCATTGATGATCTTCTATTTTCAACATGCAATAGTTGTATCTCTAGTTTTGGCTTATTTGCAATTCTATCGAACAACTACCTTATTTTTGGGTTGTCGAAAGATTCTCTTGATTGCAATTCCTTCCATGATTAAGCACTTATAATTTTGTTAGGAAAAATCAAATATTTTACCAAGTGAATATTTCTAATCAAATGGGATATCCCATCTCATAATATAGCATTATCAAACATGATAAGAATCATAATCAAATTAGAATCACAAATATAATATCATAAAGATCACATATTCAAATTTGAATAATAAACTATCTTAAAGATAAAATCAATCATGTCAATATCTATTTATAATCATATCACATAGAAACACTAAGGTAGGTCCAAATATAACAAGATAAATATATCAATTGATTAATCTCTTTTTATTTTTCATCAAAACATATTGATAAACACATTGTGAGCCTCAAGAAAGCGAACAAACAATATATAATCAAATACATTTAGTACTTATAGGAATCCCAATTTTTCAATTTTGTTTTCACTAAAAAATTTATATGGGTATCCTTTAAAAATAGTCGGCCACCAAATACCAAAGTTACTTAGGACAACTGTGTGTATCTACTAGGAAATAAATATTATTTTATTTATTTTATATTTAGGAAATTTTGTGATTTCTGGCTAGTTTCCTATTCCTTGCATGAGTTGGAGTCTCGGCATGTACGTTTAGGGCTAGCTTGCACATTGCTTCATAAAAGTATATATGTAACAATTGACAGACGGGGAAAAGAAGCACAGAAAAGAGGGCACAAAGTTCAGCCCCAAGACTTGACATATTTTTCTACCAACAATTCTTTATGGTATCAAAGCCATGAGTAAAAGGTTTGTAATTGACAATCACTCACCCTACTATCTCCATCCATCCGAGGGGCTGGGAGTGGCGATTACAACCGTTATATTCAATGGCAAGAATTACGATTTGTGGCATTGAGCAATTAGAACTGCCTTAAAATCTAAAAACAAATTAGGGTTCAGCAAAGGAACCCTAAAATGGCCGGAATTGAAGGAAGGAGATGATCCCACTGAATACAATGCTTGGGAGATGGTGAATTCGATGATATGTTCTTGGAATATTAACGTAATTGATCCAAAACTTCACACCAACATTGCATATGTTCACTACTAAAAACCGGGCATTTTTCGGCGACACACCGTCGGACGCCCATTTTTGAAAATTGGCCGCCTTTTTTTTTTTTTTTTACCATTTTTGAAGGGTCCGACGGACATGTCCGCCAGACTGTCCGACGGGTATTTCGGCGAAACACCCGTCAGACACCCATTTTTTGAAAATTGGCCATTTTTTTTTTCCTGAAGTGTCCGACAGACATGTCCGCCGGACCCCCTTTAAAAGAGGCCCGACTCGGGTTTCGCCAGTCAGGCTCTCTCTCTCCTTCGGCCCTCCAAAGTCCCCCCTCGCGTTCGCCCCTCCCCCGCCAGTTGCTGCCATCGTGTGCTCCGCCCCCGCCTGTCGACCACCCCCTTAGTCCCCCGCCCCCGCCCATCGACCACCCCCTTGTCAGTGGGCGTTACGTTGGTCGTGAGCGTCGACCGCCAACCCCACCGCCCAGCTCCGGTGCTTCCCACCGGCGCCGCCACTGCCACTTCGCCGTCGTCGCCGCCGCCTCTTCACCACCGGCCGACCTCAACATCCCCACCATTTGTGAACCATAAATTTCGTTATCTTGAAGTAAGTATTTAAACCTAAATATTTTGTAGATTTGTGAAATTGAAGAGATAATTTTGATAGTTTTATGGTAATTAGTGATTGGTAGATTTATATTGAGTGATTTTTGAAAATTGATTATTGTGTAAAATTAAAAATGTATGGAATGTCACAGCGGTTTGGTAAATTAAAGTGGATTGATTATGTGATATGTGTTAAATTGTTGATAATGGTTTATGTATGTTGAAATTTTGTGTAAATTAATATGTAATTGTTAGGTGAGTACTATTATTAGTAATTTGTTGGTGTTCTTAATTACAGTGAAGTGAAGAATGTGTTTGTACAGACATTGAACATAATTAGTTGTGAAATGTATTTATTGTTGAGGATTGATAGAAAACAATTAGTAAGCCACTATGAGGTTATATTATTCCGTTACATGTGAAAAAGTTGTGCATATATGTTGTTGTGTATGATTTGAGGGAATGATATTATTTTAATTTGTGCGTTAATTAGAACGATTTTTGTGGATTATTAACATGAAGGAAATGGGTCGTAAGAGAAAACGTATTGCGAAAGGGAAAAAAATTCGTTATTGTTGCTGTGAGTGTCATTATTGTCGGTGTGCATGTCACAACTTTGGGCTCCCACTTCAGACATTGAAACATGTTTATATCCTGACCTCATTGTCGTAATATATATGTGTTTTTGTTGGTATCGTGTTAATCGTAGCGTATGACGAAATAGTTTAATGATAAGTCCATCATGCATTCAGTTATATACGAATTAAAATGTGATAAATACGTCAATGATTAAAATAACCAATGTACTACTTACTTTGTCAATGATGAACAATGGATAATATGTGTGGACCACCCCATCGGAGGTGGATGTATGAAAGATTTCTGTCAGGGAGAAAATATTATAGCCAGGAGTTCTTAGAAGGAGTGGAAATGTTTGATCAATTTGCAAGGTGTCAAACAGAGTTCATTAATAATGGGCATTATGGATGTCCTTGAGCCAAGTGTGGAAACATAGCTCATAGGGAACCTGATGATGTTAAATTACATTTGTACCAAAACGGCTTTGTTAAGGGGTATTGGTATTGGACATCTCATGGGGAGATAAAACCAACTGAATATGCAAATGTTGGCAGTAGTAACCAACAAAACTTGTATGATAACATGGCTCTAACAAGTCCTATGGATTTCGATAACACGAACTCATTTGTCGATCGTGTTCGAGCAATGGTGAATGATGTCATTGTTACTAATGAGGTTGAAGTTAGTGAGCAACCAAATGCAGAAGCTCAGGCATTTTATGATATGCTTCAAACTGCTCAGAGGCCTTTGTGGGAGGGATGTTCAAACCAAACTGAGTTGTCTAATGCTGTGAGGTTGATGAGTATCAAATCTGATTACAATATGCTGCAGAATTGTATGAATGAGGTGATGCAGTTACTGCATGAGAGTTGCCCGCTAGACAATCGTGTGTCCCAAAGTTACTCAGAGTTGAAAAAGAAGGTTCGAAGTTTGGGTTTAGATGTGCACAGGATTGATTGTTGCCGCAGTGGATGTATGCTTTACTTTAAGGAAGATTCGGCCCTTGAAAATTGTAAGTTTTGTGATTTGCCAAGATGGAAGCCGATTAAGTTAGGCGATAATAGGAAGAAGTTAAAATCATATGCAAAAATGTTCTACTTCCCTTTGATACCAAGGTTGTAACGCCTTTATGCCTCAAGAAGCACAGCTGAGCACATGAGGTGGCATTATAACAATAGGCGTGAGGATGGTGTTCTGTGTCACCCTTCAGATGGGGAAGCATGGAAACATTTTGATCGCAAATACCCAGATTTTGCTTCCGAGCCTCGTAATGTGAGGCTTGGTTTGTGTGCTGATGAGTTTAGCCATTTCTCACAATCTGGTCGTTCTTATTCAATGTGGCCTGTGGTTGTGATACCTTACAACCTTCCTCCAAATATGTGCATGACAACGCCATATATGTTCTTGACTTGCATTATACCGGGGCAGTCAAATCCAAAGAATAAAATAGATGTGTACTTGCAACCGTTGATTGATGAGCTCTAAACTCTGTGGGATGGTGTCCAGACTTATGACATTTTCATGAGGCAGAACTTCTTGATGAGAGCTGCCTTAATATGGATAATGAATGACTTCCCGTGCTCGGAATGTTATCTGGATGGAGCACTCATGGTATTTTGAGTTGCCCTATTTGTATGGACCAGTTAAGAGCGACACATTTGAAACATGGGGGCAAAGCATCGTCGTTTGATTGTCACCGTCGATTCCTGCCTCGACATCATGCTTTTCGAAAAAACCACACCGCATTTTGTAAGGGAAAAGTGGTGAAAGAGGGCCCTCTATCCAGGAGAACTGGCGAGGAGCTGTGGAATGAGGAGCGTAGTCTTCCAAAAGTAACCACCGATGGAGATTTTGTAATCTCGGGTTTCAAGGAAAATGTTCACAACTGAACCAAGAGAAGCATCTTATGGGATTTGCCTTATTGGAAAGACCAGTTGCTACATCACAACTTGGATGTTATGCATATAGAGAAAAACTTTAGCGACAACATCATTAACACTGTCATGGATGTTCCGGGAAAAACAAGAGATGATGTGAAGGCGAGGTTGGACATGGCAGACATGTGTGATCGTCTCGAATTAAATGTTAAACGAGGGGTTAACGGGAGGACACTGAAGCAAAAGGCATCGTACGTCCTTTCTTTGGACAAAAGGAATGGGGTATGTGAGTAGGCCCAACAACTTACAATGTTTGATGCTTATTGCTCCAACTTCGGGAATTGCGTAGATATGAAGGCTGTAAAGTTCCAAAACATGAAGAGTCATGACTGTCATGTGTTCCTGCAGACGCTAATGCCAATAGCTTTTCGTGCGCTACCAGACGTTGTACTTGAACCACTTGTCGAGTTAAGTGAGTACTTTAAAAACATTTGCTCAACAGTGTTACGGGTCGATAAGTTACAAGAAATGCAATGCAATATACGCATCATTCTTTGCAAATTGGAGAGAGTTTTCCCTCCTGGGTTATTCAATGTCATGGAGCACTTACCTGTGCATTTGGCAGAAGAAGCATACCTTGGGGGTCCTGTGCAATATCGATGGATGTATCCTTTTGAAAGGTAAATACATTTGAAAAATTACGTCACACATGTAAATGTAAAACAAAAGTGTGCTTCAAACACTCATAAAATTTTAATGTAGGTACTTTGGGTGGATGAAGAAGAAAATTAAAAACAAAACATCCCCTGAGGGGTCAGTGGCCGAAGCATATCTGGTGTTCGAGACATCACAGTTTTCTTCGTTCTACTTCGGCGCTAATGTGCCTTCAATGCGCACAAGACGTCGACGAAACGAGGAAATCAATGTGGAGCCAGAACGTCATTTTCCAATTTTGTCAGTTTTCGAAACCAAAGGTACTGCTGTGGAAACTCGGACACAGAGGTACCTAACTGATGAAGAAATGAACGTTGCACAGCTTCATATTGCGTTGAATTGTAATGAAGTTGAACCGTACATCGCGTAAGTTACAAAATAAAGTACCCTTTTCATCCATTACATGCATTGAACGAATATCATTTTATGAATTGAAACATGGTGGTAATCAGTGAATAATGACTTGTACAGACTATTCAAACAACAAAAATTACAAGGAAACCCAAATTTCACAGATGTGGAGTTAGATGCACTGATATGGTCAGAGTTTATTTGGTGGTTCAAAAAAGCAGTAAGATTTTTTAATTTTGCCATCCGCGTTGAAATTACTGTACTAATTCATCAGAACTTATTTGTAGCAAATGGTCCCGACCTTATGAGTTGAAACATAAATACTTGTAGGTTGACATTGTTTAAATGTTCAATGACGAATGTCAGCTACACCTGTACCATTTGGCTCAACTGCCTTTGAGGAAGGTCACAACCTGGTTTACATTTAGGGTGAATGGATTCTTATTTCATACACAGAAAAGGTATGAAGGAAAAAAGAGTTACAATTGTGGGGTTTGTGTGAAAAGGAGCGGGGAAGGTGGATTCGAGGATGATTATTACGGAATCCTTCAAGAAGTTATTCGTGTTGAATATCTAGGAGAACCACTTAAACAATGTACATTGTTTAGGTGTGATTGGTTTGATAACACCCCTCGAGGAACACGTAGCCCCAAACTATGTCCTTTCATTGAGGTTAATGCAACAAGAAGATACAAAAAATATGATCCATTCATATTTGCTGCTTCTGCAATCCAGGTGGTGTACATGAGGTACCCAAATGGAATAAGAGATAAAGGTAACTGGTGGGTTGTTGTACCAAACAAATCTAGACACAAAGTGAATAATGAATTCACTTTACCACTTGCATTTCAAGAGGAACAAGTGTCCCACATGAAACCAGTAACTGACATGCTCCCTGCAACTTTGTTGAATGAAGAGGAAGAAATTGAGGAGGTAAACAAAGACGTTCTAGCTGAGAGAAGTGAAGAGGATGAGTGGGATGATGTTGACGACGATACTGAAGACTCTGAATGAATGTGATAATGATAAATGAGTAGATTGTGACCTAAAATCAAATTATATTCTATGTTAATTCAGACACTTATGACATTGTATGCGTGACACTTATGACATTGTAATTATGGTCATGCACGACATTTGTTGTTAATTTAACTGCAATTAACTATTTGTCCCTTATATTATTTGATCACTATGCTCTTTATATTTGTCTCAAAGATGTCAGGTACACATCGTGGTCGTGGGGCCGGACGTGGGCATTCTCGGGGAGCATACCGACAGGACCCCACCAGTCAACAAGAAGAGCAATATCAGGGACATCAAACCCCTGAGGTTCTCCATGCCATTATCCCAGACCCTCGCACTATTTCATCCATACATTTCAGCCAGCACATGACACCCAACATCCCCATGTACACATGTTTGGCAGCTACATGATCCCGAACCCACCTATTATTCCACAACAATCTGTAGAAAGGAGTCTGGAACAAAGTGAACATGCTTCTAGCCATGGCAGTACCACAAACAAGCAACTCATCACACTTGACGACAAAGAGTAAGTAGTTATGTCTTACCAACTGCGTTATCAATTTGCAATTTCTGATGGGGATCAATTCTTTCTTAATTTGCAAGTTTCTGTCCGTACGATGTTGTGTTAGAGATTACAATGATATTTACGAGCAAATATCCTGAGCCATGGCCAACATGGGGGAAAGTGCCTAAACAACAGTGGGACTTGTGGTTTGGTGAGTTTAAGGTAAGAGTTTTTCTTAATTTTTGTACATTTATCTACATATACATATATATATATATATTCATATTGTTAGCATCATTTACATTTTGTGGCATGTAATTGTGTTCATACAGAAGCGTTACCATTGGGCTCCAGAGCATGAGACCCAGATACGGAGGAATTTCGAGGAAAAAGGGGCAAGTAGATTGAGGGACACATTCAGGGAGTTAAGGAAGAGGAGGAAGCAACCGTTGTGGTTGTCTGACAGCACTTGGAAGTCGCTGCAGGAATATTGGGCTTCCGAGAAATTTCTGAAGAAGAGTTCCCAGGCAAAGAAGAACCGGAACAGTGAGCAGGACGGGTTAGGTCTTTCTTTGCATAGATCTGGTTCGGTCCCATTTACTGAGCACAGAAGACGCATGGTAAGTGCGTGGTTCATTATTTCTTGTACTTATTTTTCCCAACGCCTTCTACAATTAGAGCCATCCTCTTGTACGTTAACGTATTCTGTTATTGTATAGGAGAAGAAGCTTAATAGAGAGGTTACAAATTAAACCTCGAACTTTTTAAGGACACTCATGTAGACGCGACTAACAAATAGGTGGACAAAAAATCTGAAAAAAGATGGGTAAGTCACCTGTATGATTTCTTGCTTGCCTAACAAATCAGCTCAGTGTCTTCACATTTGAATGCTATGTTTGGAATGTGTAATTTTTTTGAATTTGATTTTGTAGAAGGAGCACCAATTAAAGTGGGACCACATTTGAAACTCACAATCTTCCACAGATCCCGACTCCGAACCAACTAAAGTCCCATCCTAGACCAAGTTGTGGGTGCAGGCTAACTACAACAAAAAGGGCCGTGTGTATGAGCTAGGATCAGAAGGGGTGAAACTGAAGCACCTGGTGAAGTCCACAGCGACATCCCAGGACCGTGATCATGACCCTGATGTGTGAGCATCGGTCACCCAGCTGAACAGCAAGCTCAGTACGATGGCGGAGAAAAACCGTCACTTAGAGGAGAAAGTGACTTTACTCAGTTCGCAATTATCTGGTCTAAAAGATACATTCCGTGAGTTTATGCGAGCTCAACAAGCATCTGGGTCTGGATCTCGCCCACGCCCTTCTATGCGCCATCGACAACACCGCCGCGCTGCTTCTTATGTCCCTCATCCACCTCCTCCTCCTGAATCGCAACCCTGTGACGACGACGACGATGATGATGACGACGACGATGATGATGATGGTAGCGCCAACCTTTGGTATGATGATCACCCTCATGACTACCAGGATTATTTCAACTAAAATGTCCCTCGATCTTCCCTTTCCACCTCGATACTCATTTGAACAGTTACGTTTTCTTGCATTTGTTGCCTTGCTTTGGTTTCTTATTACTGTACTTCCTACTATTAGAATGTCCATTTGGGGTGGTTGTTTATTTCTACTTATTGAATGAAAGTAACCACGTGTGGTAGTTACGTTTGATGCGAATTGTGTACCACGTATGGTGGTTATGTTTGTTGCGATTTGTGTACCACGTGTGGTGGTTTTGGTTCGGTCAACATATGGTTGGCCTGAGTTTGTATATGCAGGCTGTAAATTTGTATTTGGGAACTACATTTTCAAATTATTTTTTTTTATTTTTCCCAAAATTTCCGATGGCATTATGGCTTTCCGTCGGACAATTCTGTCGGACTGACCGACGGAATGGCCATTTTCCGTCGGAAAGTTCCGACAGAATGGGCATTTCCGTCAGAACTGTCCGATGAGAAATGCCCATTCTGTCGGTCAGTCCGGCGTTCGTGGCCATTTTGACCAGGGTATGCCCGACGGCAGAGTCCGTCGGACACCTGTAAATCCGTTGGCAGGCCATCGCCCTGACCGTCAGGACATGGCCGACGGAATCCGTTCTCCGTCGGAAGTTGTGGGTCTACGGACCGTATTCCTACGGAACATGTCCGTCGGATTTTCCGATGGAAAAAACGTCATTTTCAGTCGGAAAATCCGCTGGAAAAAAGCAGTTTTTTAGTAGTGGTTGAGCAGGCTGTAGTGATGTGGGAGAATCTACGAAAAAGGTATGTTATGCCAAACACACCTAAGGTGCATAAACTCAAAACTGATATCGCCGCTTGCAAACAAAGAGGCCTCGAAGTAGTCGAGTTTTGTTCCAAATTGTTGGGTATGTGGAGTGGGTTGAATAATTATATGAAGATCCCTCAATGTACTTGCGGAAAGTGTGAAAGTGATATTGGAAGTAAAGTCATAAAATTGATGGAGGATGAGCACACTCATAAGTTTCTCATGGGCCTCGATGATGAAACATACTCAACCATCCGAAGTCAGATTTTGGTGTTAGATCCTCTGCCACATCTGGACAATATCTTTAACATAATTCAGTAAGAGGAAAATCACAATCAGCTGATGCTTGGGAGAGATAACAGAGCCGAGACTGCTGTGGCTTTCGCTATGAGGGAAAAGTCGAATGCTGCAAAAAAGGGGTCGTGCAAACACTATGGCCATGAAGAAAGTGGTTGTTTTGAGATTATCGGATACCCCCTACTAAGGCTCACGGGGAAGAGGATGAGGTAGTCAAGGCAGCAGGGGTGGACGTGGCAGCAGGTCTTCGGCTGGTAGAGAACGTGAGGCTACCTATGCCACCATAGTCACGTTGCACATCAATCAGGCAACAACAGTGGGTTAAGACAGCACAGTAGAAGCTGCTCAAGTCAGTATAGCGGGACTAACTTCTGATCAGGTACAGAGGCTATTAAGCCTCATTGATATTCCGAAAGGTGGAAATGAGAAACTAGTAGGTAAGCCTGAGTGGATGATCGATAGTGGAGCGTCGTGTCACATTACTTGTGATCTTGAGACAATTGGAAACGCTAAACCCATTCAACCGATTCCCATATGTCTTCCAAATGGTACACATACCTTGGCCGAAAAACAAGGGAAAATAGCCTTGGGAGAAAAAATGTGCTTGAATGAAGTCCTCTGTGTACCTAAGCTCAATTGTAACTTATTATCAGTGGCTAAATTATGCAAATATTTAAATTGTGCTGTCACTTTCTTGGATGAATCTTGTGTGTTGCAGAATCGCACTTTGAGGACCTTGATTGGAGTGGGTGAGTAACGAAATGGGGTTTACTACTACTCTGGGCTACCGAAATTCAAGAATCAAGCAAATGTGGTAGCATCTAGCAGTCTATGGCACAATCGACTTGGGCACCCTTCAGGTGAAGTTATGTCTACTTTCTTTAGAAGTATAGGAATAGTAGGTGATTTGAAAAGAAATAAGAAATTTGATGTATGTTATCGTGCTAAGCAAACTAGAAATCGATTTCCTATTAGTGATAATAAAGCAAGTGAATTATTTGAGCTCATTCATTGTGATATTTAGGGACCGTATAGAGTCAAAACCTCTTGCGGTGCAAGCTATTTGCTCGCTATAGTTGATGATGCCAGTAGAGCAATGTGGGTGTATCTAATGAAAGAAAAGAGTGAAGTTGAAATGTTGTTAAAGGGATTCATAGCTATGATTAAGAATTAATTTGAAAAAGGGGTGAAGGTGGTTAGAAGCGATAATGGGCTTGAGTTTAATCAAGCTCCATGCAAACATTCTACTTTGAGAATGGCATAGTGCATCAAACTAGCTGCGTCGACACCCTATAACAAAACAGTAGGGTGGAACGAAAACATCGTCATGTTTTGAATGTAGCTAGAGCTTTGAGATTTCAAGCTGGGTTCCCATTGAATTTCTGGGTGGAATACGTGTTGACTGTTGCACACTTGATTAATAGAACTCCCACCAGCATATTGCATGGAAACAACCCATATGAAATTTTGTATTGTTAACTTTTTGGGATCACCTTAGAGTTTTTGGATGCCTATGTTTTGCTCAAAATAGGTTGAAAACAAAAGACAAGTTTGCATCACGAAGTAGAAAGTGTGTCTTTGTCGGCTACCCATTTGGAAAAAAAGGGTGGAAGGTGTTCGATTTCGATCCTTGTGAAATTTTTATTAGCCGAGATGTGGTTTTTCACGAGAATATATTTGCTTTTAAATCCCAAGGAAAAGACAAAGAAATTGTTGAGAATGACATAACATTTGGGAGTACAGCAGCCTACGATGAAGTTGCGGGCTTGGACAGTTTGGAGCAAGAACTGGCCCAGTCAAATGATGTGGCCCAGTACGTGGACAGAGGGAGTGCTGAGGAGATTAATTCTCCAGATTTGGGCCGTCCAAGTGAGGGGGCGTCTGGCCCAGGACAACAGTCTGCGGAGGACGCAGATCATCGGGAAGAACCTGCGGGCTTTGTGCATTCTCCTGCCACGCAGCCTGATGAGGCAGAAAGAAGAGGGCTGCCAGTGGAAGCCCAAGTTGTAAGACATGGGCACAGGACTAGAAAACAGCCTGCACATTTGGACGATTTTGTGTGCTACGGTGCCTGGATTCAAGAACCCATCTCGACTGGTGCACCTCTCAAAAAAGAGTCATCAGGTATGCTTTATCATATAACTCACTATATCACGTGCTAATTTTTCGGCCTCTCATCAAAATTTTGCAGCCGCTATTACTAAAGTTGTTGAACCTAGATTTTACCATGAAGTTGTCAAAGATGCTCAGTGGCGGAAAGCGATGGCTGAAGAAATAACAGCTTTGGAAAAGAATGAGACATGGGAAATTACGAATCTGCCACCCAACAAGAAAGCTATATGCTGCAAGTGGGTATATCGAGTAAAATACAATTCTGACGGTTTCGTTCAGCGCTACATGGCTCGATTGGTCATGCAAGGGGATTATTAAGTTGAAGGATTCAACTACAACGAAACATTTGCTCTTGTGGCCAAAATGACTAGCGTACGCTGTTTCTTGGCAGTTGTAGTTGCAAAGGGTTGGGAACTGCATCAAATGGATGTGAACAACGCTTTCCTACATGGCGATCTTGAGGAAGATGTGTACATGAAGTTACCCCCCAGCTTTACTCCCAAAGGACACAACAAGGTATGCAAACTTAAAAAGTCACTCTATGGACTTCATCAGGCTCCCCGGCTGTGGTTTGCCAAACTCTCCTCAAAACTGTGTGATTATGGATTTGTTCGCTCTTACGTGGACTATTCACTGCTTGTTTATCGAAAAGGAGAGGTGTTTATGGCATTACTCGTATATGTGGATGACATAGTGCTAGCAGGCAATAATACTCAAGCATGTAATAATTTGAAAACTTATTTGAACGCATGCTTTATTAAGGACCTTGGACCACTCAAGTACTTTCTCGGAATTGAGGTAGCACGTCGATCACAAGGTTTATTTTTGTGTAAAAGAAAATATGCACTGGAGATAATCGATGAGTGTGGCCTTTTAGGAGCCAAACCAGCTAAGTTTTCTATTGAAGAAAATCACAAACTTGCACTTGCGGATGGATGTTTGTTGGAAGATGCCACACGATACCGTTGACTAGTTGGTAGGTTAATCTATCTTACCATTACAAGGCCTGACTTGGTCTATGCGGTGCATATATTATCTCAATTTATGCAAGCTTCTGGGGAAGAACATATGGAAGATGCCCGCAAAGTCTTGCGTTATCTCAAAGGTAGCGTTGGGTATGGAATTCTGCTCCAGGCAAATAGTAAGCTACGCCTCTATGGCTTTTGTGATTCAGATTGGGGGGCTTGCCCCCTTTTGTGCCGATCTTTAACCGGGTACTTTGTGCAACTTGGAGGATCTCCTATCCCTTGGAAGATGAAGAAACAAGCTACAGTTTCTAGATCATCTGCTGAGGCTGAATACATATCCATGGCAGTTGCTACAAGTGAGATGGTATGGTTGAAAACATTTTTGGCTTCGTTGGGAATATTTCTAGAGCACCCCATGAAGTTGTTTTGTGACACCCAAGCTGCCTTACAACTAGCCAAGAACTCTATATTTCATGAACGAACAAAGCACATAGAGATTGATTGTCATTTTGTTTGTGAAAAACTTGAGGCCGGTATCCTCACTCTTTCTCATGTTGGCACCAAGGAACAACCAGCAGGCATATTTACAAAGGCACTCGGGAAACACCGATTTCACTATCTGAAGAGCAAGTTGGGTATGGTAGATTTGCATGCTCCAACTTGAGGGGGAGAATTAAGAAATAAATATTATTTTATTTATTTTATATTTAGAAGATTTTGTGATTTCTGGCTAGCTTCCTATTCCTTGCATGAGTTGGAGTCTTGGTATGTACGTTTATGGCTAGCTTGAACTTTGCTTCATAAAAGTATGCATGTAACAATTGACAGCCGGGGAAAAGAAGCACAGAAAAGAGGGCACAAAGTTCACCACCAATACTTGACATATTTTTCTACCAACAATTCTTTATCTTCAACTTCAAGCCCCTTGACATGAAAGCCTAACTTTGCCCATAGTAAGGAGGGTCCAGGACTTTGCAACATCCACATTTCAAGTTTAAAGTATTTCGTGTAAGGAGACATGTTAGAGTCTAAATTCAATTTCTAAGTCCTTAACTGTAATTTAAATTTTTAGTTGAGATAATTTTTGAATATTTACAGCTACTCCCTATTGGAACTTTGCAAATCAATTAGTTTTTGAGTTTATATCATTGCATCTTTCAATTTTTTTTCTTTTTTTTTTTCGGTTGTGTGATTATGGGATATCATTCCATCCACATAATTAACAACAAAAGCGAGGGGAAAAGAAAGGTACGTATATGACAAATAAATTGCTACGTGCACCTCTCAAAAAATTTGGTGGGTGCAGCCAGGTTCACAATAACATCAGTGTCCCTCAATAATTCATCTCCTAATTCAAGGTCTTTGATGCCCAAGTCCTTGCGACTTATGTCACCAGGCACCACCGGCTACCTTTTCTGATATGAGGGATTCAAAATTTGCACCCATCTTTTGCTCTAGCCCTTTGAACAGGTCCTTTCCTATTATCTGACACACAAAATGAACTTCGTCATAAAATGTAGCGCAGTTGCTTTAAGCACTTGAGTCTTCGGGTTCGACTCGATCAAAGCTTGGCCAAAGCTTGAGTCAACCGAGCTTGAGCCAACAAACATACCGAACCAAGCCCAATCCTAGCATGGCTGCTGTGTCCGGCTTGGTTTGGTTAGTCGACTAGTTCTTCCTACCTTCCTTAAGTGTTTGTGTGGATAGCATAAATTATCATTAATATTAAAGAATTTTAATTCCAACCCTTATTTCAAGGATTTTTCTTTAATTATAGCATAAAATTTGAAAATTTTTGAGATCAAACAAGCAATAGCAAGGCGAGCTGGAGCCATGTAATGCGCACACATACTAGCCTAAGCTTGAGCCAAAAAATTTTATGCTCATCAAGTTCCGAACCAAGCTCATATATATGTGATCGCTTGACTCAGTTCAATTACACCTTAGGCAGAAGTAGTGCGATCTCATCCTAGCATTATTCAATCCAAGCGCAATGAATGGAGTAATTCACCTACTTATACCATTATACTTAAAGTTCTTTTTTTTTTTTCAAAATAACATACTTCAATTTAATTTCACCTACCTCTCACTTGTGGTTGTTGTGGGTTGGCAACAACACGAGACAACATAAACCATACAAGGAACTGCGACAATCAATTCAAAGAGTGGCCTTGCACTCATTCTATGTCAAACCATACCATTAGCTCTCAAATAATTCAAGATCGCCACCATAATTATTGAGGCAAATGACTCCCAAATCAAAACAAAAAACAATATTAAATTCCTCTTTTGAATTCTCATAATCATCATCATGTTTAAAAATAACGGGAAAAAAAAAAGAGTCCAGAACATATGTCACATGTACCTCATTTTGCAATCTTAGAGTAGCAGAGTTCTTGTCAGCAGCCCTCAGTAGAAGAGAGAGCTTCTTTACATTTGGTTGAGTGGCTCAGCACCTTCTCCACAAATGCTACACATTACAATTTTTGATTTATCAAAATTTGTTTTATATAGCATTAATCTGACCAACAAAAAAAAAGGAAAATAGAGGATTACTATACTTTTTGCTAAAACTCCAGTTGCACGGGTGACCAAAATGGTCTTGTTCTCGAGGAACCCCAAAATGCTACTTGACTCCATCTGTATTCTCTTAGCAGGGGAAAGAGAGAATCACAAGAAGCTAGGGCGGGCATGGAGGGGTATATATATATGTAGTCCCATGTTGTTCTGAATTCGTAGTATACAGTTAGAGGAGACGCAGCAAAAACATCAAATGTGTCAATTCATGAGATATCATTTAAATTCGAGTGGAAGATATCATTTGAATTCGTAGTGCGTGTACACACACACATATATATCTCAACATTAATCTCAATCGTTGCATAGATGAAGTTGTTTATATATGAATCTCCTTACACACTGATCAAATGCAACTCACATCAAATATTATTGTTGTTTGTAGGGTAATATTTGGTTGGATTTAAACAATATTATAATGTAAATGAGCCTATAATTTTATTTCCATTATCTTATTTGATTGTAAGAGACTATTTCTATAAATAACAACTATTTATCTTATAATTATAATTATCACATATTATATAATCATAACTGTATTATAAAATTGATTATATTATATTACATTTAATCAAACATCATATAATAATTTTAGATCGGATTCCTACTTCTTAATAGGCGTAGCCGGTCGTTGTTTAAAGCTCACCTTAGTTGTTGAAGCTCTTCTATAAAGTCTAACGTCTACGCATTGCAATCAATTAGTTCTTATGTGTTGCTCATGGAACAGTGAAGACGTTAATTTCCCTAGTTTTGAATAATTGCTTGTCAAACAATCCTGCAATATGAATAACTCTGTGATTGTACTTTCATTATCATATCTGATTGTAAGAGAAGATTGTAAAGAATAACTATTTTAAAATGTACTTGAAATAGTTGTTTGAAAATTAATGGCTAGGATTTTACACTTCCTTAAGGTCACTTATTTGGGTTTAATTTAGATTAGGCAAAAGTTAAATATTGCCTTAAGGGCAAAATGGGCAATGTTTAAGTAGCATTTATTGTCATAGGAAATTTCAAAAACTTTTGATGACAATAATGCTTGGTGATAGTAACTAATATGTTAATTTTACACTTCCTAAATTACCCTTCACAAAATTATTTTCCCGTAACTTTTCTCTCTCCTCCATGCTACCCAATCGGTCCTTAGAAGCAAGAAACATCTATATTAGTTCTCATACTACAATTCTTTGATCATTATTTCTTGATTAGGGTTCACCCTTCCCATAATTTCTCACATTTTATTTAGGGTTTTTCTTTAATTCGCCGCAAAAAAACATATGATGTTTGCGATAATTCTCGCCGGAGGTGAATGAGAACTGAGAGAATTGGGTTTTTACGAAACAAAATGGGAATCTGATCATAAAGGGTGTTTTCGTCAACTAAAAGTTAGTTTTAATTATCATCGCAGTTATTAAAGTTTAGGAATTAATTTTTTTTTGCTACATTTAATTATGCTCAGCAGAATTCATTAATGATAAAAGTAGGTAAAGTCTTTTCCCTAAGCTTCTTAGCCATTGCTCTTAGGGCAACATTTATCAGCTTCGTTTGAATTATCATTTTGTTAATATCTTGTGTGAATTGAGGCGATTTTAGTGGGTATATTTTGTCGTTTTCTTTTCATCAAATAAGTTTATTTATGGCACACCGTTCAACAGCTATCGATTCAGTGGGTCGTAATTGCCTCATCCTGCAGTATCTTATGTTTCCAAAAATTTTCATATCGACCCAAATTTGTCAAGTTGAACGGCATTTATTAGTTTGGAGATATGTCATGATAAGATATAGTTATAAGTTGTTAGAAAATATAAAGAATTGTCAGAAATTATAAGAAGATGTAACAAACTATAAAAAAATATAAGAAACTGTAAAAAGTTATAAGGATAAATATAACGAGTTATTGAATTATTAAAAAGTTATACAGTATAATTTTCAGATATATATGTATAATTATTGGTCTTTAACGTATGAATTATGAAAAAAATTATTTCATGAAAATAAATTGCGTGCATCATTGATATGTATGAAATAAATTCTATAACATCACTAAACAAATCATATTGTAACATTACACAAAAAAAAAAATTATTTTTCTACAATTATCTACAAAAAAAATTCTAGTCCTGTAAACAAGGGTTTGTGTACGGTCTGCAAGAGTACATAGTATATGCCCTAAGAGCTATAGGCATTAATTAGAATAAAAAAGGGCACATCTGGCAGTTGCATACAACTATAATAAGTATTAATTCGGCCTGTATCGAATCATGCTGTATATATTTTAACCATTTTTTGTTGCCAAGATCAAGTGACCTTGGACATAGTGATTACCAGAGGCCAAATATATTTATGTTAAGGCACCCTTTCTTTTTGGATATAAATTTTCTGCTCCGTTCTCCACTCTTTATTTGTCATTTTATTTTTTCTGCTCTCCCTTTCATGCATCATCAAATTGGAAAGTCTTGGCACGTTGGGATTTTTTAGCTGGATGAGAAGATAATGTTTGAAGGACCAAAATTCGTAGTTTTTCCAAGTTCGAGTGCTATTAGAACTTACAAGACTTGTTTTAGATTTTATTTGTTAACTGTTCCTTTAATGCAAGGACCCAATAGAGGAAGCTTACTGAAGTGTCTAATCAGAGAGCAGAACCGTAGGAGGAATGAAGAGAAGCTTTTAGCTAGCATACTGGGACTCTTCTTTTACCCTATATATCATTCTAGTTTCATAAATTCGAGTGCCTCTTTTTTTCATTTGTTGCTTTTGGTCCATGATTATCATGTCACTTGGACTTCTCTTCGTGAAAGTGTGAGATGCTAAATAGTGACATTAACATGAATTTGGATTTATGTATTTCCAGGGACAATTGAACGAGGATATTTCAAATGTTAATGCCACGAATATTCCATCCCCATACATTCCAAGTCCATATGATGAGGATGCGGATGCTCGCGGTTGAAACGAGATCTAATCGAAGTTGGATACAAGTATATTTTTGTGATTTTGTTTTTGGGAGATACAAAATCATGGTTTAGAATATTGGTTTTGATAAACAAGCCAAAACCAATGCCTTTTGGATGAATGTATATATTGTCTTTATTTGATTGACTTGTATTTTGGATGATGTTATATATGTTATTGTACATTGGTCTCAAAGGGTCACACAATTTATGAATGTCAAGTATATATTTTTGGTTGTTATGGTGGCATTTGCACAATTTTATTTTGTTTAGACCAATGTTTATAAGTGAATATATAATTAGCAAGTAATTGTGTGTGTGTGTGTGTGTGTATACAGCTACTTATAAAAAAGGGGAAAAAAGTGTACAACATTAAAGCTATGCATAATGTAGACAACATTTGTTGTCAACTATTTGAATTGTTTTATATAAAAAAAAACTCATTTTGTGACAATTAGAAGCGTGTACAATTTATTTTGTGATGAGTATGTGTGTCACAAAATGATTCTATGTAGCACTTGTTTGGGTTCATTTTGTGACGTCTGTGTTTGTCAAGAAAACTTGTGACACGAAATTGTGTCACAATAAATTTTGTGACATGCATTTTTGTGACGGTTTGGGTTTGTGTCACAATTATATTTTTGCACAGCTTTATGTGTCAAGATTCCCTGAAAATTGTGTCAATATCCTTCATATTTGTTGTAGTGATCGTACCTTAAAAAAGATCCCCAAGATTAGAACAAAGTAGGGATATAGAAAAAAGAATTATTCACATTTTACTACCTTACGATATTGTATTATTATAAAATATTCAATTCCCTTACATTCTCAAAATAATAGATTACTATCTTGATATTATTTTTTGTTTTTTGATTGAACTGATATCATATTTTCTTAACAGTTTAGAATTCTGCATTTGACATCTCAAGTGTACTAGACTATTAGAAAATAAAATTATTATTATCTCAAGATATTAATTTTTTATTTTCAAAATATAGAGGATATATATATGCGGCCATCCGTAGTTTATTTCAGCTCCAGCAATGTGCCGTTAGTTGGTTATAATTGTGCATTTTGTAGGTGTGCCTACATATGCCAATGTAGTATGAATGGGTTGCATTGGTTTAACGGTAAAAGGACCCAAGCACTAACTGTAATAAAGGTGTAGTGATTCTATTGGTATCGAATCAACGTTTTGCTTACAAAAAGTCACCAAAAAGAAAAAGGTTAAGTACTAGTAAGTCGAAATTGGGATAACAATTAATAATTTTTGAAGTATAAATTATTGAAAATAATTAAGCCAAATCAGTAATGCAAGAGATGCTGGCCGACGGAGGGAGATTCTGGGCAAGATCCGTGATTGCTGCAAACATGAAGAGATATTATGGTGGCAATGAGCCCGCTCGGATTACCTCAAATATGGAGACTCTAATACCTGTTGGTTTCACTCTCAAGTCACCATGAGAAGGGCTAGAAATCACATCGACTCCCTAACCGATGATGATGGGGTGCAACGAACTGACCCAAAGGAGATCGAGAATGTCATTGTGAACTACTTCTCGGACCTCTTTAATACATCGAACCATCTCGAAATGGACGAAGTGCTTGAATGTGTGAATCCTTGTGTTCTACACCAAGTAGGAGATCGAGAAAGCCCTGAGGTAAATGCATCCCCACAAAGCGCCGGGGCCGGATGGGATAATTACGATATTTGGGAAAAAGCAGTAATGACAGCCTTAAGATCAAAAAATAAACTAGGTTTCATCACTGGAACCTTGACGTTAAAAGAAACTGCCGACCCTGCAGAAGTACAAGCATGGGATATGGTGAACTCTACGATCTGCTCATGGCTCTTGAATATCATCGACCCAAAAATACGACCCACCATAGCCTATGTAAATACCGCAAAAATAATGTGGGATGACATAAAAAAGAGATATGGTATCAGAGCGAGGTTGCTCGAGAAGTTGCCCCCGCCCTCCATCGGATCATGCCACGTGTTGGGCCCAAAGAAGAGCCTACACGTGAGGGGGTATGTTGGAGAAAAATATAAAGTGGGTAAAAGTCCCACATTGAAAGATTGAGAGGCCTTGAGCATGCTTATAAGCTTGGGAGTTACTCCACCCATTACCAATTGGTTTTGGGATGGAACCTCTCATGACTTGTATGCACTGCTCGATGAATTAATGCCCGATTTATGATAAATTTAACATGGTATCAGGGTCATGTTTCTTTTAAAACAATTCAACATGAGTAAATTCGTAATTGACAGTACTTCCCCTTATTATGTTCATCCCTCTGAGGGATCAGGAACTACCATCACAGCAGTAGTTTTTGATGGGAATAATTACGATCTTTGGGAAAAAGTAGTAATGACAGCCTTAAGATCAAAAAATAAACTAGGTTTCATCACTGGAACCTTGACGTTAAAAGAAACTGTCGACCCTGTAGAAGTACAAGCATGGGATATGGTGAACTCTACGATCTGCTCATGGCTCTTGAATATCATCGACCCAAAAATACGACCCACCATAGCCTATGCAAATACCGCAAAAATCATGTGGGATGACATAAAAAAGAGATATGGCATCTCTAATATCCCCAAGAAACACGACCTGAAGGCTAAAATAGCAAATTGCAAACAAAGCGATACCATGACAGTAGTTGAATATTATGCTGCCTTGGTAGGTTTGTGGAACGAACTCGATGCTATTATTACTCATCATCGATGTACTTGTGGAAATTGCAAATGCAAGATTGGTGAAGCCCTCGTCAAAGAAGCCGAAGAAGAGAAGAGTCATAAATTCCTTATGGGGTTGAATGATAGAAAGTACTCTACTTTGAGAGGTCAAATCCTTGCTATGGAGCCCCTGCCCACTCTTGAGAGAATCTTCAACATTGTTAGACAAGAAGAACACCACAAGAAAATGATGAACGATCGAGAAGAGCAATCTGAAGGGGCAGTCGCATTCGCAGCCAGACAAAGCACAACTGAGAAACCAACTTGTCAACACTGTGGAAAGTACGGGCATGACAAAACGGGATGCTTTGAGCTGATCGGCTACCCTATCAGCTGGGTCAGTGGTGCACGTGGCGGCAGGGGTGGTCGCGGTGAAGCAGTACGAAGAGCACCCACAGTAGGCAGAGGAGCTGGACGTACAGACAATTCGGGTCTGTTTGCTGGGGCCTCACGCGTAGATAACAGCAGTATAGAAGCTGTTTCAGGAGTGGCAAAGCATAACACAAATCCAACTCTCCCAGGCTTCACAACGGAACAAGTTCAACGCCTAATGAGTCTCCTAGAAGTAGGGGTGTTCATTATTCGGTCCAAACCCGGACCGGACCGAAGACCGGCCTAGACCGGACCGGACCGGACAGAACCGAATGAATTCGGTCCGGTCCACGGTCCACAAATTTTTTTTATTCGGTCTTCGGTCCGGTCCGGTCCGGTCCACCGGTCCGGACCGAGGACCGAATAAAAAAATTTAAAAACCGATTTTTTACTTACGAAATTTTAATTTTCTTTTGCAACTTATAATTTTTCAAACATTCTAGAATATTGATTTGTTTTTAATGGTTAAAATATGTAGAAATTGTTCATATTGAAATAAATATAAGATGTTCATATTGAAAAAATTTGCTAACTTTACAATTCGGTCCGGTCCGGTCCGGTCCTACTTTTTTCGGTCCGGTCCCGGTCCGGTCCTTGACTTATTCGGTCCGGTCCATGGTCCGTAACTTTCCTCTTATTCGGTCTTCGGTCCAACCCGGTCCGGTCCGGGTTTGGACCGATGAACACCCCTACCTAGAAGCCCCTGCAAGCGGAACCGAAAAATTGTCAGGTAACCCTAAGCCACCATGGCTCATTGACAGTGGAGCATCGACTCACATGACTGGAGAGGTTGGCTCGCTGTTCAACATAGAGAAGGTCGACCCAATCATTATCGACCTTCCAAACGGTCAAAGGACCATTGCTGACAAACAAGGGACAATTGTGTTGGATAAAAACTTAAGTTTGGACAAAACTCTTTTAGTCCCTTCCTTGACCTGTAATCTTGTTTCAGTCTCACGAGTTTGCAAGGATTATAATTGTATCGTAACCATCAGTGATGATTCATGTATTTTGCAGGACCGTACTACGAAGATTCCGATTGGATTGGGTGAGCAGCGAGATGGGGTTTATGTGTACAAGCCAGTTGCAAAAAATCAGATTCATGCGGTAAAGGAGGAGCATACGGTTTGGCACCATCGGCTAGGTCACCCATCTTCTGAGATCATGTCTATTTTTTAAAAAAATTTGAGCAACTCTACTTATCGAGACTCTTTGTGTGACGTATGTTTTCGAGCAAAGCAAACTAGAAATTCTTTTCCTTTAAGTCACAATAAAGCTCAAAATTTGTTTGAAATAGTTCATTGTGATATTTGGGGACCATATCGGGTTTCTACTTCTTGTGGTGCTCGTTATTTTTTGACATTGGTGGATGACTATAGTAGAAGTGTATGGGCTTATTTGATGGTGGAGAAAAGTGAAACGAGCAAACTCCTTCAAGATTTCACAGCCCTTGTCAGAAATCAGTTCAACGAAGTTGTTAAAATCTTGAGAACTGACAATGGGTTCGAGTTCAAATCCAATGAAATGCTAGATTTCTATAGAAAATATGGTCTTTTGCATCAAACTAGTTGTGTAGATACTCCTCAGCAAAATGGAAGAGTAGAACGGAAGCATAGACATATTTTGGATGTTGCTCGGGCTCTTAGATTTCAGGCAAAATTGCCTTTGGATTTTTGGGGTGAATGTGTTTTAACAACCGTACACTTAATAAATCGAACACCAAATAAATTGTTACAGGGCAAGACTCCTTATGATATTTTGTTCGAAAAAAGGCCCACCTATGATCATCTTCGAATCTTTGGTTGTTTATGTTATGCTCAAAATAGAGCTCGAGAAAAGGATAAGTTTGCCTCCCGAAGTAGAAGATGTGTATTTGTGGGATATCCTTTTGGTAAAAAGGCATGGAGATTATATGACCTTGAAACGAACGAATTCTTTGAGAGTAGAGATGTTAAGTTCTTTGAGAATATTTTTCCCTATGCTCAACAAGTTTATCCAGAGTCTTTCAATCCTCACAACCGAATTTCGGGTTCTTCACTGTGTTGGGATGTTGAAGAAAATCCTCCACCACCGGAGCACTTGGACGAAAGGGGGAGCATTGATGCTACCCAGAATCAGATTCCTCCACAGCTTGCAATACGCCCCATCAGCCCTGAAACAGAAATTCAAGAGCAGAGGTCTACTGATGGGGGGCATGAACAGCAGCCCAATGCAGGCCCACACTCAAGACAGCAGACTGAGGGTACTCCACAGCAGCCCACCGAAGTGGCAAGTCCACAGAGGCGAGAATCTCGAGCCCGGAAAGCACCGTCTCACCTCAGCGACTATATCTGTTATAGCACACAAGTCACAAACCCCGTCTCCGCAGCTCATCCAACCAAGTGGGAGTCTTCAGGTACGCATTACCCCTTGCAAAACTATGTTACTTGTGCAAAGTTTTCTGCTAATCATCAAAGGTTTTTTTTGGCCACTATGAAAATTCTAGTAAAACTCTATCAACCCGCTCTTCTACCAGCGGTTCTGGGAGCTGATTCGAGATGATGTTGCAGCAGCAGTTTTAGAGATTCTAAATGGCCATGCTAAGCTTCAATCACCCTTTCGTTGCGTTGATCCCTAAGAAACCCAATCTAGGGGTTATTACGGAGTTTCATCCCATAAGCTTATGTAATGTGGCCTATAAACTCATAACGGAAGTGATTGCAAATAGACTTAAACCCATTCTGCCAAGCGTAATCTCCGAGACCCAAAGGGCATTCACGCAGGGCCGATTGATAACAGATAACATACTCATAGCCTTTGAGACTTTTCATGCCATGCATCTGGGTCAAGCCGACACAGGGCTATGGCAATCAAATTGGACATGCCAAAGGCATACGATCATGTGGAGTGGCCTTTTCTAGCCAAGGTCATGCTCGGGATGAGATTCGATCAGATATGGGTGGAGCTTATTATGAGGTGCGTGCAATCAGCCTCATTCTCCTTTCTCGTCAACGGAACACCTTAAGGCCATATTATTCCTGGCCATGGGAGACTCCTTGTCCTCGTATCTCTTTGTACTTTTTTCAGAAGGGCTCTTAAGGACGGTAGTGCTGCGCGACGCACTCCGGGGTTATTGGGTATTTCATATTGCTCCTCTTATATCACACCTATGCCTTGCCGATGATACTCTAATCTTCTGTGGGTTGATTTATCCCAAGCAATCACGGTCAGGGAGTTGCTTTACAGCTACGAAAAGGCCTCGCGTCAGAAAATAAATTATGGTTCATGCATAAGATCGAAGAAACCTTTCTTGTTCATTGTGGATTGTATTAAAAGACGCTTAGCAGGGTTTAGGGAAAAACTGATTTTCTGGGCTGGAAAAGAAGCTAATCAAAGCTGTCGCTCAAGCAATACCATTGTGTGCCATCAGTGTATTAATTTTCTCTAAGGAACTATTCAACAGCATTCAAGCGACGATTAATCGATTCTGGTGGGGAGTCTGGGGACACAAAACAGAAGTCCGAAAACTTCACTGGTTGGGAAGCTCAAAGCTGTGTTGAAAGAAAGTCGAGGGCGGAATAGGATTTAGAGATATGGACGCTTTTAACAAAGTTTTATTAGCCAAGAAATTCTGGTACTTGGATTCTAATCCCTCATCGTTAGTTAGCTAGGTACTTGGGGCAAAATACTATCCTAATGGGAGTGTGTTCGATGCTACCTTAGGCAACCGACCTAGCTACACCTGGCGGAACATTTTAGGCTCGAAAAATGTCCTCCTTGCGCGGACCCGTTGGTTAATTGGTAAAGGAGACTCATTTGATGTCTTGGCGAGTAGATGGCTCCCAAAACCCCGGTCGTTTGCTGTGATTACTCCGAAGCTGGATAATCCCCTAGTCACGAAGTTGAGCGAACTGATTGACTACGATAATGCATCATGGCAAGAGTCACTGATCCGTGAGGTATTCATCCCCTACGAAGCAGGCTTGATTCTTGGTCTAACTTTATGCGATTGATGGCCAAACGATATACATCGAGTGGGATATTTACCGTGAAGTCAGCATAGCACCTAGTGGTGACGGAAAAGAGAGCTCATTAGGGGAGTCGTCTGAGCAAGATACGGACCTGTGGAATTCTATCTGGAATCTTAAAGTACCTCCAAGAATCAAGCTCCTCATTTGGAGCATGCGTAAGGGCATTATCCCGTCCTATGGGAACATCGCTAAGAGTGTCCCGCTTGTCAACATGCAATGTGCAATCTGTGGGCATCATGAGGAAACCGCCGTGCATGTGCTCTTTGAATGTCCCTTGGCTGAAGGCAGATGGGAACGCAACGAATTCGAGGGCAGTGAAATACAGAGACTAGTGGATTGCTTCGTGGCTGCTAAGAAAAGCTTATCAACTATCGAGCTCGAAGAGTTTGTTGCGGTCCTCTGGGAAGTTTGGAATGCCCGTAACAGATTTATAATTAAGACCATGGATACAAACCTCGAAACGTTGAGTAGATGGGCCATAGCTTTTGTCCATAGTTATCGAGAATCCCTTGAGCATGAGCCCAGGGTAAACGACCCATTACCCTCCTTATGGACACCCCCGGTTGTGGGTACATTCAAGCTTAATTTCGACGAAGAACGCATTGGGGAGAGGCGATGCGGATGGTTTTTTGTGGTCCGAAACTCAGAAGGGGATGTGATCATAGCTGGTGTTCAACAAGGCCTGGGGTTTGCTGGGCTAGAAGTGGAGGAAGCAAGAGCGTGTATATTCGGACTCAAGAATGCCATTGCAGCGGGCTTGATGAACCTAGTGACTTAAGGTGATTGCCTAGCTTTGGTCAATAAGCTTCAAACAATCGAGCGCCTGATAGTGCGATAAGTTTCTTTCTTCAGGAGCTCCTAAGTCTTGTCTCCTTTTGTGGCTTTTACGAGTTTTTGCTAAGCTGAGGGGAAATAAGGTTGTCCATGATCTTGTACATAGGCAATCGTTATGCTTATCGAGTACGATTCGGGATGCTAATGCTTGGGACAACATTAACTCTAGAGCATCTAATAATTTGTATGGCTTTTTCAATGCCCATATAATATAATCCCTTCGTGTTTTTTGATTAAAAAAAAAAAAAGGATAACTGCATAAGTTCAACTCTCCTGGCCTCTTGGGTCTCCCTTTTATGTTATAGTTATATTGTATGAATTTTTTTTGTGACTCATCTGAATTGAAGTAAAAATAAAAGTTCTTCAAGTCCATCTAGAATTGGACACATACGCTGAGTTGATCTGAACTCGCAAACAAAGAAAGGAAAGACAAGTTTATATAAGTGTATAATAAATTACTCCCTCCATATATATATATATATATATATATATATATATATATATACTATATATAAAAGCAATGTTGTGATGATATGGAATTTTCTTGCATTCTCATTAATTAGAGATTTCGAACCCTTGGATTCATTCTCTCTCCTCATTACAATCGTCTGATTGTTGAAAATAGTTACTTTATAATTTTCAAATATCTCACATAGTAGAAAGGGAAAAAACCATTAATATGAAAATGATCGTAAGAAAGTATAATCTTATGAAGTATAATTCCATAATTGTCGAAATGAGTATTATGGAGTATTTTTTTTCTAAAAGGAATTATTATGCAATAATTAGTGAATATGAAAATTATAAAAAAAATTATCCTTCTTAAACCTTTTGAATTCCTTCTGTCTCCTTATCACCACTAGATTGTATAAAAATATTAATCTTGAGATGTATAATATCAGAAAGTATAATTCCGTAATGGTGGGAAAAAATCATTAATAACTAAGAAAATGATCCTAGGAAAGCATAATCCCGGGAAGTATAATTCTGTAACGGTTGAAATAAAGATTATCGAGTGGCTGTACCTTTAGTATTATTTTCAATAATAAAGTCAAATCCCAATAAAAAATAATCCCATAATTATGGAAATATGAATTATGAAGTAGTTAGTGACAAATAACTATGAAAATTATAGATAAAAAGATATCGTTCTTGAACTTTCAATATTAGTGTGAATAGTCAAGTAGTTCTTACTCATAGTTGAAATTATACATTAGAATATGTCTCATAGTTGAAATCAATTATGTCATCTTGCTCATTGGTCATGTGTGTCAAAGTGATCTTTTTTGTCTCACTTCCATATATATAATAATTATCGTTCCCTTCCTCATATATTTATTTGTATTAATTTGTTAATTCGTTAGCAAGTGACATCCACTTTTGTAATTAGTAGTGTCAAAATGCTTGATCATATTTGATTGAAATTTTTGTACTTTTTTGTTGCAATTCCCTCCTATATGTGGCTTAATTTTCTTTTCTTGATATTTAATCTTTCACTAATTGACGTCATCATTGATTTCTCGCTACAATTCGTATTCTCACTTTTTTAAGCATAGTTTTTTTCAGGCTTGATAGTGCTGGTGTTTGGTTTGATTTGTTTGTATTCTTAATTATGTCCGTCCGATTTATGACTTAGGTTAAAAAAAATTTACTTATATTATATTATATTGAATTAGTAACTTAATTGTGTTTAGATTCTTTCATGTTTTACTTATGTTGTTCATTTATGAATTTTTGTTTTTTTATAAGAAAAACTCTAATAATTTGATCCTCTCCCTTGGTGTTCCAAATTTTTAATGGAAACAACAATGCAAACTATTTCACATGTATCTAAATTGTTTGGTGACCTATTTATTTACATCAATTAAAAAATTTCAAATATCTATACTACAAATTATAATATTATTTTCAAAATTTACAAAATTTATTGTTAAGATATACAAAAGAAACTATAAAATTTGACTTTTTTTTTTACATACGTAGATAAGAGTATGGTCCTCTATATCTTCAAACGTTTTGCTATTTTGAAAATTGAGTGAGGTAGTCAGGTTGGGGTTTAGAATAATACGAACGGGGTGTTGGGAGATTTCATTGGATTAGGAACCCCAGCAGTAGGATCAAATTGCATTAATGGACATACAGGATGAGTTTAATATTAAAAAGTTAATCCTTATTTATAAAGTCTTTAGAACGATTTTGATTAACTTATTTACGTTCAAAATATGTTTCCAACATTAACAAATATAATTTTTTTGTTTTCTCTTTAAAATCATCACATACGTTCAATATTACATGTATGTTTGAATCAATGTAATTTTCTGTTTTCATTGTTCAATTAGAAACTATAATGCATGCGTGAATATTTCTATTGTTTAGTTAGAAATTACGATGCATACTTGAATACTATCTCTATATATTTTTTTTTTTATCATGGCATACATGCAATACTGTAATGGATGCTTGAATTAATGTAACAGTTTTTGTTATTTAGTAAAATACTCTTATGCATTCTTGAATACTATTTGTAGGTTTTTTTTCATAAATCATTACAAATGTTCAAAATCATTAATCATGTCATATAGTTAACTTAAGACACAAATAAGAAGGAAAGGTTATAGAGAATTTTAATTTCTTGGGGGTTTTTTTTTTTTTTGAAAATCATATGTTGATTGAGATTTTGATGGGTCATTCTAATTTTAAGAAATAAAATAACCCCATTTTAGGTTAGCTAATCAAATGAACAAATTTGGAAATACTATTTTGAGTTTTTAAATTATATTATGGGTTAACTAAATAGACAGTCAGAACGTTGTGGGTAATATGCTACAACTAATTATGATCCATTATTTAACTAGAATATCTTAACATGCGCATTTATTGCTTTTCTAAATCCATCCACTATTTTCATAGTCTCCCTTTTCCCAAAAAAATAAAATTTGCTTAATTCAAATAACTTAAAATCACTAAATCTATGGTCCTAAATCTACAACAACTCATTTGTGTTGCAACTCATGATTTAAGCGGAAGAGTAATATTAGGGAGATATATTGTCTAAAGAAGAATTCGATGACATATTTTGCAACAAAAGGCCACCTAATTTCATGATTTCAAAAGGACAAGCCTAAGCACATCATGGATGACTAATTTTGACGTATTATAACTACATATTGAGATAATTTAAATGAAATTGTGACCAGAATAGATCTATTTTCAAAGATAAAAATTCCCTAAAAGAAAAGGATAAAAAAGTATATAATACAAAAAAATTCTAATTACAATAACTAGACTTATTAAATTTTTATAGTGAAAATTTATTTCTACTTATAGCAACATCACTTACTAAGTAACTTATTTGTGTCTTATTTTCTAAATAATAATAGCAACTATGTGTCTTTTATAAAATAGTTATTATCTATTTTATAAATCACCGTGCAAAGCACGGGTCTATACTAGTATATATATAAAAACAAAATAAACTTCTTAAAATTTTTGACACATGGCACTCTCATAAAATTTTTAAGATAATAATAATTTTTGTTTTTAAATATAAGTTTGCTAATTATGTATGGAGAATTGTTTTCCCAATTTTTTTTTATAAAGTTAACTACAATTTGAAAAATTTTCTTTCCAATAAAAAAAGATAATGTTTAATTATGGAAATAAATAGTGTACGGACTGTGCATTATACTATAGGGATTTTGATTATTAAATAACTTTGTTAGAATCGATGGAAGACATTGGCAAAAACACGTGCATTTAAATGAGACCAAAAACCTAAGTTAACTCTGATAATTTTGCATGCATTTCACTAGTTTGATTATTATCTACACTATTATATAATAGCAATGTTGTGATGATATGGATTTTTTTCTAAATTCTCATAAATTAGAGTTTTTAGATCATTTGATGCAATCTCTCTCTTGATCTCAACCGTTGATTCAATTTTGATTATATTTAAATAAATTTCAAAACTTCCTAAATTACAATTGCTTTGCTATGTGGTTTTTTTTGGTATGTTTTCAATAACAAGAAATCAAATTGTAGGATTTTGTTGGAAAAGGCAACTTTATTCATTTTTTGTTAGTTTTCTAGATTTTATGCTATTCATAAAATAGACATTCCAAAGATATTTTTTGCTTTTTAAAGAATATTAATAGTTTTATGTTTCTTTGTGACAAAGAATATTAATACTTTTCTAAATTCATACAAAGCACGGGTAACAAATTGCCTAATTTGATAGGGTCCAGACCTTCTAAACATTGCACAGTCTGGCCTCTAGCATTTGCACAGTGGGTCACTGGTTTTAGGAATTTTTTTTTTGCTTCTTAAAGTATATTGATTTATTTTGCTTTTAAAAGAATATTAATGGTTTTAGGCCGTTTCGATTATTGTGAGTATTGGGCTAGAAAAAAATTATAAAAATTTTACTCTAGAATCTACATGTTATTTGGATATGTTTTGTAAATTTTTATGTATTTTGGATATTTAATTTGTGAGTTATGAACTTTTTATTGGATTTGCCCTATTTTAGTGCATGATTTCATCTTCTGCTTCAATTACTAAGAGTTATTTGCTTGGAGAAAAATTGTGAAAATTTTACCGTATATTATTTATGAACTTGGATATTTTTTGTAAATTTTCATGAATTTCTGATGTGTATCTTGTGATTTATATATTTTTTTTATTGAAATCTCTCTATTTTAATGTATATCTTCAGATACTGTTTCAATTTTTATGGATGATTAGCAATACAACATCGTGTAAATAAAAATGGATGAATTTATAAAATGTTGTGATTTTGCTATCTAATATAACTATAATTACATCATGTCTTTCATGTTTAATATGCAAATATTAAGTTTTGACACAGTAAATTTAATATATTTATAAAATCAAACCCCTTTCCATCTCCGCCTAAAAAAGGAAATCAAACATACAAATACAAAAGAAAGCAAAAAAATAAATAAAATCGAAATAAAATAAAAATAAATCCACTTAATTCACTTAGTAGGATTAAATATGGATGCAATCAAATTAGCAATACAACATTGCATAAAAAAAAGGTGGATAAATTTATAAGATGTTGTGATTTTGCTGTCCAATATAACTATAATTAGATTATGTCTTTCATGTTGAACATTTAAGAATTGAATTTTGAAAGTACAATAGATACAATAATTTTTCAAACACAATATATTTAAGGAATAAAAGAGTTATTACCCAATGAAATATTATCACAACATAAAACTCTTTTACCTTGCCAAATGGGTTTTTATTGTTAAGTACTCTTGATTATACATTTTGAGTTGTATGTTAACTCATAGAAGGTATGCCTAACGAGTTTTCATTGTTTAAGTACTCTTGATTATACATTTTGAGTTGTGTAGTTAACTTAGTTAATGGTTTATAATTTTCAATAAGTTTATTATTTTAATATTATTGTTTCTCATTCAAAACGTTCACTACAAAACAAACATATTTCATTAAATTATATTAAGAAATATTTTCTTTACTGATGGTATTAAATTTTAGTCGTAAATATGACTAACATATCGTAATTATCACAAATTATACAATACAACTCTTCAATAATTCAACAGCTCCTTACATCTATCCTTACAGCTCCTTAAATCTTTTTACAACTCTTTACATCTTCTTACAACTCACATCTGTATCTTATCACAAGATAGAATAAGTCATAATAGATAGATACATACATATATCTATCTATCTATCTATATATCTATCTATCTATCTATCTATCTATCTATCTATCTATCTATATATAT
>JACYFF010031954.1:100183862-100236332 GCA_017589665.1 Selenicereus undatus
ACATACATACATACACACACACACATACATACATACATATATATATATATATGTGTGTGTGTGTGTGTGTGTGTATTCAAATTATCTATTGTAGCATGCGCCGTACAAAGTATGGGTTCGGACTAGTTCAGATTAGAAACAATGTTTTTTTTTTTTTTTTCGTGCACCACATTAGAAACAATGTTTCATTCAGTTATTTAAATATTTTATAAAATTAACTCCCTTAGTCGATTATGAAGGTTATTTTTTTTATATAGATTTTATGAAGGTTATTATATTATATTGCTAAGACATCTCCCAATATTATCAAAAATAATGCATTATTCTATAAGGTAATAAATACATCAATTATGGAAAATCTAATTGTATATATTAGGTTTCCAATTTTTCCCTCTAGATTTTTGGCACATGTCTATCCTGTAAAATTTTCAGGATCATTAATAATTTTTTTAAATTCAAATTAGTTCATTACATACGAAAGGTTTTTTGTCTCAGGAAAAGATTTTATAAAGTTAACTACAATTTAAAGATTTTCTTTCAAAGAACCTCCTAAGAAAAGATATAATGTTCAATTATAATGATAATTCATTGTATTATATTACTAATACCACTCTCAATATTGCGAAAAATATTGCATTATACTATAATAAAACATATGCACTGACTACGAGGAGTTTATTGCGCGTTTTATGTTTCCAATTTTTATCCAAAATTTGGACTAATATGGAACATCATAAAGACACATAGTTGCATACATATATTCTATATCTTATTTATTATAAGCATACAATTATTACCATCAAGAAACAATAAAGGATATTGGATTTTCTTTATTATTGTTACTACTACTTTAATTTCGTATCTCTTTAAACATAAATATAAACACAAATACAAATATAAATATTAGAGATAGTAGATATAATACAATCACAGCTATAGATTTCATATACAAGATATATAATACTACCAATACATTACCATGAAAAGGTATTAAATTGCCTTAAATTCTTAGTGCGTAAGACTTCAAACAAATATTAATAATTAATGGTGGTGACCATAGCATGTCACTTTAAAATTTTCATAGTACAAGAGTATAGATAAATATTAACGATAATTTTAGATAAATATTAACGATAATTTGGCGGCAAAATTATTTTCCCCTTAACAGAAATAATTTTAACATTTATGGTCATTAAAATACATTTAGTTATTTAATTATATATCTAATTTTTTAACTATAATTATGTTATTTAATTAAAAATATATTTATGAACATTATAAAAAATATCATCAAGGCTTTAATCTTCATTAATACTTTCCCATTAATTTTTCATCAAAAAAATTAAATATTACACGTTAATTATGTTAAAATTTTTATCAAAATTAAAGAAAATTTTTAACTATCATTATTAGCAAATTATTACAAAGAAATTACAGTATTACAATTGTTACTAGAAATATTTGTTATGCTAATCACAGTATATTTTACTACATTGAGAATTTTTTCTTGATAGTCTCCCATAAATCGCATCTCTTTATAACTACTTGAACTTAAAAAATTACTGATTATTTTAAGAGAATTTTAAAGATTTATGTTTGACGTGATTGCTAAGTGACTTATTGTAATTTTTATAAGTAATTATCATAATTAAAAACTTTTGATATTTTTCGTGTATTGCACGAGTATAGAAATACTAGTTCCATATTATTTGCTTGTTACTCAATTTTTATTTCTAATTCCAACGGCATTTGCTTGGTTTCTGTAAAACATACTACATAAAATTAGGAATGTTCTCCTTATTTGCCCTTAATACAAAATAATTAATGATGAGAACATAATTTACTAAATTGTGCACTCCCTCCCTGCCTTCCATATGAATTTTTTTTTTTTTTTTGGTTTAATAAAGAAGGGTAAGCTTCCTGCTTGTGAGAGGGGGAGGGGGGTTGCCTGTATAGGTAAGTAAATGTTTGTAAGAGGTGACCTTTAAATTTTCTAACCTTCCATTTACAAGGTGAGTACTTCATTACTTGTCCAAGGGTGTTTCCTCGCTGACCTCCCATGTACTTAACCACTAAAGCTTGGTCAATTTGATGAGTTTCATGAAATCATTTACAAGGCCATGAATCCTTACTAGGCCACGAATTAGGTTTCTCCTGCTTTTTTTTTTTTTCAATAATTGGTAATCCTGTAAAAATAGATAGTGCGACTAGCGTAAAAGTGCAACTCGTCTTACAATACACCAAAAAACACTTCAGATGACAGTCAACTTCTAATTCTGCCTTAGGTCTCCTACAGAACGAAAAACAGGTATGTTCTCTTCCTTTGAAGGTGTATGAAATTTAGTAGGCCATAATTTTTATTGTTTATTTTTGGTGCAAATGAGACAAATATTGATGTAAGTGAGATTTGAACTTCGACTTTTAATACCAATTTGCGAAGACTTTATCAATTGAGCTGATTGACACCCACAAATCATAAAATTTTACAGGTATTAAGAAGTTCTTCACAATATATGCTTTTATTTTTTAGCCAATTGATGTATGTCTCAAGGGAAGAAGCAACCCAAGCTAACAGACATCAAAAGGCAACCAAAACTCGAAGATATAACTCGGACAAGGGGTGGCACGGTCGTGCTTATGTGCACAGGTAGGCCGTGCCACTTTGCTGCCTACCGAAGCTTCAAAATGCTAGCTTTACACGGTTTGAAGGCTTTTGGTGTTTGCTTTGATTCTAGACCCTTTTGTGAAGTTTAGGCCGTGGGGAATAGATGTAATGGAAACAAATGAAGTGGAAGAATGAGGGGATATGAAGGATATGCTAAGTGAAAGAGATTAACTCAATACTTAAGCTAATAACATCACTTAGAATTCGGATAGTTCAAACTAGGATAGGATAAACTAAACTCAATTAATGGATACAGAAACACCACCAATCTTGAGTCTAGGGCGCTTAATCTTAATTAAGATACAGAATCACCACTTAATCAAAGTTAAGACTCACTTGGACACCACCTTAATTAGCCTAATTAAGGATAAGCAAGTAAGAGTTTGATAGAGAGAAAGCAAAAGCGCTCAAACTGAATTTTTATCATTCAAATGGAGTTGTGTCTAGCTATGGCCGTGTGAAGCTTTTAAAAGGCCATACTAGAAAGTACACAAGCAAGCACAAGGCAAGTACAAAGCAAGTACACGGCTCTCTCCTTTCCTTACTAGGGAGGAAAAGGATTAAGAGCTTAAGTACATCCAGTTTGCACTAATACAATTACTAGCAATACTTAGCTAAACTATTCCATCAAATCATGAATTGAAGTAAAACTATGTCTAAGCTTATTACACATCACTTAAGCCTCACTTAAGCCTTAATACAACTAGCAAAGAAGTCTAGAATGCATGTGCATAGCCGAAAAGTGCTTCCCCCTTTACGGCTAGCCAATAGGAGAAGAGAGACAAGATATTTGCTTCCTCACTCCCATTGGTTGAACTTCCCTATGCAGCAACCAATCCTAGACAGCCTTGGGACATGTGCCTTGCCTTGGAAGGTGTGCCAATCAACTTGCAAGCTAGAGAAGGCCGGCTGAAGTTAGAGAAATACTCGGGTTTGTTGAATCGGGTTCAAACCGTGAGTAGGCCGGTTTTCAAGCAAACTTTAAGCATAGCAAAAGTGATCATGATTTGATTTTTAAGCATGGGGGGTAACTTTAGGATGTGTATAACCCCCCCCCCCCACCACCACCACCAAGAAATCAAGGTTATAATGTGTTTAAGTGGGGTAATCAAACTCACACATTAAACTGTGTAAATTGGGAACCAATCTAGCCGATTTGAGAAAACTCCTTGATCTTCCATCCTCTTGTGTGCATGATTTGAAATCAATGCTTGGACTTGATTGTAGACTTTTTGGGGATTCCAAAAATGTAAAAATTCATGACTTAAGCCATGATTTAGCTTAAGTAATGACATGGACAAAACTGGACAATTTTTGGTTTGCTAGCCCGTGAACACCTCTTTGATCTTCTTGAACATTTTGAATCAATGCTTGCATTTTGGAGCTTGAATTGGACCTTGAACGAGTTGTTGGACCTTCTTCCATGTCATTGGTGGTGGAGACTCCATCACCAGTTAAAGGGGTATTCTAGGCAATTTGTATTTTGTTGATTGATTGCTTATGGCCCATGTTTCGTCAAACTTGTACAAAGAGTAATTGTTAATAACATCAATGCTTGTGAATGAAGTTACCACGTATCCAATTTTAAGTGAGACTTCATCCCAAAATTAATGAATGCAGGTGTCAGACGTTGTATTAATTTGACAATAATGTATGCATGTGCATGGACTATATCTCTTTATAATAAATTCTGCTCCCATTTGAAGAAAAGAAGGTTACGTGTTCTATCAATATTGAAAACTTACCCATTTTAATCTATATAAATTTATTAAAATAAAGCAAACTCTTTTCTCCTACTGTTATACGTCACTCTAATATAATTTACCTTTTTTATTTCTTTTCATCCTTGTCATTTGAAAAATCTAGAAATATCATTTTGGTTCCTTTTTTTGACACCTCAAATATAATAATAATAATAATAATAATAATAATAATAATAATAATTATTATTATTATTATTATTATTATTATTATTATTATTATTATTATGTATTTTTTAAAAAATATATAACAAAAAAGATTCCAACCTTCAATCATACTAAAAAAACTTTCATCCACTTGTCCTGCTCCAAGCTATTCACATATTGTGCAAATCCTAGAGGGATCCACCACGGTAGCATTGCACTTAAACTATATCACTAATGTGGTTTTAGAATTAAAAGTTGAATTATCAAAAAAGTAAGACTGAAGATAAGGAGGCAAAAAATTAATTGTCTGTAATTCATTTCTCTTTAATCAACGAGGTAAGGCATAGTCCAAAATCTTATTGAGGTATTAATATTTCATTTAAGCATAAATACCATTTTCAAAACCTAAAAAACAAAAGTCCATTTCCTTTGCAAGAAATTAAGAAAAATTGAAAAAGAAGCAGTAAAATCAATTGAATGACTCTCGACAAAGGAAGAGAAAGAGTTAGAGAAAGAAGATGTAATATAAATAGTATAATCTCGAGGAGTTATGAAATACATTTGATAAAGAACAAAATTCAGAAGAATTAAACAAAATCATAGATGCAATAGTAGACAAATAAGAAAAACGATATGAGGAAAATGAAGAGACAAACTATGTCCAGTTAGAAGAAGAAATATATATAAACAACAACAACAACAAACTCCCAGTGTGGGTCCCGCTTTCACGGGGTCTGAGGAGATCCAGTTGTAAGCAACCTTACCTCTACCGGTATTCCTACCCATAGAGAGGTTGATTCCATACGACCCACCAAAAACGGTTTTGGGGAAAAGGGTTATAGTGAAAACTTTTGTGAAACCATTTACCGAGTAAAACGAAGGGTGGAGGAGGAAAGGGGTCGGATAGCAAATAAAGAGGGAGTAGAGAGCAAATAAAGAGGTAGTAGAGACATACCTGAGCAAACCATGGGCGCTTAGTGCCGTCACAACCCAACAAAGCACGACCTGAAGACAAGCACAAACAGAAGACCCTACCCACCCTACACCGCCTAGGCTACTGCCCCCTACGGCGTCGGACCCCTACAATCCGAGACCTTAATCCTGACCCGCCACAGCCTCCTATCCTGAGCCATGTCCTCCGAAAGACCGACAACTCTCAGGTCCTCTCTAACCACTTCTTCTAGACTCTTCTTCGGTCTACCCCTCCCTCTCTTACCACCGGGAGGGTTGATCAACTCACACCTACGCACGGGGGCGTCCACGGTTCTCCTCTTCACATGGCCAAACCATTTGAGCCTCGATTCCCTAATCTTCTCCTCTATGGGGGCCACTTCAGCTAAACCCCTGATTTCTTCATTCCTTATTCTGTCCAATCTCGTAAAACCACACATCCACCTGACCATTCTCATCTCCGCGACCATCAACCATTGGACGTGCGTCTTTTTTAGAGGCCAACACTCTGATCCATAGAGAACAGCTGGTCTAACTACCATCCGATAGACTTTGCCTTTCAAGTCTATGGGCACTCTGTTGTCACACAGCACCCCTGACGCTGACTTCCACTTTTGCCAGCCCGCTCTAATCCGCTGGCTAATATCCTCGTCAATGTCCCCATTTTGCTGGATGATCGAGCCCAAGTACTTAAATTTTGCGACCTTCGGTATTGTCCTCCCATCCAGTACGATTTCACCCCCCTCTTCTGTCCTCCCGCTGAAACAACAGTGAAGGTATTCCGTTTTCGACCTACTCAACCGAAAGACCCTAGCCTCCAGCGTATGCCTCCAACTCTCCAACCTGTCCTTCACCCCCTGTCTAGTGACATCGATAAGGATGATGTCATCTGCAAAAACCATGCACCAGGGCACCTTGTCCTGGATTCCTCTAGTGAGTTCATCCAGAACTAATGCGAAAAGAAACGGGCTTAAAGCGGAGCCCTGATGTAGGCCCAAACTAACAGCGAAGTCATTGGAGACCCCTCCCGGAGTCCTAACACTCGTCCGCCCTCCCTCGTACATATCCTTGATTACACGAATGTACGCGGGCGACACTCTTTTCTCTTCCAAACACCTCCACAAAACCTCCCTTGGAACTCTATCATACGCCTTCTCCAGGTCAATGAATACCATATGAAGATCCACCTTTCTGTCCCTGAACAAACCCATGAGCCCTCTGAGGAGGTAGATCGCCTCAATGGTCGACCTCCCTAGCATAAATCCAAATTGGTTCTCTGAAATCTCTACTTCCTCTCGCAGCCTTCTCTCAATCACCCTCTCCCACAGTTTCATAGTGTGGCTGAGCAGCTTGATGCCTCTAAAGTTATTGCAATCTTGGATATCCCTTCTGTTTTTGTACAGTGGGATGATTGTGCTGGCCCTCCACTCTCTGGGCATTTTGGCAGTCTTGAAAATAACATTGAAAAGCTCTGTGAGCCACTCTAGACCCTCTTCCCCCATGAACTTCCAAATTTCTACTAGTATCTGGTCTGGACCTACTGCCTTCCCATTCGCCATCTTCTTCAAGGCCTCCCTGATCTCCTCATTTGTTATCCTGCCACTCGCACGCTGATCGCTACACTCTCCGCCCGACCTACAGTCGGCTCCCCCCCTTCCCCATTGAGGAGTTTAGTAAAGAAACTTTGCCATCTCTCCTTAATTTCAGCATTCTCAGTCAACACCTTACCCTCTTCGTCCTTGATACACCTTACGACTCCTAAATCCCTAGTCCTTCTTTCCCTCGCCCTGGCTAGTTTAAAAACCTCCCTCTTACCTCCCTTCGTCCCCAGTCTATGGTACAGTCTATCAAACGCCTGACTCTTTGCTACTGCCACCGCCCTTTTGGCTATCTTCTTGGCCGCCTTGTATCCAATCCTCTTTTGCTCCCTCTCTTCCTCTGAACTGCTACTCATGCACTCCGCGTAAGCCTCTTTTTTTGCCCTGACTTTCTCCTTTACCTCTTTGTTCCACCACCAGGCGCCCTCCATCCGGTTGCCGCCTGCCCTGGAAAGACCTAGGGTTTCCTTTGCCAACCTTCGAATGCAATCCGCCATAGCATCCCACATCGCGTCGGCGTCTTCTGCTCTCCTCCAAGCTCTCTCCTCGGCTATTCTTTCTTCTATTAATCTCGTCTTCTCCTTTGAGAGGGTCCACCACTTTATTCTAGGTTCTCCAGCTCTCCTCTTCAACCTCTTAGGATACTTGAACTCTGCATCTAAGACCAGCAACCTGTGTTGGGTTCCCAGCAACTCACTGGGGATCACTTTGCAGTCTTTACACGATCTCCGATTTTCCCTCCTCGTTAGGAAGTAGTCAATCTGGGTCTTGCAAGAGCTGCTCTTGAAGGTCACTAGGTGGTCCTCCTTCTTTTTGAATAAGGAGTTGACCACCAACAAATCAAAGGCCACCGCAAAGTCCAGCACAGAGATCCCTCCCGCATTTCTCTCTCCGAAACCAAAGCCCCCGTGGACCCCATCATATCCCACTACCTCTGATCTGATATGGCCGTTAAAGTCTCCTCCTATGTACAGTCTCTCGGTCTGAGGTACCTCCTGGATGACCTCATCTAGGGCCTCCCAGAAGAGCTTCTTAGTTTCATCCGTCAAGCCTACCTGAGGCGCATACACGCTCACCACATTCACGAACACTGAACCTACTAAAACCTTAATGGCCATAATCCGGTCGTTCTTACGCCTCACTTCGACCACCTGATCCGCCAAATCCTTCACAACCAGGATGCCGACTCCATTCTTTAGGGGTGTTCATGGTTCGGGTACCCGAACCAAAAGGAATTTCGGTTCGGGTACCCGAAATTTCGGGTCAGCATAGTGGTGAACCGTATCCGAACCGAAATATTTGGGTACCCGAAATTTGGGTACCCGAAAATTTCGGTTCGGGTTTTTGGTTAACCAATAACCCAATTTTTTAAAAATATTTTTTTCCTATTTTGTCTAATAATTTTTTTTGGTACCCAAAGAAAACTAATACATGATATTATCACATAATATGGCAATACCACAAAGTACGTTACTATTATTCACATTTCAACGACTTCACACCTCCATAAGACATAACCTTAATAACATCGTATTCATGCCGAAACCATTGTCCAAATGCAACAGTCTTATAGAAGACCTAAACATCTAAACAAAACAATGCAACAAAGTCAAAAACTCAAAGTCCTTGTCTTCATAGGGCTTGGGGATATGTAACTTCCAAAGTTTTTAGGGAAGAAAAAATTAAAAAAAAAATCTCAAAAAGAATATAAAATAAAAAAAAAGTTTCGGGTTTTCGGGTACCCGAAATTATGAAACATCCGAACCGTATCCAAACCGAAAACCAAAAAATTTATTGGTTCGGGTACCCGAACCAAAAATTTTAAATATTTCGGTTCGGATACCCAATATTTCGGGTCGGTTCGCGGTTTTTTGGTTCGGGTTTTTGGTTACGGATAGTTTTGAACACCCCTACCATTCTTTGCCTTGGATGACCCCGAGTACCAAAGCTTGTACCCATCAATCTCTCTAGCTTTCGCTCCAACCCACTTCGTCTCCTGGACACACGCTATACTAATCTCACGCCTACGCAGAGACTTAACTAATTCTATCGACTTACCCGTGAGGGACCCAATATTCCAGGACGCTAGACGTACCTTACGCAGCCCTAAACCCCCCTAACCCCAAAACTCCCCGGAGGACACGTAGAAGCAGCTACATGGCCCGCCACAGACGCAGACGCCTACGGGGCCAAACGAACTCCCTAAAAGATCCACAAACTTAAAGGACTATAACCAAAAACTAAGATAAACAAAAAAACACTATTACGCCCACCACCAACAACGATAAAACACACGCTCACGACTAAAATAAAGACAGAATATAGACAAAAATAGTGCTACCTGATCAGCCGCAAGAAAAGGCGCTACTAATAAAAAATAAAAAATAATATAGTGCTACTGATCAAGCTTGGAGTTCCAACAAACAAGTGCTACTGCTCAGGCTTGGAGTTTCAACAAAATATAGACAAAAATACCAACAGCAGTGAAGCAAACAAGCCAAAAACTAAATAACACCAACAAAACTACTGGCAACAGGTACCAACAAAATACTGGTAGAAGCAAAAAGCAATACCAACAAAAATAATACTACTAATAATGGAAACACTAGATAAGAGCCCTACCAACAAGCAGAAGCAAAAATATACTGACCAAAAACCAAGAGCCCTACGAACAAAATACTACTAAAAATACCAATAACCAGGGCCCTAAAAATACTAACCGGGATCAAAAAAGGGCAAAAAAATGACTTGCCAATGACTTGCCAAGGTAGTCACGGACCAAGGTAGGAAGAAAAATATAGACAAATGGGGGGTAGCTTAACACTGACCAGGGTATCAAAAACAGAGCAATAGCAAAAAACAGAGCAGTACCGAAAAACCGAGCAAGCAATACCAAAGAGACAATGGCTAGTAAATACTCAAGGCAAGCAATACAACACAGAGGGGCGAAATTAACAACAATAGGGCACAAAAAGCCCACCAATAACACTCAAAACACTGGCCAGAGTACCAAACAGCGAAAACAGAAACAATGGCAAAACAGAGACAAATGGCCACGAACAGGGACAAAAAAAACCCCTGAGCTTGACTCAAAACAGAAACAATGGCAAATTAACACTCAAAACAGAGCAAGCTTAACTCTAAAATAGAGCAAAAATACCATGGCAAACAATGGCAAAACAGAAACAAATGGCCACGAACGGGGACAAAAAAGCTCAGCCTGACTCAAAACAGAAACACTGGCAAATTAACACTCAAAACAGAGCAAGCTTAACACTAAAAAAGAGCAAAATACCACGGCAAAAACATTGACAAAAAACTCAGCTTGAGGTAGACCAAACAATGGCACGAACGACCACCCACGCGGCCGATGACCACCGTCTGCCTGACCCACAACTCTGGTACACAGGAGCATTGTATACCCACAAACAGAGAGAGGGAGTTTATATCAAACTTGGCCTAGTGTCAAAAACGACGGCAGAGACCCACCGGAGGTGCTCAGGGAACTCAGGGCCACCTGAAAACAGCTGGACCTCAGGGAGGGGACTCACCGCCGGAGACCGACGACCGTCGACTCACCGCCGGGGACTAACTGTTCTGTGCTGGGCTGGTGCCGAGGCCCAGGTGACCGTTCTGTGCTAGGGAGCAGACTAGAGAGAGCAGCGAGCTAGAGAGAGAAAGGGGAGATGACTTTTACTGACAGCAAATTTGCTGCACATGATTCTCAGAATTCCTTTGTAGAAGAAGAAACATATATGAACTTGATAAATTAAAGCTAGAGATCTGTATGTTGTTCATGTAGAAAAGATTAAGAGAAAAATGGATAAAAAATGAAAAATTGATGGCTGAAAGTGAAATCAATGAGATTGGTGGAGAACTTAACACTAAGGAAACTGAATTCAATCTAGTTAACAATGTTATTTCAAAACCTGAATAGTTTTGTGAATCGACTAGAAGAAATACCCATTCCATAAGGCCTAGGTATGTTCCGTGAAGATTACAACAAACTTTTGCTTTGGGTTCATCCCAAGAAAAACTACATCCTTTGAAGAGATTAGTTTTACCTCAATTAGCCAAATAGGTAACATCTTAAACATTGATGGAGTTTGTAATAAAGAAGAAATATTTGAACATTAGAAAAGAGGCATGAATAGTATCTTGAACTTGCATACCATGTGAAATGTTGGAAATTTACTAAACTATATCGAACATAATTTTTCTGGCACTATAGCTAACTAGCACAACTCATTAGATGAGGAAGGTAATATTAATGTTTATGGAAACACCAGCTACTTTGTTTAAAAAATTATGTAAGGAAATCGAACTCGAATTTGTTGGAGCTGAACCTGATTGCGAGGGAAAAACTAGAGAGTGACACAAAAAGACTAATAACATAGAGCTGTAGGATACGAGATATCTGAAAAATTATACTATTGAATTTAGTTAACATTATTACAAAATTGGGCATAATGAAACCAAAATTTGTATATTTATGACAGATTACCTTATCCAATAAATCTGCAGTCCATGAAAATTACATTACATGGCTTCAAAAAGTAGAAGTCATTCATACTCTTGGGACAAGAATCTCTCATTTAAGAAAATGGATCAATGATCAATGTCTTCATCTCCAAAAAAAAATAAAAAAATGAAAAGGCCATTTCTAGCATGTTGGGATGATCCTAATCAATAAGGAAATGAACCTATGAAAAGAAGAAAAAGAAATTTTCGTCAGGAAAAGAGTTCTAACAAGCAAAAGGGAGAAAAATACAACGGAAAGTATTATAAGAAGCCAAAACCCCAAAAGACGAAGTTTTTAGGAAAGTTGTTTATTGCTCTACAGGTAAAAATAGATGTAAGTACTGGGCATGTGGAGAAGAGAAATATTACGCGAATGAATGAAAAAAAAAAAATAGAAAGAACAATAGGGTTATCGAAAATTGGGTCGTTTAGACTATTTTGAGCTTAGCAAAAAAGTAGCTCTAGATCTCACCCTGAAATAAGGGGTTGCTAAGATAGTAATGGAAGATGAATATGAAGAAAGTGATTATGAAGAAACTAGCCATATGATGGAAACCATCTCAATTAGTCTTGACGACCTTCAACTAGAAGAATTTACAACATATAGATAATGAGAATTGATGTAGATTTTATGTTCAATTTTTAAAATCCTTTTTACTTTCAAATGCACAAGGTTCAATGCAGACTAACGAGTATAGGGTGTCAATCCTACGAGAAATAATAAAGATTTTCAATTTAACTTTTCCAACTTTAAAGAATAATTCAAGTGAGGAATTCAATTACCAATATGGATTAACACCAAAAGAAAAACAAATGTGTCAAGCAGAGAAATCAAATTAGAGAATTATCTAGAACTTTTGGATTTCACCATTGACTCAAATATTGACTTACTAATTCAAATGGGGGTTCAATTAATCTCGTGCGCAACCTAAGCTATAAGCATTAGGTCGTAAATTATAAAAGATGATTATAATTATCAAAGGATATTATTTATCTAGTGGTTTAGCATGAATCGTTCTTTTTAGACATAACTCATCTAATTTCAACCATAAATTATTCAATTTCAACAATTATAAATTTAAGCCCAATTGCATAACATCATATTAGCCTACATGGCCTAATATTCATTTGACATAGTAAATTAAACTATTGTAATCAACATCAATAAACAATAGTCTTAAGATGCATAAATAGGTTAAGTTTAAGTATAAACTCAAATTATGTAATTAAAGAGACAAAAATAACCCCAACAAAAATTAGGAAAACAATATTATTATTATTGTCAAGGAACAATCTTAATCCTGTATATAAGCAATTTAGCCAATCATAGGTAGTAGAAACACCATTAAAGTTTGTATATTTCACTTCCTGTGCCCAAACTTGGGTACTAAATTACACAAAATAGTATAATTAAGCACAGCCTCTCAAATTTGACTCATAAATGATATGAGAAGAAAAGAAAAAAATAGCTAACAATGCTTATTTTCTTCTAAACCTTTAACCCAAATGGTTTTGCCTGATAAAGACTCTATCCAAAAATTAAAAGATGGAAGATGGAAGAATGCTTGGATGGGTGGATGAGTGAATGGATCAATGAATATTGCTTTAACCTTGACCCCTTTTATAGTGGAAATCCAACCCCTTTTGATGCCCAAAAAATAATAAAAAATTAATTCCAATTAATTCTTGGTTGTTATATTGCATGAGAAAATGCTAGTCTTTAACCAAAAAATTAATCAAGATTAATTAGCTTTAACTAAGCTACTTTTGAATTTGCTCTCAAAAGATGAAGATTTAGTTGTTGGGTTGAATTTTGCGGGCTGAGGTTGACTGGGTGTCGAATTGGGTTGTGGAGATTACGCTAGGCCATGATAGACAGAGGCCCAAATCGATGGAGAGATTATTGAGTGTGGGGAGCTAGAAATGGGCTTCAATGCTTTGGCCCACATGCTAGGACAGAGTGAGAGAGAAAGGAGAGGCTATGGCGCTAAGAAACGGATCGCAAGATGAGAACTTCATATCCCTTAAAATAAAAATAGTTTGGATGGATTTAAGAGATGAGGCTATCCTCTAAGGATATTTCAAAAAATAATTTGCAGACTAAATAATGTTACACCAATGATAGAGGCATAAAACTTTAAAAGTCCTACACCAATGAAAAAAAATCAAAGGATAAATCTAATTTGCAAGAGATAAAAATTTATAGGGCTTTGATAACCAGGTTTGCCAATCCAACAAAATTCAATAAGAAAATGTAATGACAACTTATTAGAATGAAAAAAAATTACCATTAAACCTCAACTATTAAGAAGTATGAGTACAAGATCAAACTGTGGAGAATGATCTTCGACAGCTAAACAAGAGTTTAAAGAAGATGATGTAATTAGTATGACTAGTGAAATGAGTAGAATGAGTTTTAAATACGCAAGACAAAGCATAAACTGAAGTATGAGTTTAGACAGAAAAGTCATTAAGTACAAAATGTGGACTGTCAATGAGCCAACCTCTGAGAATGAACCAGTAAAAAACAATAACTATGGAAATATGTATAAAGTCACCAATACTAATCCTAACAACATTTATATCTCAATAAATACATGTTTATAAGGATACACTAGATATGAATTGTGTGCTTACATCGATAGTGGTTGTCTTATCTATTTTGAAAAAAATATCTGTATTTAGAGAATTCATATGGGATAAAGTAAAAATCAAGTCTTAGAAGGGTATCCATAAGAATAGGAGGAGGACAATGCATTATATTAGTTCTATGGACTACTGATCAATCCTCTTACGATATGAATATTAGAAATAATTTAGAAACGCTACATTCTTCATGCATACAGGCCATAAACCAAATCATATTCACAATAAATGGTCATTTGGTTCCTATTGATAAAATAAATAAAGCTACACTCATCAGAAGATTGAGTCTATATGTAACTAGCATGGTCAGAAGGCAATTCCGGCACAATGTGAAAGAGCACTAATAATCTCACTACTAAAATTATCTATTAAATAACAGATTGTTGAATGAGAAGAGCAATTAGTCAAAGAAAACTACTATGATAATCCTCTCAAATTTTGGGGCACAGATAATACATCTACAATGATCACTTTGTTAAATCCTTGTACAATTATCCAAGTTAAATAAATGGTGCATACAGATCAAGATATCCACGAATTTGATAAGCAAATCAAAGAACTTTTGAATAAAGGGTTAATCATGAACACTAAGAGTCTTCACACTAGTCTTGCCTTCACTGTAAGAAATTAAGTTGAAGAAAAAAGAGGAAAAACTAGAATGATAGTCAATTACAAAAGCTTAAGGATAATATTATCTTTAATGGTTATTATATTCCTCACAAACCATTACTTTTCAATAGAATTCAAGGAGCCTCGTAGTTCTCAAAATTGAATTGTAAAAGCTAGGGCTGGCAAAAATTTGTCCGACCCGATTACCCGAATTTGTCCGACCCGGAAAAAACCGGGTACGGTCACCAAATTCATGTCCGAATTTAAAATTCGGACAATCGGTCATGTCCGAATTTAAACCGGGTCGGGTTCGGGTTTGGACATTCGGGTTCGGGTTGTCCGGATTTTTGAACCATTTCGGGTTCGGACAAATTCGGACAATCGGACAACCGGGTTCGGACATCGGACAACTATGTTTATATGTAATTTTAGTCCAAATTCTTTAGAAAATTTTATAAAAATAAATTCGGACAACCGGGTTCGGACATTGAAAAATCGGGTTCGGGTTCGGTCACACAAAATTTCGGTCAGAATCTCCTAAAATCATATTACAAATTCGGACATTCGGACAACCGGGTCCGGACATTCGGACAACCGGGTCCGGGTCCGGGTCTGGTCAAAGTGTCCGATTTGTAATCCGAACAGGGTCCGGGTATGAAGTTTTTGTCCGAATGTCCGATTTGTCCGGACCCGAATTGACCCGGACCCGAATTTTTGCCAGCCCTAGTAAAAGCAGATATTGGCAGATAAAAATGAATAAAGAAAGCATTTCCTTTACTGTTCCTTTGACTGCTTTTAGTGCCCCTCAAAGACATTATGGGTGGATATATAGTAATACCATTTGGTCTTCAAATGCACCTCAAATATTCCATAAAATAATGAAGAACATCTTCAAAGATCTTAATAATAGTTGTCTAGTTTACATTGATTATGTTCTTGCCTTTTTCAATACCATAGAACAACACAAAGATGTTGTTCTAGCTTTCACCCAAAGATGCACGATCATGGTATTATGCTTGGTAAATAAACAAGTACATTTATGTCCAATAAGAAATAGAGTTTTTAGGTCTAAAAATAAAAGTTGGACAAATCATTCTACAAAAGCATACTTTAGAAAAAAAAAATAGAAAATTTTCCTCAGAAAGTTGATGATAGGAAGCAATTAGCAAGGTTTCTTAGATGTCTTATATATGCTTCAGATTTCATTAAAGATTTGGCTAAATTAAGAAAATCATTGCAGCAGAAACTCAATAAAGAAGTGAGTGGCACATTGAACCCCAGTGATCCAAAGATGGTTCAAAGCTTCAAAAATATGTGCAAAAATCTTCATGTTCTTAATTTTCCTAATGAAGGAGATGATTTAACTCTTAAGACAGACGTCAGCGATGAGCACTGAAGTGTAGTACTCAAAATCAAAGAATTCTCTGGTAAATAGTTGAACTCGTAAGTTACCAATGATGATCATCAAACCATAATGTTGTCTTAAAAATGTATTACCACAAGTGCACGGTGCCAGTTGTAGCTAGCAACGGCAAGTATGGGTCGTGCCCACAGCGAACTCGGTTTCAACCACCAAACCAACCTATAACACTCTATTTAGGCCAAAATCTACTAAAATTGGTTTTCACTAAATAACAGTTCTATTCTGCTGAAGACTACTGCTATTATCTAAATTAATACTAACAAGGGTCCTGGATTGGGGTTCACGACACTATTGTGCTCCATGGACTATAAACTAAGTCATGCAATTCGACCTACGCAGACAACTGAAATGGAATGCTTACTGATTAAAGCGCATCTAAGTCTTTTCTCGAAGGTCGTTAGACTGGTTAGGTAAACCTAATTATCTATTTTCATGAAACAGGAATCAACAAAACCACAAGATTAAGTAACCGTTATTCCCAATTGAACTCTTAACTATTTTCATGTTAAGAAATTAAATTGCTCACAAAGCAGCTCTAAGTAAAGGACTCAACTGTCGTTGATCTCCTAAACCCTAACTTAAGAACAAGAATTCAACTCTTTCAGGTAATTCATCGAACACTTGGCACGCTAAGTGAGAGTTCAGTCATAAACATAGGCATTCATTCACAAAACCTAGAACATGGCTCCAATTCGCACAATAGGGGCTACGCCCAATCCAAGACAACAAATTTAGCCTCTAATCATCGTTTCAATCACAATCACAATCAAGAATGTGAACATGATTGAAAGTACTAACTTTGAACTAAAACACAAGAGAAAAAGGGAAAGGAACATACTTTTTATTAATCGCAACAATAATCTACCAAAATACATAAATCAATCCCAATCCAATACTTCGAAATCAAGAACAACAATTCCGATTTAAAAAACCTGAAGTTCGTCGTTTTTCCAGAGAGAAGAAGAGAGAAAATTACATAATGCCTAATTACAATGCTCCATCGCAATTAACTGGGAATCATATCACTAAAGTGGCACGATGGTGCCATGCGGCACGGTGCCATCGTGCCACTTTGCTGCCTCTCTTTTTCTTGTTTCCTGGGGTGGCACGTTCACCCTGCCTGGTATGGTGCCCCCATGTCACTTCCTCTTGACTCAAATTCTACCTTTTTTGCTCCTGTTTGGCGCGCCATTAGCTTGTTTTCCTCGTTTCTTTCAATCGAACTCCTAAAAACAAAAAAACACACCATATAGGCGGATTTGGAGTAAAGAATGCCTAATCAACCTCTATACTTTTGAAGTTTTACCGAAAACTGCCGAAATGAGAAGTAAAAATCAAGTTAAAAGGAGGTAAAATAGAGGTTTATCACATAACTCCTACCGAAACAGGAGAAAATCCAAAATGAAATACCATTATAGCTAGAACGGGTCTTTTTTTCTAGTAGAATTCTTATGAATATTTAGAATTCCATACAAAAAGCATATCACACTTTGGTTCGTTGTCTTCTTCCTATTTAATAGTGTAAAAATTCAACCTTTTGGAGTTGCAAATGAATTATCTGAGGTCTCCTTGCGATGTTCAAGCAAAAATAAGTTTTTATGTTCAAGAAAAATTCTTCAACGACTAGTAAGCAGCCCGCATCAATTGCTATCATAATTATTCCTATGACATTTGAAAATCATGAAGTACTAAGTTTTTCTTCTTTGATAGGTCTAGAGTTGGTGGTGTTATATTCCCAACAAATTAAACTCCTTTGGATGACCCCATCATGAAAGCCTAGGAAAACAAGATAGTAGCTTTCCTCATGAAAATCCCTGATCCAAAGTACCCATTCTTTTCGAGTTTAACTAAGTTTCAAAAATGCATATTTAAAATAATACACTACATTGTTACATCTCTTGATAATCACACAAGATTCCCATACAATAGAAGTCTATATATAGAGGTACATTGCACATTGATTGAATATGAAAACAAAAAGACATTATCATCAACGACAAGAATGATTTCCAAAATTATAAGAAATAGTTAGTGATCCTAGTTTAGCAAGAGTCATTGGTTTTTATAACATTTATCATCAAACATGGGCAGTACTTGAACAAGAAAAATATTAATGCATTGTGGAAACACTATGTTCATTGATCATAGCGATTTCATCAAATATATGAAGGTAGATGGAGGGATTTCAGAAGATGTCTTTGATTATCTCTTTGATATTGAAGCTGAAAAATTTCTGTCAAAAAAAGGAAAGAGATGACTACATGAACTATTTGAGAAATAGAATCCAGAGCTTCCTAAACTTGATAAAGATTTTGATGATTATCTAGATAATAATAGACTTGAAAACATTATTAGAGATGAAGACATGTAGAATCTCAATATGAATGACTTATCACTAAACCATTGTAATATATCCACTTTCAAGCTTTCAATATACAAAGTAGTTTTCACTACTCAAAATTAGCTTTTTAATAACGACGTATTAATGACCATAGGAGAAATCATCCTTAAAAATATATGAATAATGATGAAAACCTAAAGTCTTTGTTTAATTATATAAAGCAGTAAGTGTTAGACAATGAATAATCAGAATGATCGTTATTTCGTTCCTATAAACGGTCATTAATGACATAAATTCTCACTCCTATCTAAATCAATTATTTATAGGAAGGAGCAAGAGGAACAAAAAATAAACTTAATTTAAAAAAAGATATTCAATGATCTTGAAACTTTCTAACCCTAGAAACTTCCCGGCCCCAGAAACCCTTCCACCCAGAAACCTCACTACCGTCAATGGGTCAGCTAGTCGGCAACAATCCATACGCATCCCAACCAAGAATGTTAGCATAAACCAATCAAAGTTCGAGGATTTTGGAAGTGTAATTAGTCATTGCAGTATGGAAACTCATAGAAGTCAGCGCGATCCCAAAATTTCTTGTTATCCACTTTGTTTATGCGCATCCTTATGGTATCGAGTTTGCTTTAATTTCATCTCCCACTCCTCCTCCTTCACGTCCTTTATCTATGTCCTTGGATAATGTGGCTCTAATGGTGCCAACACTCCATGATGTGGTTGCTTTCATTTGTATATCTTACTAATTTTCGTTCTTCTCTCACTGCATGATGTCTGTTTATACTCAGTGTTTCCTTTACCTCTCATACTTTGGGTTTTTAAGGCCAGTTCTCATCACTTCGAAACAAACTAATGAAAACTTTTAAATTTTGTAGGGGATCAAAGTCCTCATGTAATTGTTGTATGCCTTTCATCTTCGGTGCAGTCTTTGACAATGTTCAATTACATCTTTCCAATAATAGGCATTTAAAAATTAAAAAAAATGTTTTTAGTGCTTTTTGGGAAGTTTTGTACTATTTTGATTGGCCTTTATCTCTTGTACCTTGGCTATTAGCTTGTATGTATGTTGTTGTGATTTCCGCAAGTATACGGTTATCGTTGTAATATTAACGGGTATCGTCCTCAGGGATGGGTTGTGAAATTAGGTCCCTAATCTACTAAGCCCTATATTCTCATTATCAACACAACAAAACAGCATAGTATTTCTAGTAAATGAATTCACAAACCAAACCAAAGGCAAATAAACTACCCAGATTCATCACCAACATCAGAACACAACTTGTTGAAATAGGCAGATTACTAGCATAATATAGATCATCAAAACATAACCTTCAGAACATAACAAAACCATCAAAACTGGAAACTCACTAAACCATCAGAACCTAAATCATACATCTAGGAAAAGCTGGACACTCATGAACAGACCATAGCAGATAGAGAAAACAGGACAGAGGCGAAATAGCTATCAATCACCAACCTGACAACCTTACCTTCGACCCCCACTATCAGTTGCAAACTAAAACACAGCCAGACTCAAAGCCCAGAACTCAGGCGCAAGGCCACAAAATCAAGCAGAAATCAAGGAGGAAACAGGATGAAAATTCAACTTCAATCCAACTGAAATACTCTTCCAACCAAGTATCAAAAGTTTGAACAACTCTAATGGTTTGAATTGCAAAGCAAAATCAAACAAATCCAACAACTGAAACTCAAAATCGATGACCTAATTCGAAAATAAATCCCTAAAAATAAACTTGAACTCAAAAATTCCCTAGAAACTGGAATTAAAACTAAAATCAAATCTGAAAGCAAACTCAACACTTACTGCCTAATTATTGTCTCGCCTTCTCTGCCGCTCGACCTCCATTTTAAGTCCCTGCCGATCTTCAATCTGCCCCTTGTTGTGGAATGGCGGCGGACGTTTCATGGAAGATGAGTTATGGCATGCATTGAAGGAGGACAGAGAGAGATCGCGAGGTTGAGGAAGGTGAAGAGCCATGGTGAAATGAGGGGTTTCGATTCATTTTGGGTGATTGAAGAGGAAGGAGAAGAAGGAGCAATGAAGGGGGAGGGGAATCGGGTTGCAGGGGAATGAGAGGAAAGAGAAGGTGATCTGAATTAAGGGGGGGGGGCTTAGCCGAGTCACGTGAGGCGCACGTGACCGGCTGAGGCCTTTATTTTTTTATTTTTTTTCTTCTTTTTTTTGGGGGAAGTTTTTCCTGGGTCAGGTTTGAAGCTAATTGGCCCAAATCTTTAGCTTTCAGCATTCCTTGATCTTTTCCTGACATTATTCCCGAAGTATTCAATCCCTACAAAATAAAATAAAATAAAATAAAAACATAAGAATAATAATTATTTCGAGCATAAATTAGGCAGAAAGATACTGTAAAAATCACACATTTTTAGCGTCAACAATGGTATGCATGATAGATTTTTGTCCCAAGTGTCTCGTTCTAGGCCTCAGTTCTAACCTCAACAGTCCATTTTTTTGTTTTGCAATCTAGTCCTAATTTGTATGTTATCATTATCTTATGGTTTTATTCTTCCACGTTTGACTCTCCCACTTGCTTGTGTGCATAACTACTTTTGTTTCACTTCAAGAAAAAAAGAAGAATAGAAAAAAAGAATCAAAAAGAGTTTGAGAGTCAGGAATGACAACTATCTCTTTGAATCATGCGCTACTGGGTGTTACTTGTTGAGGCAATACTACTATTGGGAACACTTGTGTGAGGATTAGGAATAATGTTTGTTAATCAAGTTGCTTAATAAAAATTATACTAATCTACTAACATATGTTTTTTTTATTTAGGGAAGCATGGGCTATCAAACATAGGGTAAAACTTGACCATCCCCATCCATACACCTATTCTACTACTCCCCATGCCCTATTACTTTTTCCCATTTGGACAAGCAAAAAGGACATGCTCTAACCGGAAAAAAAAAAAAAAGATGATGAAGAGAATGGGTGGCCGGCTATTGCTTGTAAAAAGGGGTGAGGGAAGAGTCATTTTTTTTTGTTGCTTTTCATACTCCTCTTTTCACCTTTTCCTATAGTATTTTCCCACTTTACCAAGCAAGAAAAATTAGAGAGAGAAAGAAGAGAGTTCTTATTGGTAATTTTACTCAACCAACTTGCTTTGGAATTGTCCTAAAGATCAAGGGGCTAAAAGGATATTAAGAAGCTACTTTAAGGTGTGGGTTCTCTTAATCCCTTATATAAAAATTAGTTTTAAAGTTAAAATGTTTTATTATGATGCATGATTATGTTATTGATTTACAAGAGTTAGAATGTCTCTTTACATGTTTAGTTTATTTTAAGAGTGATATTTTTAAGTTATGCATGCCATGTCTTGCTAAGATATATATCATGATTGTTGAGATATATTTTTTAAAGTTGCTTTCCTAAGTTATCTTGTATAAATGATGATATTAGTGAATATTTTAGTTAATGCTTGTCAAAAGTAGACTTGGCATGATGTTATGAATGATGAATTAGAATGATAAAGTTACTTGTTTTTCTTACTAGACATGTCGATTATGATTTTGCAATGTTAAAAAAAAAAGTATATGAAATATTGTTGAGTTATATGTTATGGTATGATTTTTGTAATGGATTCTTGTGTGGGTTGTGCTATTAAGAGATATTTTAAAACTTGATTGAGTTAGTGAGGTTTGACATGGTTATCTTTTTGAATGAGTTAAATGGTTAAAGTATACCTTTGAAAATTTGTTAAATATGTGTAAAGGAAATGATAGTTAACATTGCGAAAAAAATTATGTTTGTGCTCTTGATGTGGTGGTGGCATAATATTATGCTTGAAAAAAAAAAGAATAGAGTCCCCAAGCTTTTAAAAAAAATGAAAACTTATTAGTAGTTAAATAATGGGTTATTATTTGATTGTGTGAGAAAGAAAAAAAATACACATAGTCGAGGCATAATAATAACAACATCCATGCCCACCCCAAAAAAAGGGAAAACAAAAAGACTACGAAGCCGGGTTGGCACACGTGAGCAAGTAGTATTTTATCTAATAATTGGTGTGCCCTTAAAGTAATTTTTAGCATATTGTTCAGAAAAAAAAAGGGGAGGTCGCAGTTGAAAGATTATTTTTATGGATCCCAAGTATCCTTTTAATTGGGTTGAGAAAATTAGTGAATAAAAATTATTAAGATTTGTTCATAGCATCGTACGAAATGACCTTAGTTTGATATCAAAGAGCGTATGCACTTTTAGGTTGCAAAGCCACTAAGTTTGATTTTTGGGTGTCGGACTTGAGTAAACTAGCATCTAAAAGGACGAGGCATTATGTATGTCCAAAGTGGGGATTTATCGGCAGATTCCAACTAAAGTCTAAATTTTCACCTAGCGGCAGATTCCGTGGTGGCAGATTCCACATAGTAGCAGTTTCCACTAAGGAAGGTGGCAGTGTTTTACCCTGACGAGGGTATAAATTTCCCCATCACTTAGACGTTAGTCCTCTCGGGTAGACAGTCTGTTGGTCAATGTCATTTCCAATCTCACTTTCACTTGTACGAGAATTAACTTTGATGAATAGTGGGTACTTAACAAGTTTATAATCCGAAAGAAGTTTGGATTGTGAGAAACAGTTTACTCATGTCAAAAATACAAGCATGTCCCTTCTTTTAGCTTCTCAGGCCTAATTATGTTGTTCATCAGGTTTCTAATAATGCATTATCTGCCCTCAGGAAAGAAAGGTTTGTGATGATTTGAAAATATTTATGCATATGCGATAATATTGCTGTTAATACTACTATTGGTGCTATGACTTGTTGTGTGCGAAAACTATTTTGGTTTTGGAAGGCGAGAACTCCCACTGAGCTGTGGTTGCTCACCCCCTTCCAAAATTTTCCCTTTCAAATTCACAGCAAGATTAAGGTAGGTGGCAAGATGTGTCTTTTTAAGGCCGATGCTTGGATTTGAAGATGTACCTTTTGTAACTTGCACGTATTGCCTTTATGTATTTGGAATGTAATGTGACACTAGTAAAACGTAACATTTTGGTGCATGTAGTAGGTGCTCTGAATCGGTCTCGGTGGCCTTCCACCAAGATTTATATATTTTGTTATATTGTTAGTAGCGAGGGTTTTGAGGACCCCATTGTGGTATAAGATCGTGAGGGTCTAAGATTTAATTCTTCTGGACTTCATAGACAGGGCATGAAGCTCTTTATTTTTTTTTATAAAAAAAAATCTGCTATTAAAGAATAAATGTCGTATAATTAGCCTTAAGAGTCCTTTCAAAGGATTTGGCGATATAATGCTCTTAGCATGGGGCAGGGACGTTACAACTTGCTTCCCATGTTAATAAGTTAAAAATGTAGTTGATGCAAGTCAAGTGGATTGAGTCGAATTTTGGTAAGCCTAACTCTGAGAATGATGATACACTTACACATAAGGCACCAGGATGTATTCAATGTTTCGATGCATCTTGGGTTGAAAAGTTGATGTCTGAATGCCATTCCTTGGGATGAAGAGTCTTGAAATGTATATGATGCCTATGTATAGACTGATACCCGAGTTATTAGGGTGATGTGGTTTGCTCAATTGTGTACTGTTTTCCCCAGTGTATATATTACTTTGTGCTTTGTTTATTAACCCAAAAAGATTTATTTTTCTTTCCCTTTGTCTTTTTACTTGTTTTTAAGATTTTATGGGTACATTTTCTACAAACTCTCACGAGACCTCACCCGCCTACTTGGAGGAACCAAGGGGTTTAAAGGGCTTGTTGTATATGTTAAATGCAACTGTGATTCCTATGAAAGTGAGTTAGGCTCGTAGTTTAGTTTTCATTTTTGTTTTGCTCGAGGACAAGCAAAAACCTAGGTGTGGGGGAGTGATGAACGTCTATTTTACCTCATTTTGACTCTTACTTGATCTCTGTTTCTCATTGTTTTTATGTCAAATCTAGATGAAAAAGGGTTAAATTTACTTTCTTTGATTCAATTGTGCTTATAAAGTGGTTTGTCTTACTTTCAGTAGAGATCTTCGGGTTTTGATAGAAAGGACGACTTTGATAATGAATTGCAAGGAAGAATAGAGGTTTAAAGAAATCCCAGGAACCAAGAGAAACTGGGTAGAAGAGGGCACGACCGTGCATATAGGGCGCACAGCCGTGTTGTAGGACTCGAACCTGCACCCAGTCAGGCACCCAGCACGCACGGTAGTCCGTGGTGCCCGTGCGTGTGAGCACAGTCGGCCGTGCATCGAGGCGCAACCATGCTTCACGTTAGCCTAACACAATTTAAAGAGATTTTTGGCCAGCTTTTGGGAAATCTTCTATCCTTTTACAGAGCACCTCTCCCTAGCAGTTTTTAGAGTTTCTAATAGCCAGAAAACCCCTATTAGGGGATGAATAATTTAGATTAGATTAGTGTATATCATGTACAAAACTTTGGATTTCACAATACATGGCTAAGTTTCTCTTCTTCACTTCTCTTTAGTTTCGTGTTTCTTGCTTTGTTTACTAGTTTGTTAGTTCTTACTTTGATTTTCTTTGGGATGTTTAGTTGTGATTAAAGTTGTGGTCTTTGATTATGACTAGCCTCTTGATGGCTAATTGATCTTGTTCTAGGCCTTCATCCATCTTGTTTATGCTAGAGTTCAGAGTTTTCTCACGACTACCATGCGTTCGACAAAATACTTGAAAGAGCTTCCATCCGTATTTTGGGGCAATTAACTAATGCTGAAAGGTGAAATTGATTGTCTAGTGCGGGTAGAGTGAATAGCCAAGATGGGGACATGAAAATAGTTCCAATCACTGGTTGGATCAAGGGTTGTTAATCTCGTAGTCAAGTTAAGCTAATCCCATGAAAATAGATAGTTAGAACAGTTAAACTAGCCTGTAGACCTTTGAGAGAGAGCTTAGGTAAGCTCTAATGATATAATTGATCAACCTTGAATACTCGCATAACTTGGGAAGGTGGGCATTTGGCTTGATTAGTTAGTTTGCCTTAGGTTTAATTATAACTGAAGTCTTCTCGCTTTAGTAGTTTAGCTCTACTTTCCCTTCACCTTCTATCTCGCCTAGACTGATACACTTAAGTTGGCTCTGGTAATTGAAAACACAACTCCCTGTGGACACGACCTGTACTCACTGGTTGCTAGCTACAACTGCATCGTGCACTTGTGGTAAATTTAAATGTAACAGCATTTGTCTCACATTAATTTTTGACTCATTCATGGGAAATGACATCAGAAATAAAGACTTAAGTTGAATGAAATGCTATGCTGCTTATAAGTGTCATATCATACCATTATGGTGAGTAGTCTTTCAATTGTCAATAATCATTTACATGTATATATCCCCTACACTTTTGTAGTTATTGTACAATTTCTAATTTATCCCATTCTTTTCTTATTATATTTTGTCATGTAGGTGCTTCTGTTTCTCATTCGTCAGAACTGTATGCAATTCTTAACAGCTCTAGAAGTATACTATGTACAGTATGACATTAATCATACCATTATGGTGAATTGCTATTATGGTAAGTAGTCTTTCAATTGTCAAAAATCATTTACATGTATATATCCCCTACACTTTTGTAGTCATTGTGCAATTTCTAATTTATCCCATTCTTTTCTCATTATATTTTGTCATTTAGTTGCCTCTGTTTCTTATTCACCACAGCTGTATGCAATTCTTAATAGCTCCTCCAATTTTATGTGTTCAAAGATCAACTCAACCAAAAGCTTAAGCTGGTGGTTAAACGCCTAGGAATATATTTATACTCTAACACGCTCTCTCACACGAATACTCTTTGGGCTTGAAACGTAACTACTACAAAGACTCGTCTTACCTTGCACAATAAATTAATATGGAAACTGATGAGATTCGAACTTGAGACCTCTCACTTAGAAACACTCTAATACCATATTCATGAACAATCTCAACCATGAGGTTAAGCTTTTGGTTAAGTTGGTATTCAAACATGATATCAGAGTCTTTTTGAGTGAAAGGTCTCAAATTCGAATCTTAATAACCCTCATATTAATGTATTGTCCTCTTTACACGATTAACACCCACCACCCAAAACTAAAAATGAACTTTAAGATGTCAATTGTTTAAGTTTGACAAAGCCTAAGCTTGTACAAATCCGAAGCTTATACTGTACTATTTTAATTTTTCATGGCAATCCATCTTCACTGAAGATCATAAATTAATTATATTATTATAAGTTGATAACTAAATCCCATTTAGTGTTTTCACAAAATCTTTCTTCAATAAAATATTTTCACAAAATCATTTTTTTATAGGTCACTTGGAACTAGCTTCTCTACAGGTAGGAATGCCGGTACAGGTAAGGTTGCTTACAGCTGAATCTTCCCAGACCCCGCGAAAGCGGGACCCATACTGGGAGTTGTTGTTGTTGTATTATAAGTTGATAACTCCTGGTTTGAAGTACTACAATTGTTTATAAATTTATTTTGCTTAAATTAATTACAATATGTTTTAATAATTATATTTTTTAAGTAAATTATATTTATAATAACTTGTACTGTTGGTAGTGTTGGTAATTATTACAAACAATTGTAAATTTAAAAAAGAAAAAAACTTTTAAAAATTTTCGTTAAATTGCATTGGATCAAGAGCAATTACATATCCAAAATTATAAATTTTAGTGGCCTTGACCCCTAGTTCAAACATATATATATATATACATATATATATATATATATGAATGCGACAATACAAGAAGAATGCTCGTTATTTATAGCTATATTTTTTTTTATTTTTTTTTTTTGGTGCAGGTTATTTATAGCTATATGAATGTTAATCACCATAGGATGCAAATTCTATACAAAAATGTCACGTAAATGCCTATAATTTGAAGCCACTATGGTCACTATTAGACAATGTACTTGGTCAACAGGTTAGAGCTCCGTCCGATCAGACCAACAAAAATGAGGGTAGGGTCGATATTTTTTGTCTCTTATTCGCGCCAACCTTCAAATTAAGGGTATCAAACAATGATGAGGGTTGGGTTAGGGTAAAACTCTTGACCTTCTGACCCAACCAATTGACCCTCACTTTTTAAAAAAATTAAAATTCAACATCAAAACAAAAGAGTTTGATTTTCAATCATTTAAAACCGTTCGACTTTTTGCTTTCTTGCCTTCTCTTAGTACCACTGCCACTCACCCTCCCCAGATCACGTTGGCTTTCAACCTTCTCACGCTTCCTCTTTGATATTTGGATTAGTTGTTTTAGTAAACTAATTATTATAGTTACTAAATTGTACATTACAATGTTTATAATTATGATAATTTTGATTGGAACATTTTATTATAGCTTAGCCTTTTATTTAAAAGGATGTTTAGTATTAACTTTTATGATTAACAAAAAAAAAGTGGAAAATCTCATTTTTTTTTATATAGAGGAGGTTTGAGAGTTTGGTTTGACCTGATGATCTGAGGGTATCCACAGGTGGGGATGGCAAAGGTCGGATTTGGGTCTGAGTTGGGTCTATCTTGACCCAGACCCATTTAATTTTTTTAGACCTGAACCCAGACCCATTGAGTCTATAAAAATGGGACCCAGACCCAGATCTGTGGGTTTGACTGGTCCACGGGTCCTGACTATTTTTCACATTAAAGATTATTTTTTTCACATTTCAACATGAATTACCACATTCTAAATATAAATAATTGAATTTAGAAGACATAATATTTAATAAAAAAAATTCTAGCGACATATACTATAACTAAGTATACTTACTTATGTGTTACACACCAAAAATAATATTTGCATACAAACCACGAGGACAAGTCTACAAATATAACATAATAGTTTTTCTTCTACAACCGGCACTAAGCAAAGTAACTTTATGGTTTACTAATTTAGAGTTACTTTAACCAATTGGATTTGCCACTTTTTTGAAAAAAATTAATGGATTTTAAATGGTTCTTGGGTTGGGTTTGGGTCTGAAAAATTCAAACCCGACCCACATCCCTTGGACCTGAGCCGTTTCAGAACCGTTGGGTCTCATTTGATTGGACCAAGACCCTCTAATTTTTGGGTCGGTTTGATGGGTCTGGATCGAGTTCGGGACCCACTTTCATCACTACCCGCAGGGCCAAGATGGTAGGGACAGAATCAGGAAAATCCTACATTCCGATTCTTGTGACCCGATCTCTATCCTACTTCGACCCTCAATTTGATCAGATCCATTAAACAACCAAAAAAATGTAGGAATACTCACATTTATAACTACCTAAGATCCACCCTACAAGTTATCACATAAATAATACACACTTGCTTAACACGTAAAAACATAAATAATATATTATGGGCCTGTTCTTTTCGTTGGTAAATCCCAATTTATCAACTTTAATTAATTTCAACTTACTTTAACTAGTTTCAATCAACTAATTTAATTTCAACTTCAACTCACTTCAACCAATTTCAACCCAACTCCTTCAAAATTTTTATAATTTGTAAATTATCATGCAAAAATCTATTATATTTTCAACCCAAAAAATACCATGTAGTAATTTGTAAATTATTATGTTTTCAAAAATATTATGTTTTCCAGAAAATACCAAAAACTTATTATGTTTTAAAATTAATTTAAAAGGTGTTAACATATTGAACACTTACAACAACACTTACGAAATTATTAAATTATTATGTAATCAAAAAATTTACCAAATTTTAGTTACTTTTTAAATTACGAGAAAAATTATAAAAACTACACAAAAAAATTTATTCCCATTATTTTAACTAACTTTTACCCGTCATATAAAAAAATTTATCAATTTCTTCCAACTTTAACCCATTTCAACTTTAATTCACTTCAATAAAAAAAATATAGCAACCTCAACCTACTTTTACCAATATCAGCCAACAACATCATCTATTTTTCAACCTATATTTTTCAATGAAAAGAACAGATCTTGTATGTACTTTTGTTTTTTTTTTAATTATCGACATAATTAGATGATGTGACATATCTCCAACCTTATGAATGCCGTTCAACCCGACAAAATTGGGTAGATATGAAAATTTTGGAAACGTAAGATATTGCCCAATGAGGCAATTGAGACCGACTAATCAATAGCCAGTGTGCCAGGATAAACATATTTGATTAAAAAGAAAAAAGATAAAATATACTCACTGAAATCGCCTTAATTCATACAAGATCTAACATAATGATAATCCAAATTAAACCCAACTAGAGATGGCAGTATACTCCGAATTTGATGTAGATCTGATTCAATTTGATGTAAAATTATCCAATTCGAATCTGATTAAAAATAATCCGCTTCGAATCCGATAAAAATAATTCGAATTCGACTTCGATCCGATCGAATTTGAATGAGGATCTATCCGATCCGATTAACATCCGATCCGATATCTTTTTTTAATCTGTTCACCTTTTTTTAAAGATAGAAAAATCGTAATATCATAACCCAAAAAAATTCGCACAAAGCCCGCACTCTATATGCAATGCACTCTCCTTGTTAACTAATTTTCTCTTCCTTCCTGATCTTCTTCTCGATCTCTTCTTTTTGTCAATTAAAATTGTACTTTCTCTGCTTTTTTTCCAGTTGTTGTACTACTGTCTATCATTTTTCATCTAAAGTGAATTTGCATTCTTTTTTTCCAACACTCTTTTACTTTAAAATATTGAAATACTTGATATGAAAAGTTGTTTGACATTAAAGATGTATTTAACATTGCATTTACAAGTGAGCAAAAATAAGGTTAGAAATAAAAAAACTATGCAAATATTGAATAAAATCTAAAATCGGATTATATCCGATTATATTCGAATTTAATCCGATCCGAAGTTGATCCGAATCCAATTTAACACCCGATCCGACGGAGTCGGATTTGGATGCCTATGCATCCAATCCAAATCCAATCCATTATCATTCCTAACTCCAACTGAGTGACCTTTAATAGGTCCAATAAATATAATAATATTAAAAAAATTTAAAAAAATGCAATGTATTCAAGAGCCGCCTTAATCAAAAGTTTAAATTGACATTTGATATACATGCATGCAAGCACCATACACCTTCCGCAAGTCACAATGAATTCTCTAAGGCAATTAATCACAATCATCCTTCGCTTGTGTCCAACTATGACCTAATATGTCCATTTATTAGATAGTTAACTATGAAATTACAGCACATCCATGTCCGAATTTAAAGGATGTTTAATTTGGTTGTAATAATTTTTTTGGCGGCTTTAAAAGAGTTTTTTCAGTTGATTTTGATTGTTCGATTAAGTTAAATAACCAATTTTAATATTTAGCGAAGAGATGTTTGGAAATTTTAATAGCTACTTTGGTTCAAGGAACTAATTTTCAAACAATTATTTCAAGCATGTTTTAAGATCGATAATTGTTTGTAAAAATAACAAAATTGCCCCAAATTTAGAAAGAATCGGGCCATTGAATCCTGATTTCTTGCTTTGCCCCACCACCAGCCCCAATCAATTGAGAATCTACATACTTCACACTGTTGGGAAAACTCAACGATGAACCCAAATTCAAGCAGAAGCAAATGAACCAATTCCCCTCTTGTGTTGTAAAATGGCAATCAACTAACACCAAAAGTATTGAACCAGCCAAGAATTTAAAAAAAAAACAACAAATGATAAGAAGACTCAAGAATTTACGTGGAAAACCCCAATGTAGGGAAAAACCACAGGACCGTTAACAACTGGTACCAAAACCTCCACTAATCAACAAAGAACTAAGTGGGTACAGTCAAAGTTCATCTCTAGATCAAACTAGAGGCAATACAATCGTCAAGGAAAGCCCTTGGCAACTCAATCTCCACAAACATCACTCATAAAGGTAAATAATATAAAATATATCTGAGAATTCTAGGCAGAATTTACCAACTGCAAGAGCTCAAAATGACAATCGCACTGTTGGATTTGAAGAGGAGAGTGTCAGGAACAACATACTAAAACTTGAGGCCGATCGGAGGTCGTTTGGTCATCGATCAGAACCAAAACGTGAACTGTTGTATTTATTCCTCTTCCTCTGTTTTGCCTCTCTATATTCTGCCCTATTTTTCTGCTACTGCCGCCAGAAAAATAACACCCAAAAAAAGGTATTTGCTCACTCTTGAAGCTTCCAAGAGAAGCCAAACCATAAGAGACAATTTGGGCCTTTTTAGACAAAATAATAGGACCCACAAATGACTCATACATCCACATAATAATGTGAGTAAACAAAAACATTAGACCCAAAAATATTATTGAGCCTCTTCCTCCATGTAGAAGGAAACCCCCAACAAATCTCCCCCTCACTCCTACATGGGGGGTTCCATCAAACCCGCTTTCAAACGACAAGCAATAAGCTTGCTCTTGGGTAGAATCTTAGTCAACATGTCCGATCCATTTTGATCGGTGTGCACCTTCTCCATTTGCAACAATTTCTCTTCCATCACTTCTCGAATCCAATAATACCTTCTTCGTATGTGTTTGGTTCAGGAATTATGGGCAGCATTCTTGGCAAGGTGGATGGCACTTTGACTATCACAATGAAGTGCATACTTCTCTTGGTTCAAACCAAGTTCTTCGAGGAAATTCTTCATCCACAACAACTTCTTACCAGCTTCAACGGCTGCAATGTACTCAGCCTCGGTAGTTGACAATGCAACGCACTTTTGTAGTCTTGATTGCCAAGACACAGCAGCCCTTGCAAAAGTCATCAAATAACGAGAGGTAAACTTACTAGAATCAACATCACTTGACATATCTGAATCTGTGTATCCATCTAACACAGGTTGTCCAAGTCCAAAACACAAAAAAACTCTACAAGTACCCCTGAGATACCGTCGTATCCACTTTACTCCTACCCAATGCTCCCTACCAGGGTTAGACATGAACCTGCTAACGACCTCAACTGCATGTGCAATGTCTGGCCTTGTACAGACCATGGCATACATCAAACTTCCTACAGCTGAAGCATAGGGAACCTTCTTCATCTCATCCTTGTCTTCTGTACTTGTAGGACACTAACTAGAACTCAATTTCATGTGGCCTACAAGTGGAGAACTCACAGGTTTAGCCTTGTCCATGTTGAACTTCTGAAGCATCTTCTCAATGTACCTCCCTTGTGCCAGCCAAAGTTTCTTATTCTTTCTGTCACGTGAGATGCGCATGCCTAAAATTTGTTTCGCAAGGCCAAGATCCTTCATAGCAAAGGATTTACTCAAGGCATCCTTCAGATTAGCAATTCTCTTGGTGTTAGAACCAACAATCAACATATCATCAACATATAGGAGGAGAATCAGAAAGTCACCCTCAGGATAGTTCTTCACAAACACACAATGATCAACAAGTGTTCTGTGGAATTTATGCTCAGTCATAAAAGAATCAGATTTCTTGCACCACTGACGGGGTGCTTGTTTCAAACCATATAAGCTCTTTTTCAGCTTGCACACAAGTTTCTTCTTGCCCTTAACCTGGAAGCCTTCTGGTTGATCCATGTAAATGTCCTCCTCTAAGTCACCATGGAGAAATGCTGTCTTCACATCAAGTTGCTCAATCTCCAAATCCATACTCGCAGCTAACCAGAGCACAACTCTAATTGAAGACATCTTCACAACTGGAGAGAATATCTCATCATAGTCAATACCCTTCTTCTGACTGAAACCCTTCACCACCAATCTTGCCTTGTAATGTGGTGGTGAGCCATCTTCTCTAGATTTCAGTATGAACACCCACTTATTCTTGAGTGCTCTCTTGCCTTTAGATAGCTCCATTGGGTCATAGGTGTGGTTCTCATATAAGGATCTCATCTCATCTTGCATGGCATTGTACCATTCCTTGTTGTAAACATGTGATATAGCCTCCTCATAAGTGTTTGGTTCTCCCCCATCTGTCAATAACACAAACTCACTGGAAGGATATCTTGAGGAAGATTGTCTCTATCTAGTGGATCTCCTCAATTGTAGTTCTGTAGGAATAGCATGTTGTTGTGCTGTATCACCATCACCATCTTCAGAATCATCATTATCATCATCATGGTCATCATTAGCATCATCATGATGGACGTCAACGCCCTGCACATCTCCCCCCTTGAGCTGGATGAGGTGAATCTGGAAAAACTGGAGTTGGATGTATTATAGTGACAAAAAAAGACTCAATTTGACCTGACTTGTCAAAGTCTGCAATTGTTTGGTCTTCAAAGAACACAACATCTCTGCTTCTGATCACCTTCCTATCAATAGGATCCCACAATCTGTACCCAAGCTCATCCTCAGAATACCCCAAGAAAATACACTGTTTTGTCTTCTTATCAAGCTTGGACCTCTCATCTCTGGGAATGTGAACAAATGCTTTGCATCCAAAAGCCCTCAGGTTCTTGTAAGACACATCTTTCCCTGTCCAAGCTCTCTGTGGAACATCACCATCAAGTGGGACTGAGGGAGAAAGGTTGATCAAGTACACTGTTGTGAACATTGCCTCTGCCTAAAAGGACTTCAGCAGCTTTGCATGAGATAGCATACATCTAACTCTTTCTTCAATTGTTCTATTCATTCTCTCTGCAACCTCATTCACCTGAGGTGTTTTCAGGACTGTTTTCTCAAGCTTGATGCCCTAGGCCTTGCAGTAATTTTCAAATGGCCCCCTGTACTCACCACCGTTTGATCTGACACACTTGAGCTTTTTACCAGTTTCACGTTCAACTCTGGCTTGAAATTCCTAAAATTTCTGGAATACCTGGTCTTTGCTTTTCAACACAAAAACCCACACTTTTCGAGAGTAATCATTAATAAAGGTCACAAAATATTATACACTACTGTGTGATCTAACATCCATGGAACAAACATCAGTATGAACAAGATCAAGCACATTCTTTCTCCTAGAAGGTGGACGTGTGTGAAATGCAACACGATGTTGTTTTCCAGCTAAACAATCAACACGTGATTTCATGTTCATACCTGTAACATCGGGGCGGAGGTTCTTCTTGGCAAGTATCTGCATACCTTTTGTACTCATGTGACCATGCCTCTGGTGCCATAAATTAATGGATAAATCATCAACTATGTTGGTCTCTCCTGTGCACACTCAAGCTTGCATCACATACAAAGAAGTTTGCTTTTTAGCTCGAGCCACAATCAAGCTCCCTTTGATGAGCTTCCATTTTTCACCACCAGATTGACTAGTGAAGCCTTCATCATCGAGCACACCAGTAGAAATCAAATTTAATCTGATGTTAGGAACATGTCTAACATCTCTTAACACCAACTTGCAACCTGTGGAAGTCTCCAGTGTGACTGAACCCATACCAATAATCTTGGATGAACCATCTTTTCCCATCATCACATGACCAAAATCACCACTAGTGTAGGATGAGAAGTACTCTCTGCCTAAGGTAACATGATATGGGGCACCCGAATCAATCACCCAAGTGCAATCATCACTAGCAAGGTTCAAAGAGCCATGGTCATCAATAAAGAATACATCATCACTGGTAGCAAGTCCAGTAGTACCCATTTCCTCTGTTTGGTGCCCGGAATTATCATTCTTCTCTTGCCTTTCCTAAGATTTATCCCGTTTCTTTTTCCTGCAAAACTTCTGAATATGACCCGACTTGTTGCAATAATAGCAAATGATTTTGCCTCTGGATTTTGATTTCAACCTCCCCTTAGACTTGTCTCTATTTTACAAAGAATCCCTGTTTCTGTTTCTGCCTCTATTGGAATCCTGAACCACATTTGCTTATACTTGACTGGAGAAACCCATTTCCTTCCTTCTTATTTCTTCATTCAGTAGAGCGGATGTGACCCCTTACATGGTCAACTTACCTTCAGGTGCTAAATTGCTAAGAGAGACAACAAGAGTATCCCAACTTTCAGGTAGTGAGCTGAGTAATAACAAAGCCTGCAACTCATCATCAGGAGTCATTTTTGTTGCAGATAATTGGCTAATCAACCCTTGAAAATCATTTAAATGAACTACCATACTCCCACCATCTTTATACTCTAACTTCACAAGCTTCCTCATCAAAGAGGCTTTACTCATGGCATTTTTCCGCTCATACATATCAACTAGCGTTTTCCACAAAGCATAAGCACTTGTCTCATTAGCAATAGATTGCAGGACACTCAAATCCACAAATTGTCTAATAGTAGCAACGGCCTTATGGTTTAATATTTCCCATTCCTTTTGGATGACACCCGTTGGGATATTCTCATTTAAAATGGGTTCATACAAATCCTTCACATAAAGTATGTCCTCCATACGGGTCTTCCAAGTACTATAATTGGTGGCATTTAAATTAACCATACCACTCATACCCAATTTATCATCCATTTTAACAATTCAGAAAATCACCACAACAAGCTAACCTGGCTCTGATACCACTTTGTTGGGGAAACTCAACGATGAACCCAAATTCAAGCAGAAGCAAATTAACCAATTCCCCTCTTGTGTTGCAAAATGGCAATCAACTAACACCAAAAGTATCGAACCAGCCAAGAATTAAAAAAAAAAAAACAAATGATAAGAAGACTCAAGAATTTACGTGAAAAACCCCGATGTGGGGAAAAACTACGGGACCGTTAACAAACGGTACTAAAACTTCCACTAATCAACAAAGTGGTATCAAAGCCGATGGTGCGTTCGGCTAGGCAACAAAGGTGTGGCATGGTGGACCCCATGGACGAACTTGGTGAAGTGACACGCAGGTGTTGATCGAACGGTAATACGTGTGCTGCAGCGTGGCTCGATGGTGTGGATAAGCTCTTGATGGTGGCTTGACACTCGGTAAAGGCTTCCGCTCAAGGGGGAGCTTGTGCGTTGATGTGGTGTGGAAGAGACTCATGTGTGAGGGGGAGATAGTTGGGAATATCACACATGAGTAATAAAGTCCCACATTGAAAGTTTGAAATGAAGGGTCATGGTATATAAGTCAAGTGGGCTACTCCTCCTATTGCCAATTGGTTTTAGGATGGAACCTCAGCTGGGCTTGTTGCCATGGACCTTGGTTGAAGTGGGCCCCCTCCTTAAATCTCCCCAACACACACACATCCAGAAATCCTCGCCATTAATTTTCAAACAATTAGGCCCTGTTCTATTTCACTTTTTTTAGGATTTAGTTAAGAGTTTACATCTCCTTACAGCTTCTTGGATCTCCTTACAGCTCTTTACATCTCCTTACATCTCTTTACATCTCCTTACATCTTCATACATCTTCTTACATCTCATAGATTTTCTATGATATTCATTTATTTTAGTTACAGAAATATGTATATTTTTTAATGATACTACCAATATACAAAATTTATAAATATCTTATGAACACAACATTTACATAAACATAAAAACATAATATAACGACGTAAATTATATTTGAGTTTCGACATAAAATATATATTATTATAGATGACCATACATTTATTTATATTAAACATTATTTACTTAAAATAGAAATTTATTTAAAGAGTTGTATTCAATTTTGTCAAAAAAAAATTGTTTTTTTTTGTTATACTTTGCTTATTCGATCAAACTAATGTTCACATAAAAAATCACCTCAAGTGGACGAAAGTGTATTCATCAAATTTATGGGAATTAATATATTTTATTGTTGTATAATTAACTTAATTAATTGTTTATTTTCAATAAGTATATTATTTTAATATTATTCTTTTTCATTCAAAACGTTCATTGTAGAACAAATTATACTATACAACTCTTTTACAATTCAACAACTCCCTGTATCTATCCTTACAGCTCCTAACAACTTCTTACAACTCCTTATAGCTTCTTAAAAGCTTCTTACAGCTCCTTAGAGCTCCTTACAGCTCCTTACATCTCCTTATATCTATCTATCTATCTATCTAAAACGCGAAATAGAACAGGCCCTAACTCAAGTATATTTTTGTAATCTTCTCTTACAATCAAATAAGATGATGAAAATACAATTACAAAATTATTTATATTACAAGATTGTTTGACAAGCAATTATTCAAAAATAGGAAATTAATGTCTTCATTGTTCCATGAGTAACACATAAGAACTAATTGATTGAAACCAACGTCCAACCATAAGGGCAGCGACATCTATAGACTAATTTAACAACCATGCAATGCATAGACGTTAGACTTGATGGAAGAGTTTCAACAACGAAGGTCAGTTGTCAACCAATGCAGTAGCTTTAACTATCAGCCAGGCCGATTAAGGAACTCTTCTTTTTGTAGGTAAATTTCAAATACTAACCTCAACTCACTTCAACCCACTTCAATCTACTTCAATTCATTTCAATCCACTTCAACCTACTTCAACCCACTTTCACTATTTTCACCAAGTTCAAGTTATCACATATATAAAAAAAATTCAACCTATTTCAACCTACTTCAACCCACTTTTACTCTTTTATCCATCCCAATTTATCCATGAAAAGAACAGGCCCTAAGAAGTTGGAATGATGATTTCAGGATGTCGAGTGTTTTGTCCCCAGACAACAGTATTAGTTTGCATTCGCATAGGCTTTCACTTAGGTATGAAGCTCATATGGGTTTCAAGTGGTTGTTGCGTATCTAAGAGCACCTGTATTGGTGATCCAAGAGTTCAGATTATAAGTGGGGACCCACATCCTTCACATCATCCCACAATCTTAATTTTTTTCTCTTATCTACATTCCATTGATCATCAACTTGGATCACCAAATATAATAATACTTATGGACCCCACGACAAACCTATTATTTGGTTTTACACTTTTATGTTGTATAATGGATAATGAATTATTTTGTTTTTCTATTGGAAGATAAATTAGTTTTTTGAAATGAAAGGTTAATTTTTTTTAATGGATGATTAATTATTTTTTATAAGTCCAATATTACACTTAATATTAAAGACCACACATGAATATATTATTTATAATTTATAGAAGTACTCATGTGAGTAGTAGTTCGACTTTTATAAAATTACAGAAGCTGGATTTAAATAATAACAATACATGTGCTGAAAATAAAAATTTTAAAAGCAATACAAGTGTTGCACCCAAAAAAAAAATCAGAAAAGCAACCCAAATTTACACAAATACATTTGGAGCAACCCAAAAAATCAGAAAATCGGAACAAGTGTCAGACCAAAAAAAAAAAAAAGCATCCCCTTGCTCCAAAACAACGTCGCTTTGGAGCAGAGCTGGCAAAAAAAAAAGAACAATTGGGCTGCGGGCGGATCACCAGCACGGGCCGGCCTCACGGGCGAGTGGCCCAGCTCGGCAATGACACGTGCAGCTTGGAGCGCGGGCCTTGTTTCTGGATCACGGGCCTCCCAATGCAGGTGCTCTAACAATGTGTGCAAGTTGTTTTGTATGATAACTTCATTTAGAAAGAGACAAATGCTCCAAAGCATTGCCACAAAAGGAATTACAGGCTACCTATTTAGATGATCTTTGCCATTAAGTAGTAGCATCCAATCACACACACTGCGGGTCTAGCGGACAAGCGGGTTGACAACTTGGCATCAATGTTATAGTCAAATAAATGCCTGAAGTTTTAGATTTATGAACTTTAGATGCCTGAACTTTTTTTACAATTTATATAAGTGCTTGAACTTTTTCCACACTAAATATAGGTGCCTCATTTTTGTAAAATAAATATACTTTTAAATCAAAAATATTACTAATATTATTTAACATCAAAAAACTCAAAAATATATGATAATCTTTAAAAAAAGAAAAATAAATTAAAATTTATGAAAATAATTTTTTATTTTTGAAACAATTGAATAAGAAAAATTATCTCTTACTTCAGGAAAACATACGACATTAGTGCAGGCTATGATGCAATTTTTCTCTGCCCTCATACCTTGTCATTGACAGCTGCAAAAGGATTCTATGAAGCGGTCTGTTATTGGATATCATAATATAGTGGACATTTTTATCGAACACTTGAAACTCGAAAGTCAACCTTGATTGGCGCAACAAGTTTTGTGGCACATTAGATTTCGACATTAGTATTAGTATTTTCCCTTTTTTTCAACTTTCATGTCTTAAGTACTTTTTGGCATTTGAACATAATCATGGAATTGATCTCGATCTATTTATTTTCTTGGAGAATTATGCTAAGCTAGATGTATGAAGAATATTTTTTGGGAAAAATTACAATGCTATTAGACATGGGTAGAAATTAATGTATCTAAATATTTGGGATGCATATGTAAAGTGAATTTTATGTTATTACATGTTAGAGAATATTGCCAATGCTGTAATTTCATTATGGGGCAAGGTTGCAAATTTTATGTTCTCTTTTTTTTTTTTAAAAAAAGTAGTTATGAAATGTTGAAGATGATTAGCAAAAAAAAAAAGAAGCAAAAAATGGTTAGATTTTCAAAGGTATGAATAATTATTAATGTATAATTATATTCTTTTCATTTTAAACTATCGCAAAATGTAATTCTTTTTTGAAAGTACAAATCCCTTTTTTCAAATCCATAAGTATTTTTTTTAAATGGGCAAATTTTTTTGATACAAAAAAAAATTAGCCAGGTCAATAATTCTAACAATATCTTTTGATTCAAAAACATAAATTAATATCAATAATATTTTTTATTTAAAAATATATTTTTTTATATAAGCAAGGCACCTATATTAAGTGTTGAAAAAGTTTAAATACTTAAATTAATTGTAAAAAAAGTTTAGACACCTAAAGTTTATAAAACTAAAAGTTCAAGCACCTATTTAACTAAAAACCACATCAATATTAATGCCTAAAGGAAAGGCCCACCAAGCGAGCTTGGACAACCCAATAGTCTCGCAACAGGTGATGGGCGGACTTCCACCGCATCACAAAATGGCATGCATAGTCATGTTCTAATTGCCCTAGCTACAACCCAGTGGGATGGTATTATGAAAAGAGCAGCCCGGTGCACAAGCATCCCGCGTTCATGCAGAATTCGGGGAAGGGCCGCACCCCAAGGGGTGAATTGTAGGCAGCCTAACCTGACTTTGTCAGTAGCTGATTCCACGACTCGAACCCGTGACTGCTCTCTGTATCCGTCCTCAGTCTCACGCCCTCTCTCCAAATTTCACCTCCTCCATTCTCTTCTAAGTAATCACTCTTGACTAATCACTCCTGATGTTCACATTGAAGATGCCAAAGCAATAGAGAAGGACAAATTTTTTGCTTCAGTTTCAACCTTACTGCCCACTGCTCTCTTATATAAGTCTTGCACACCAAAACCTCATTATCAACTTGACAAAATAGTAGAGCAACTGGAAGGGCTACTCATGAAAGAACGAAACAATTGGAAGGGCCACTTAGATTTTTTTTGGGGGGGGGTTGAATCGATAGATTGTTATGAGTGAAGACTAGAGGATTTGGATTGGTTAGTGATGGTAGGGTTCATGAAGATAATTAAGTTTGAGATCATGGTTATTTTCACTAATTCATTCAGGACTGAGAATTTTTTCCAATCAATTCTCCCTCTTTTTTCTGCGTCTTATTCAATTGCGTGGGGTGAAATGAAACAAGGGAGAAACAAAGGATGCGTAATCCGGCAAATTATACCAGTCCTAATCAAAATCTGAGTTTTTGAAAATACTCAGATGAAAATGAGATTCGACTAATCTTTATATAATAAGTGTAGAAATGTGTAAGGGGTTGAGAGGCCTCCAAATTCCAATCCTGAAAATTTTGTAAGCTCCCGCCCAAAACATTAATCCTGCATCTTTTTCGAAATCAAAATATTAGTAGTTACAAGTAAATAAGTCATTGAAAAAAAAAATTTAAAAATGATATACAGACAGTTGATGTATATTAAATATGGGTATGATTGCTCTCTGTATTCGTCCTCAATCTCGCCTCCTCTCTCCAAATTTCACCTCCTCCATTCTCTTCTAAGTAATCAATCTTGACTAATCACTCCTGATGTTCACATTGAAGATTCCAAAGCAATAGAGAAAGACAAATTTTTTGCTTCAGTTTCAGCCTTACTGCCCGCTTTTCTCTTGTGTAAGTCTTGCACTCCAAAACCTCATTATCAACTTGACAAAATAGTAGAACAATTGGAAGGGCTACTCGTGAAAGAACGAAACAATTGGAAGGGCCACTTAGATTTTTGGAGGGGGGGTGAATCAATAGATTGTTATGAGTGTAGATTAGAGGATTTGGATTGGTTAGTGATGGTAGGGTTCATGAAGATAATTAAGTTTGAGATCATGGTTATTTTCACTAATTCATTCAGGACTGAGAATTTTTTCCAAACAATTCTCCCTCTTTTTTCTGCCTCTTATTCAATTGCGTGGGGTGAAATGAAACAAGGGAGAAACAAAGGATGCGTAATCCGGCAAATTATACCAGTCCTGATCAAAATCTAAGTTTTGGAAAATACTCAGATGAAAATTAGATTCGACTAATCTTTATATAATAAGTGTAGAAATGTGTAAGGGGTTGAGAAGCCTCCAAATTCCAATCCTGAAAATTTTGTAAGCTCCCGCCCAAAACATTAATCCTGCATCTTTCTCGAAATCAAAATATTAGTAGTTACAAGTAAATAAGTCATTGAAAAAATAAAAAAAATAAATGATATATAGGTAATTGATGTATATTGAATATGGGTGTGATTGCTCCCTGTATCCGCCCTCAATCTCACGTCCTCTCCGCAAATTTCACCTCCTCCATTCTCTTCTAAGTAATCACTCCTAACTAATCACTCCTGATGTTCACAGTGAATATGCCACAGCGATAGACAATGACAAATTTTTTGCTTTAGTTTCAGCCTTAATGCCTGCTTCTCTCTTATGTAAGTCTTGCACTCAAAAACCTCATTATCAAATTGACAAAATAGTAGAACAACTGGAAGGACTACTCATGAATTAACAGAACAATTGGAATGGCCACTTAGATTTTTTTATTTATTTTTTTTGGTTTGAATCGATAGATTGTTATGAGTGAAGACTAGAGGATTTGGATTCGTTAGTGATGGTCGGGTTCATGAAGATAAGTTTGAGACCATGGTTATTTTCAGTAATTAATTTAGGACTGAGAAATTTTTTTCAAGCAATTCTCCCTCTTTTTTCTCTCTCTTATTCAATTGCGTGGAGTGAAATGAAACAACGGAGAAACAAAGGATGCGTAATATGGCAAATTATACCAGTCCTAATCAAAATATGAGTTTTGAAAAATACTCAGATGAAAATGAGATTCGACTAATAGTTAGTTAAGAACATAAGAGAGAGAAAACTACCTACATAAGCAAATTTGAGGGGTGTTTTTTTTATGGATGAAGTTTGAATTAACAATTTTTTTTCGAGTTTTAGGCTTCTACTGAATTTGGGTGATGAGAAAACAAAGGTGAAATCTAATTAAAGAAGAAAACTACCTACAGAAGCAAATTGTGATCAAGATTGTTTTAATGTTATCTTTATTTCTGTCACTCGCCTTTAACTTATAAGAACAACTCATATACCAACAACATCACACTTGCTGTCTCTAAGAAAACTAAGAATCTCTCAAACAAGACAATGGAATCTTCGTTCAATCAATTCCAATGATGAGTTTGTGGGTATGATTGGACAAAGAAAACACAAAGGAAAAAAACAAAAAGAGGGAATTTATGATGATATTGATTTGATAATTCGGTTATTTCTTTCTCCACTAGCAGAAAAGAGCTCTCATGAAAGTTTTTAGAGAGAGGAGGGAGAAGGAAGAGAGAAAGACATGACCAAAGTGGCCTTATTGATGAGGACAACGGTCTAATAATTGAGAGTTTTTTATTCCAAAAAAAAGAAGATGTGAGCAATAATAAAAGGAAGAAAGAAGAAAAAAAATAAATTAGATGTGAACAAGCATCTATGTGACACTTAATGTTCTAATTTTGTGCTTTTCAAACATAATTCACAATTACATAAGTATGATGTTCTATAAACAAGAAAATTGCAAATATGTTATAGGGTAAGTCTGTGTGTACGACCAATATTCTAATTTTTTGTCTTTGAAACATAGTTCTTGATAAAATTGTATTTTGATCACAATTCTTGATAAAATTATTATTTAATATTACTTCGTTAATCTATTATAAGTTGCTTGAATCATCATCATCAACATCATCATCATCATCATCATCATTATGATTATAGTTATTATATATACATGTGTGAATATATGTTTACACGCTCGCTTGTGTGTGTGTGTGTGTGTGTACATACATACATATATTCTACAAAAATATTGAATTGAAGAAATCTTGAACATATTTGAACACTATAATAATTAATGCGTGACTTTTATTTTGAAAGATCCAACAAATCAAGGTAATAATATGTAAATAAAACACAATGACCTGTGGAGATGGTTTAGTGGTAAAGTACATACATATTTTATGTCTATATAATTAAGATTTAATTTTCCCCAAGTGTGTTTATATATATTTACCAACTCAACCCCCCCCCCCCAAAAAAACTACAAAAATCAACACTAAAAAATAGAAAAGTTAATTAATTGATTAATTTAAAAAGTTATACTTGCGCTAAAATTATAACTATATAAATTCAAAATCTTAGTTTTCCTACCCATCCAAATTTTAAAAAAATTGTAGTTCCTACATATATCAAATAGTATACCTTGAGTATTATTTGTAGGAAATTTTATTTTTTATTTTTAGTTTTGATTCACATTATGCACTTTATTTATAATATTAATACATATTTATATTAAATTTTACTATGTGGACGCCCTGTGCAAACGCACGGGCACAAACTAGTATTCACAGTACAAAGATGTAATAAAGCTATTAAAAGCTAATGTAAAAACTGGCACTTATATTAAAGCTCTGGGCATATAGATTGCGGATATGCTTCAGTAAGCAAATCAAAATGTTCAACTTAATATAATAGATTGCTCAAATAAATGAAACAAAATGCTCAACTCTATAAATTGGAGAAACAAAAAATAAGTGTGCAAAGAGGAGAACTTGAAAATAGGCATTGTTAATCTCAATGCTTAATACGTAATTCTAGATATGTTAGACAAAAGGAATAATATGTGGACAATAACGTATCTAACTACGTACCTACGCATCAAAAAAGACCTATTTAAGCCACACACACAAAAAAAGTCCGAATCTCTAGACCTGGGCCTTTGATATAATTTATAGCAAAATACGAATAGACAGGGGCCGGGGAATAAAAAAAACATCGAGCAATTGGGTCATTTAAATTGCACCATCTTCCAGTCGAATTTAAATTATATATATGTATATGAATGTACAACCCTCCACGTCTCCCATTGCTTCTTGTGACTCTCTCTTCCCCCTGCTAAGATGGAGTCCAGTAGCATTTTGGAGTTCCTTGAGAACAAGGCCATTTTGGTCACTGGTGGAACTGGGTTTTTAGCCAAAAGTATAGAAATCTTCTATGTTTCCTTTTTCTTTTTTTTTTTTTGTTGATGAGATCAGTGCTATATAAAATAAATTTTGATAAATCAAAATTTGTAATGTGTAGTACTTGTGGAGAAGGTGCTGAGGACTCAACCAAATGTAAAGAAGCTCTATCTTCTGCTGAGGGCTGCTGACAAGAAATCTGCTTCTCTAAGATTGCAGAACGAGGTATATGTGCACATATATATGTTTTGGACTCTTTGCCCCCCCCCCCCCCCCTTCTTTTTTAACATGATGATGATTATGAGAATTCAAAAGAGAAATTCAGAATTGTTTTTCGTTTTGATTTGAGAGTCTCTTGCCTCAATAATTGAACTGAATCAAGCAATTAGATATGAGCTCGGTTCGAAACTTGATGAACCTGAAAAGTTTACGCTAAAGCTAGGACAGGTGTGTGCATGGCATGGCTTGGGCTCGCATTGTTACTGTTTTTTTGTTTGTTTGATCTCAAAAAGTTTTCAAATTTTATGCTATAATTAAAGCTAAATCCTTGAAATAAGGATTGGAATGAAAATTTTGTTAATATTAATGATAATTTTATGCTATCCACACAAGCACTTAAGGTAGGAAGAATTAGTCGACTAACCAAACCAAGCTTGACATAGCCATGCTGGGGTTGGGCTTGGTTTGATATGTTTGTTGGCTCAAGCTCGGTTGACTCAAGCATTGGCCAAGCTTTTACCGAGTCGAATCTGAGGACTCAATTGCTTAATGCGACTGCGCTAAATTTTATGACAAAGTTCATCTTGTGTGTCAGATACTAGGAAAGGACCTGTTCAAAGTGCTGAAGCAAAAGATGGGTGCAAATTTTGAATCCCTCATATCAGAAAAGGTAGCCGTGGTGCCTGGTGACATAACTTGCAAGGACTTGGGCATCAAAGACCCTAAATTAGGGGATGAATTGCTGAGGGACATTGAGGTTATTGTCAACCTGGCTGCAATCACCAAGTTTATTGAGAGGTACACCGGCAATTGATTTGTTATAGACATATATACACTTTTCTTTTTCCACCTCTTTTTATGTTGATTATATGGATGGAATGATATCCCATAATCACAGAACCGAAAAAAAAAAGAGAAAAAAATGAAAGATGCAATGATATAAACTCGAAAACTAATTGATTTGCAAAGTTCGAATAGGATTTAAACTTGAGTAGTTGTAAGCATTCAAAAATTATCTCGATTAAAAATTCAATATAGTTGAAGATTCAGAAATAGGTTTTACACTCTAACACGCTTGCCTCTCATGCGAATTACTTTAAACCTAAAATATGGATGCTGCAAAGTCGCAGATCCTCCTTACTAGGTGCGAAGCTAGGCTTTCATATCAAGGGGCTAAATTTGAAGACGAATACACACAATATTTTGTCATAAGTAACTTCGATATTTGGAATTTAGTGAAAACAAAATCCAAAAATTTGGATTCTGGTGCCGAAGTAATGAATTTATTTGATTATATAGGCAAAAAAAGGGGAAATTTATCATATTAATAGTAGGGGAAAAATTGCAACATATCAGAGAATGATATGTACGTATTTGAATTAAAATTAGCAGTAAAGTCTATAATAATGTAACTAAAATATTTATTCTTACCTAAAAATTAAGATATGATAAAATAATTAATGCTAATCTATAAAGAAATTGAAAAGAATAGGTATGGAAACCCACAAAAATGGTAAGACCACCAAGTAGCCGCAAAATAGGGAGAGAAGGTGGAAAGGGAATGCAGGAAAAAATAACGAACGGCCCACTGACAACACCAGCCCAAAACAAAAGTCAAATAAGGGGTAACAATTTCACTTGCATCCGATGAATATCCGGTTTACCCGACTAAAAAAGCGGGAGAAATTTGAAATATATGGATGATGCTTGACGGATTAGGTTGGAGGCAGATGATGCTCTATTTGACCTGTCATCCAATCCATCATTTACTTAGTTATCCACTTGTTTATCCCTTATTTGGAATTAGTTTACATTTTATTTTTGTCATTTAAATTTTATCCATTTTTTGAATGATTGCATGAAAAGTTTATAATTTTCATAGGAAATTAATATGATAAATATGATATTTATTTATTTCTTATACCTCAAATATCTTTTTTAGACTTTTCAAAGGCTAAAACTTATTTTTCTCATAAATTTGCTAGCTAAGATATTATACCCAAACTTTCATCACCTGTTTACAACCTGATCCATCCGATTTCATCCACGAATGACGGATGGATGGATTGATTTGAATTTTCACGGATGATGGATGGATTGGATGCAACGGATGAAAGTAAGTGATGGATGCAGGTAATAATTCACTTGATCTGAACCTTATCCATTGCCACACTTAATAAGGAGAGAGAAAAAGCCAAAATTGAGTTTTGAACACAACACCCATCTATTAGAGCATTCCTAGCAGAATTTCAATTTTTGGAACTCTAGCCTGCCACGTCAACAAAAGTTTCACAATTTTGGAACTTACATTCCATCACTTCTCCAACAAATGGAACTCAATTTTAATCATCCAATAAAAATATTTTTCATGGACCCACTTTATAACACACAATCTATTTTTTTAATCATATAAAAATTATATATTACTTCAAAAAAAACAAAAAAAAATATTTTAAAAATGTAAACAGTGACATGCGGGGAGACACACACAGGCGTGCTGCCCCGCGTGTCACACGCATTTTCACATTGCTGCCAGAGCAAGTTTGACATGGGGAAGACACGCGGGTCCTACCAATGTCTCGCGTGTCAACCATTGCCACTGCTCTTATTAAGGTTTGGGTACCACGCTGCTATCACGACACCCCCTAATTGGCACAAATATTTTATCATATTTTTCGTGGGTTAGGGGGACCACGGTCCCCCTTGGCCCTAAGGTAGCTTTGCCATTGCTTTGGTTTATACCTTGCGTAATAAATTCATATATAGGTTATTGATGCTCGGATTTAAGACAAGACTTCTTACTTAAAAATACACTGACATTATATTCAAGAACTAACTCAATCAAAAGTTCAAACTAATGGTTAACAACCTAGAAATAACTTTTATACTCTAACAGTAAGTGGTGAAATTCTTCAAATATATGATTGTTATATACAATGCACATATTTATAACTATGTTTATGCATTGATTTTAATTTTTACAGGTAAATTGGATTCTAATAATCTAAACTTTGGGTGGTTGGATTACTTAATTATTTACTATAATCAATACTTCACATTAAAATTATTAGTTGTTGTCCCGATTTCGGCTCACTACGTACTTGTTTTTTATGGTATTTTTTTTATGTCAATTGTGTTTTCAACAAACGAGTCATGCATATAAGACCATGTGAGGTTCCAACCAACAAATAATTGATAATGAATGGAGTAACTCACAATCTTATACACATGCTCAAACCCTTTAATTTTACAATGATAACAACACCCACTTTCATTTTCTTTTATTTTTTATCAATGTGGGACAACAACTATTTTTATATATTTCACACGCCCCTTAATGTGTGGGCTACTGAAAAGGTGCAACACGTGACAGATCTCTATGGGGGATGCTGGCAACCGAGGTCGGGCATAACCTTGCCTTTGATGCCATGTTAAATTTTTTATATCAATTGGATCATGTTAAATTTTGCGTATTAATTGGGCTTTCAACAAACGAGTCATTGTATATAAGCTCAATACGCACGTTCACCAACAAAATGCACAATTTTTTTTTGATCAGACAAAATGCACAACTATAACCAAGCATAAATTCACAAGACGGCGAATTCTCTTGAGCTGATTGAAAGCATAGCCAGCTAACGGTGCATTGCTTGAGCTGAAATACTTGGGAAAAATTTACTGATACTTCATTACCCTAAGGTATTACACTAACAAAAAAGTATCCTCTATATTTTGAAAATAATAAATTAATACCTTGAGATAATAATAATTTTTATTTTATTTTTTATAGTTTACTGCCCTTGAGATGTCAAATGTAGAATACTAAACTGTTAAGAAAGTATGATATCAACTCAATCAAAAAACAAAAGGTAATATCAAGATAGTAATCTATTATTTTCAAAATGTAAGGGAATATTTTATTATTATAGAATATCATATCATAAGGTAGTAAAATGTGAATAATTCTTTTCCCTAGTTGTATCCCTACTTTGCTCTAATCTTGGGAACCTGTTTGAAGGTATGATGTCTCATTGTATGTCAACACATTTGGAGCTAAACATATTCTAGACTTCGCCAAGAGATGCCCTAACTTGAAGGTGTTCGTCCAAGTATCAACTGGTTGGTAAAATAACATTTTGTTCCATTGCCTTGCAATTCCATTCATAAATCATTCAAAATGTATATAATGACAAGGTGAATTGAATTTTTTGTTCAGCTTATGTATCGGGAGAAAAGACTGGACATATTAAAGAGGACCCTTACTATATGGGCGATACTCTAAATGGAAGAAGTGGGCTTGACATTCACGTAGAAAAAAAGCTCATTGAGGCTAAATTGCAAGAGCTTCAAGATGAGGGAGCCACAGAAAAAACTACCAAAATTACTATGAAGGACATGGGAATGGAGAGGTATGTATCATAAAACTAAACTCAACCTAACTGTTAGAATATAAAACTAATTTTTAGCATTCATACAAGAGTGTGGACCAATTTATTTACTTGCTCAATGGAAAGAAGACTCGCAGCCTTATAGTCGAATAAAAAGTGACTTTACGTGATAACAAAGCTAAAATTCGGGTAGAAATTAGTAATGAACTCTTATTTAGAAGCAAAGTTTACTTCAAAAATGAAATTTTATAAATAATTTATATATATATATATATATATATATATATATATATATATATATATAAAGAATAATGTGTCTGTATCTCATTTAAAATATTTATAATGTAGTCCTAGGTTCTTACATGTTCTTGAGCCGCCATTAGGTGATTTTCATGTCACATTTGCTTGTCACATAAACATATGAGTATTTGTACATAGCTTTTGAGACCGTACATGCTCTTAAGAATATATTACTTTATAGTATTACTATGTTTTTTTAAATAAAGGTGAGTGTAGACGGAATTTGGATCGAGACTTCAATAACAACTCTAATAACTTTAACATTTGAGACAATAGACACCCATATATTGGTATTAGATTTGAGCAATTATCAACTGATAGTTAATTAATTTTTGCTTTCATTTATTGGGCACACTGAACGAAAGGTACGGGCACAATCGTTAATCGATATGTACAGACTTCCATGCAACTGTTTTGACGTAACTTAATTATTCTAGTCCGTGGTCCGTTGGATTTTATCCTCTTTCAGACATTTCTATTCCAGTTTGTGCTCTTTCCCTGTCCAGCTATTTATTATATACACTGCCGACAATGGCATGGGGACTTTGGAGATGGCTACGTGGCTATAGTGGTATTCTAAATCACATCAGACTAATAATGCAAGATCTTCACAATCTGTAGCATACTGTGGAAGTATTTAATTACTATCATAACTCACATGACCGTCTTTATCCACATATATTTACAGGTCATGTACACAAGTGTCAGTATGTGTATGATTATGAGGATCATGATTCTACAGTCGAAGGGTTGGCAAAGGCAAGCCAGGCTAGTTACAGTTCACCTAGAGTGCATACTGTTAGGAAGATATAAGTCGTCAAACAGATCAGATTAGATTGAGTCATGCTCGTATCAAATTTAAATAAATTGAGAAATATTTGACCTGAAGTTAACCAATTTATTAAACAGGTTGAAAACTTTAACATCAATCCGTTTATTTTTTAAACGAGTTGATCTGAAATTTACTCATTAATCTATTTAATATAAATGGGTCAGACTTAAGTTATCCGATTATCTATTTACCCGCTTAATATTTTGACTATATTGAGCACTATTAATTAATCTCTTGAGTTTAATATATTATCATGTGCAACCATTGTCCATGATTCACAAGAATTATCATTATAAAGCAAAAGACTGAATTGATTAAACCCCACATTTTCACAATTCTCCCCAAAAAATACATGGTAATTGGATAAATAGGTCAACCTATTTAACCTATTTAATTAAACGGGTTAAATATGTATTTTTTTATATCAAAATTCTCAACCCGAGTCTTACCAAATTAATTAAATAGGTAAAACGTGTCAACCCAATTAAATAGGTTCAAAATCTTTACCCAAACCCACTTAATTTTGTGTTCAGTTCAAATCGGTAATCGTATCGAGTTAACTTTTGACAGCCCTAGGAAGATCATATCGAAATCGGAAGATTTTTGTTTAGGTAGGATGTTTGACTTTGAGTGTCAAATGTAATAATTTTAAAAAATATTAGAAAATATCTTCCTAAAACTAGTAGCGTAAGTGAGAAATTATATATTGATAGAATATTTTCATTTGTCAACCGCTATGCTTTTGAGAAATTCATTTGATATACAACTAGTGTTAAGCTCATGCAATGCGTAGAGAATCTCATAAGTTTTTTAATCATAGGGGTTATTTGTAGTTTAATAGGAAAATATCACAATAAGAATGTGTTAAACAAAAGATAGTACTTTTACCACCAAAAAAATGTTGACAGTCACTTGGACTTTAGTATGTTAAAAATTAAAAAACTTTGGTAAGTTTTCACATATTACGATAATGATATGTATTAAAGTAAAAGTAATATAATCTTATTTGCTAATAATGGCTTGGAGTCTTATGCCTTGAAAATTGAAAGCAAATTTGTACCCTGTGGTGGTAAATTTTGGTCGTATTTTCTTTTATATATATGATCCATAATTGAGATTTTATTATATATAAAATCTCTAATATTTTATATTTATCTAAATATTTATGGTCAAATGGATAGTTAAAAAATAATAATAATGAAAATAGCATATCTTTTATTACTTGTTGATAATAATAATAATTATGTTTTTATGATAAATAAGATATACAATATTAAAAATATGTGTGTGCGACTATGTGTCTTTATAATATTTCATATTAATAGCCAAAGTTTGTTAAAAGTTGAAAACTAAGTATACACAACAGATTATATATCTATAGCTGGTGCATTTACTTTATTATAGTATAACACATATTTTAGGTGATATTGGATGTCATGTTAGTAATATAATATAATTTTTGTGATCAAAAGTAAAATAATATAATGTTGTACCATTATTGAGCATTGTCTTTTTTTTTTATTTGGAAAGAAAACCTTTGGAATTGCAATTAATTGTATGCAATCTTTTTTTTGAAAGAAAATTTTCCATCCATAATTGACTAACTCCTTTTTTTTTATAAAAAATAAAAGCTATAATTATCTTAAAAACTTTGTGAGAATGACACTTGTCAAAAATTTAGAGGATTTGTTTTATATATATATATATATATATATATATATATATATATATATATATAT
>JACYFF010031954.1:100236342-100269084 GCA_017589665.1 Selenicereus undatus
TATATATATATATATATATATATATATATATATATATATATATATATCAAAATAAAGATATTCTATGAAATTAAATAGATAAATATATTATTAATAAAACTTATATTTATTTTCACACTATATATCACATGAATTTTTCAACAATGCAAGAATACTAAATAAAATATGTATCCTATTTAATTTAGAGCCACATGCTTGCAAGTACATCATCAGAGAAGTTTGAAGTCCTTTCCGTTTTTCAAGAAATTAACCCTATAATAGTAATTTGTATATGATACTCTTGGGAGCACATACTCCCAAGAGCCACATCAGTAAATATATATTAAAAAATTAATATATGATAAGTATACACGTAAAAAAACATATGTATGTAGCCAATAAAAGTATGTGCTCATGGAAGGAATTGTTCTAACAAAAGATGAACCCTATAAACTTGTATTGCTTTAACGTATTGGGCCAAATTTCTCATAGTTTCTCCCAACTTTTTGACTTTGTTTTTTGGCAATTGATCAACTAGGTCAAGGCATTGGGGATGGCCTAATGTGTACGTATTCACAAAGGCATTAGGAGAGATGGTACTAATGCAAGAAAAAGAAGGCATTCCTCTTGTCATTGTTCGCCCTACTATCGTCACCAGTACCTACAAAGAACCCATGCCTGGGTGGGTTGAAGGCGTTAGGTACCATAACAATATATGTTTTTTTATATAAGAAGATTTGACTGCATGAGAATTAGAATTTTTACTGAGAAAATTAAATATGATTGAAATTATTGTAGGACTGTTGACAGTATACTCGTTCCGTATGGTAAAGGGAGATTGACATACTTCCCTGGTGATCTTGAAACAATCCTTGACATGGTAAATAATGTTAAGTTCATAGAAGTTATTTAGCACATGCATACCTTTCTTATACAAATATGCATTACGTATTTTCCTATATAAGAAACTTTTATGCATGAGTTGTCGTTTGTGAGTTTTGAATTGTTTGAACCCTTTCTCGAATAGATTCCAGGTGATATGGTGGTGAATGCAATTATAGTAGCGATGGAGGCTCATGCAAATCAGGCAGGTGATCCCATAATCTGCCATATTGGTTCGTCCTTAAGACATCCTGCAACACTGAGAGTTATTCGTGACACTTCCTACCAATACTTCAACAAGCATCCATGGATTAACAAGGATGGAAGACCCGTCATAGTGAGCCATGTCAAGTTCTTAGACTCTGTAGATAGCTTCAAGAGATATCTCACCCTTCGTTATTTGCTCCCCTTGAAGGTACCAACACTAATGTCCTTAATTATATACTGTATTTTTGAAAAATTAACATTAGTTTACTATCAAGAACTTAATATGAGTCTTACCTAAGATTCGGGGTTTGGATCGAGTAGACTTTCGTAACCCCTTGCAAATTTGAAATCATGAAGAATTGGGCAAGCTAATAAGGAATTAAATCAGCCAACAATTTAAGTTAATAGTTGAAGCCTTGAAGGTACGTAATTGATGAATAAGTTCGTCATTGACACACCAACCCCCCGGGCCGGCCCACCCGTTGTAGGTAAACTAGCTGCACAACTAGTGGCACCATGAATATGTAGTGTTGACCCAATGGACATGATAATGGGTGGGGTTTCACAGACTAAATTAAACCCAACAACAGCCTCAGGTTTTGCCGGACCAATAAATGTGTTCCCATCCCTATTGGGCGGGCCTGACTAGCTATTGAGATCGAACTCAACAAATTAAGTTATTTACAAAACCTGGCACTAATTGGAGAATTTAAGCGGAGCATTCGAGATTCAAACTTGGTTGAGTTATTTCCAACAAAATATCATCTAATGAGTTAAAGCCTAAAGGAGGCTATTAAGATCCGAACTCATTTGAAGCCTCTAGATGATAAAGTAAAGACTCAATTGAGGTTAATTCAAGTGCTATTTTTTTTAAATATCTATATACGTTAATTTAGAATTGTCACAAATTAAACAATTTTAAAATTTAAAAAAAAAGTAAATTAATTTACAAATTAAATGATTAAATAACAAATTGAAGTTAATTAAAGCACTAAACTAGAATTAGTAAATTTTGAACTTCAAATATGGAGAGATGATAAAGCCCATGGCCATTGATACTACGCAGATGGCTCAGGCTCACCAACTCAAGGCCGACCCCTCCGACCTGGTGGTTGCAACAGCGATGATGGACGAGGGGTGGACGCTGGTCTCGTGATGCAAGACAGGCAAATAGCAAGACTGCAAGAGAATGGAGAGAGAATGAGAGACGGAGAGAGGGCAGTTAGGGTTTGAGTGTGTTGAAACATTGGTTTCTGCCTCAGTAGGCATATGGCACATAAGTCAAAAGAAGGGGAGTCTTGAAGCAACGGTAGGTTATTTCCGTGTGATCAAAATGTCACAGCTTCGAGCCGTGAAATCAGCGACTGACAAAGTCAAGTTAAGACTGCCTACAATTCATCCCTAGGGGTGCGGCCTTTCCCCAGACCCTGCGTGAACGCGGGATGCTTGTACACCGGAGTGCCTTTTTGGTCTTGAGATCGGGAAAAATAAAATTTACAAAAAATTCGAAACAATCAAAACACAAAAAGCATGACTTAAACCCGCAACATCTTAACCAAAGAACAACAATGTGGGTGGTAATACCATTAGGCCACACACATCTTCATCTATCTCCTTGCCACAATTTTTATTTATAACCTACTTCATTTAATTTTGCCATATATATATTTACTTTTTGGGGGACGGGGGACTAACACCACGCTCCCTCTACCCTGCAGGGTTGGGAAATTACATGTTTTTAATTTCATCCTTAATTCCTTAAATTGCAGAAGAGTTGTCTATATTCAACTTTAGATGTGCGATCAGTCTAATATGACATTGTTCTTTAAACAGCACTATAATCTAATCCTCGAGTTTTGGTGTCTTTGAAGGGGCTAAAGATTGCAAACACTGTATTTTGCCAGTACTTCCGAGACGCATGCATGGACATGAGCAGGAAGATCAACCACATAATGCGATTACAAGAAATTTACAAACCCTATTTGTTCTTCAAAACCATGTAGGTCATCATCAATCAACTTCATTTTTCTTTTTTAACTACAAAATATATACATGTTTAATGAATGTTTAATCAACACTGCAATATGATATTTATAGGTATGATGATCAAAATATGGAGAAGCTGAGAGCTGCTGCAAATGATAGAGGCCTAGAAACCGATGTCTTTTATTTTGATCCGAAGGCCTTTGATTGGGAAGACTACCTCATCAACATTCATATCCCCGGACTCGTCAAATATGTCTTTGATTGATTTTACATCAGTAGCAGCGGTCGAAGTGTTGATTTATTACAGTTACATGAAGTCTAATTGTTGGCAAGCCAGACTACCCAAAATAAATTGTTATTCATAATTTGCTTCACTTCTTCCTTAATAAGAAGCAACACCAACACCTTCTCCACAAATACAAAAATAACAAAGTTAGCAAAATAAAATCTCAAGTTTAATATACAAAATTAAGAATTTAACGGAACTAAAAATGCAAATTCTCACTAATTGTTTCACTTCTTCCTTGATAAAATAACTCACAAGAGATGCCAAAAAATCCCAAGTTTTCCGAAGAGCATGAGAGAGTGAGAGAATTTTGTGTGAAAGTAATGAAGATAAATTCAACAATTTATAGGCAAAAATTATACACACCAAAAAAAAATTGATTTGGGCAGAGAGACGTTACGCCAACGTCTCCCTGCCTTCAACAGTTCAATTGGCAACCTTTACCCAACTTTTTTCTTTTCTATTTCATGCCCATAAAGCCCAGTTAAAAAAAAAAAAAAAAGAAGTCAACCCCTCGAAACAATTTTGTTTCAGGGGAAAAACGATCAAAAAAGAAAAAAATGGGAACACCTCACACCCATTGTGGCTCGGCGAGCTGCGGGGCTCAAGCCGGCTGCCTCCTATCTCTCCTCCGCGAGCCGTCTGTTGGACGGGCTCTTAGAGATGTTGTCGGTGTTGTTATTGGGCCTTTTTTCAAAGTTAGTCGCCCCTCTTCCATATGGGCTCCGTCCAGGGGCTAATGTGGCTGGGGGAGAAACCAGGCGACACTTTATATGGAAGCCCATTAGAAGCCCAATGAATACTCCAATTTCAAAATTACAAATTGAGTCACGTGGAAGGTTGAACTTGAACCTCTTATCAGTGATTCAGTTCAAACCAACCCTTTCAATTTTATTTCCATCAAATATCTTATACCCAAACACATACTTAGGTAGGGCTGAACAAAAACAGTGGGTACCCAATTCAAGACCCAAAACTGATTTGGATCCAACGGATTCAGACCCGGAATAGGTCAAATTAAGGCTGGGACTAGTTTCAAATTTTTGGATCTGATTGTAATCGGATCTAGATTCGGATCCTGAAAACTTCAAATTAGAATTGGACCGTTACCTAGCTACCTGGTCTAAAAATTAATTTTAAAAAATATATATATAGGGTCCATAAACCAAACCCAAATTGTAACAACAGTGAGTTTGCAAATGTAATTCTATGCGTCTTTGCGTCTGTGCATCAGTGTATGTGTTTTCACTTTCTTACTATCTCACTCTCAAAGATCTGTGCATATGTCTGTGCCGATTGACATATGATTCTCTGGTCAAGGATGATGAGTAATTATGAATGGGGTGATTAATCACATTGATGGTTTGGTTTTCTAATCAAAAATTGAAAACAAATTAAAAAAAAGTCAAAGGAGGAATGGGTACCCGGTCATGAAACCGGTCCAAATCGATTCTGGGATCAGGCCCAAGAATCTTGGAATCCGTCCAACTAGAACCGATCCCCATATTTCTAGACCCGTTTCAATCAAAATTGAGATCGGGACCAGCTCCTTAAAAATGGACTGGATACCCAATCCTGCTGAGCCCTATGCTTAGGATCTATTAACTAGCAAAATTACTATGATTATGGAATGCAGTTAGAAGGAGAAAAAGAACCAATCACGACCTTAAAGGAACTTGATCAGAAAAATTAGATCGGATCATCATTCCCCCTATGTATCCTTGATTGTAGTTCTGTCTAACTAGTCTGGACCCGCGCTTTGCACGGTGCATGTTAAAATAGACATTTCGTGATATATACTAAGCAAGTAATGAACCAATAACCATTGTAGACATAGTTAATATTATAAATTAGAAAAGATAATTGAATAATCAATAAAAAAAAATGTGGATAGCAACTTCATTTATAACCATTGGAATTAACAATTAAAAACCACATGACTTTGAAAAAGATTAGTATTATGTATTAGTACAGATTATGCTATTGTAATTAGGTAAAATACATTGCCATTATAAAATATATTGTCATTATATTTTCATAGTCCGATTGAAGGGCTCATATTCATCTCTTCCCTAGTTTAGCTGCTTCTGTTACAGATAATGACATCATTTTCTAACCCTTCAATAGTTATATTGTGATCAATGTTATTGTCCTCCATTAAATTGATGAAATTTGTTTAGCACATGTGCAATAAGCATTAAGTGCCTAAAAGAAAGAATTTATAGGATTATACTTGAGGAAGACTTTCTTATATGGTCTCCAAACATGGACATATAATCATTCAATAGGTTGTAATCATTCAGTAGGCTGTAAATGCTTTTTCAAGATGTTCTTCGAAGTAGGTTGTAATCTCCAAATATGGACATACAATCATTCAATAGGTTGTAAATGCTTTTTCAAGATGTTCTTCAAAGTCTCAATTTTAATAATGCAACTAAACTGACATAAAAGTGAAATTAATTGTTGAATATTCGAATGTGAAAATCAACTTATTGCATGAGTAATATTTATATTATGCTCGTTCATGCATTAAGCATTACTCCACAACTCAACGTACAGGTGGAGAAGGAAATTTTCTATGGAAAACAACATAAAGAAGGCGGAAGGGGGATAATAACCTAGATACTATTGAAAACAATATTTATTTAAAGAACAATAGGTAATTCAAAGAGATTAATTAATTCAAATAATAAGAAATGATTCATACATTCTAAGAGCAATTCAATGATAACACATTAAATGTATACATCACCTCACACTTCAATTGTTTTCCGTTGAATAAATATCAAGTTATTAAACCTACGTGGCTATGGAAACATAGTACATACCAAGTCAAATATCAACAAAACCTAGCAAACTAATAAATCCCATATTTGAAGTGAACAAAAGAACAATGACTAAAGGAAAAAACAAAATCATATGGACATGGTGACTCTTACCACTTGTGCAAGAGCCGAATTCACACAATGACTTCGAACAAGTTTTTGCTTGATGTAGGACAATGGCTAAGAAGTCTAAAGTGAGTCTGTTTTTTTATTTTCGTAAAAGAGGCATATGACCTGGAGAAACGTGAGAGTTGAGAAAACTGATTTCTAAAAAGTGGATATTAACTGTGAGAGTTTGATAGAGTGTGGGACATGTACAAGATGGACTTTGGGTAGCTGAAGTTGGCAAGAATCCAAGGATAAGGGGAGATGGGGGGGATTTTTTAAAAGATTTTAAAATGGATAAATTATTTTCTTTTTTGCTGCTTTAATAAACGGCAAAGATGTGAGACTTGTTTCAATTAAGCAATGGCCCACAATGCAAAAATTAATTGAAAAATAAAAAATAATACTGTTTTCTAGCGAATATTTTACTGCTTAATTGCAAAAATTTAATTGAAAATTTAATTAAAATATTAACAAAAGGTTTGGTGGACAATATATTACTGTGTAGTGAATAACTTTTTGGGGATAAAATCTAATTGAAAATTAAAATGGGAATGATAGATTTTTTTGTAAAAATCAAAAGCTAAGCAAAAATTGCCAAAAAAAGTTATAAAGGTAAATGTTTTTTTTTGGGTTAAAAAATTCAACTTACCTAGTAGCTTGTGGCTCGCAAGCATTAGTACCCCAATAACCACAATTTAGTCATTAAAACTTCTAGGTGTCTGCATCCAGTCCAAGGTCTGCTTTGAAATCAGTAGACGACGAGGTAAGATGAATGAGGGTCACTCCAACTTTATCCTTGCTTAGCCGAGCTATAGCCAGGGCAGCCAGATTATCTTCTTCTCCGCATAATTGATTTTAATCGTTCAGGACCTATCAAGCAGAACCTCGATTTTGTTGATGATGAGAATGCAATGGCTCCCAAACACAAATTTAAAACTAGCCAAGTGAACAGGTATAATCATATTACACATAAAATTAGAGAAGAACATATAGGCACTTTACTACATCTCAGCAACTATAGTCATCCCATTAAGCTTAGTAGTCAGTGTTAGCATGGAAGGGTGAAATAATCACACAAGATATAGCCGTATGTTTTTATGAGAGGGTGAAAATATTTGTATGTATGATCGCTTGACTTTCTCATACCCAATCCTTGCAAATAACTCCAACAGGATGGTATGACTCCATTTTCAGAAGCATAACCATAAGAACTTTTAATTCCAACTCTAATAGGCTAGCTATCTTCCTCTTCTCAGAAGGCATTGCGCAAAATATCCAATATAAGAAGTTCCAGGAAAAACCAGAAATATAGAGCAAATGCATAATGACCCATTCTAATCAACAAATTTCATAGATTGACAATAGATGCTTCGCATGAAAGGCAGTAGGAATGCTCACCAAAATTCGGCCATTTCACTTGTTGGAATTTGACAACTATTCATAAAATGTTCTCAAGGGCTATATCTATTAGCAATAACAACACAGGCAGAAAGATATGTGTGTCATATCTCTTCAGGAGGGTCGGATTTATGTCGTGGCAAACTAAAAACCGTCTTTTCCCTTTTCTTATTCTCAATTGAAGTTGTTGTAGTTGTTTGCCCTTTGTCCTTCACAATTAAAGAATACCAGAACAATCACCCCGAAAGTAATGAGTGCAGAAAGCGAATTGTAATTTTAGCCCATTCAGTGCAAGCTTGCCAAAATTACTGAGGACTACAGAGGTGCAGTGCTGATGTTAGAGCTTCTTGATCAACTAACTGATACAATCATAGTAATTTACTTGATTGGCATATAATTTTGATCAGTGCTGAATTACAGAATCCAGAGGGAGCTTGATATTGAACCCAAAAAAATCAAAAAAAAAAAGAAAAATAAACCCACATCCGGAGATACCCAATCGACAAACTAGTTCTTGGCAATTGAATGTGCATGACTGTTTTTACATCTATGCAGATACACCCCAAGAAATGAAACCCCAAATTAAGCTCCCAACTATGAATTTTCCCATATTGACTCAGGATTATTAGTGTAATGATAAATTTGTAAAAATAAGAAATCCAACTACTGCAACTCACCATTCACCAGAACTGAAAACAAAAATTACCGAAGTTCTTGGTAGAGAATACGACGTTGTTTGCTTCACTTGCAAAGGTGTCAGGCCATCTGGTGCCAGAACTCCTAACGACCTCCGGATGAAGAATGAGGATGTTATAGTCGTCTGGGTAGATAAGACTGGCGGTGGCTACAGACCCTTGTTGTACTCTTCATTGGCAGATCCAATGTGTTCTCCCATCGATCTGGAAATCACCAAGAGATTGAACTCCATAACAGAAGAAGGAAAACCCACAAAAGGGATAAACAACTAATAACAAAAACCCAGAAATCAGCTTCATCACTGAAAGGTATAAAAGAAATGGGGGAAATTGTTGGTTCAAAGCTTTTGGGATAGTAATAGTAGCGGTGAGTTTCAGGGTGGAAGCCATGGGAAGGCAAGAAATGGGGAAACAGAGAGGGAGACAGGGAGAGAAAAGACAGATCTGGTAATTTTGGGCAGACACAGCTATGAGGAGAGATGGGGAGGGGAGGCGGGAAGAGAGAGAGAAGATAGGGGTCTGGAAATTTCCGAGTAGGTGGGTAGTTATTAGAATGATTTATTTAGTTTTGGTTTAGGTGATAAAGTAAATCAACGGTTGCTATTTAATATCCTGTAAATCGGACGGATGAAAAGTTCAAACTAATGAGAACTTAGGAAATGGTAGTTACTAAAAAAATTATTATTATGTACAGATATAGATATAGATTTTAGCATGGCATGTATGTCTTGACTAATATATATATATATATATATATATATATATATATATCAGTCTCTCTACGGGCAGAGATATTGGTGAAGGTAAGACTGCCTACATCTGGATCTCCCCAAACCCTGCGAAAGTAGGACCCACACTGGGAGTTGTTGTTATTGTATATATATATATATGTAAAGTGTACAACAAGCGTTTGCAGGGGTGCTGCTTGCACAAGCATTTGCAGGACTAAAACTGCCTACATCTAGATTTTCTCAGACTTTACAAAAGTAAAATCCACATTGGAAGTAATAGCTGTTGCTATTGTTGTTGTTCTAAGTGTCACCAATCTATACTATATATAAAAGCAATGTTGTGATGACGTGGCTTTTTCGAATTTTCTCATAAATTTGAGATTTTGAACCGTTAGATTATTTGATTATATAATCACAACCGTCGGATTTTTAATAAAATAATTACCGTCATAATTAAAAATATATAATATCTTGATTTTTTTTGTGGCAACAGAATCTCTTAACTACCTAAAAACAAAATATACTTTGATATCCTTTCCTAAATCAATAAAAATAATTATCATCATAATATCATTAGGTTATTTGATTCTATAATCACAACCATCAGATTTTCAATAAAAATAATTACCATCATAATTAAAAGTATATTATTTCTTGACCCATTTTTATAGTGGAATCTATTAACTACCTAAAAAAAATATATACTTTAATAACTTTTTCTAAATCACTGAAAATATGTGTACTGATGTTTATGGATGGTATTAATATTTTAGTGATCCAAGGAAAGAATAAAGTATTAAAGTTTCACTTTTCTTATTTTAATGGTAAACCCGAAATTAGCCACTTTGCATATTATTTTTAGATTAAATAAAAGAGATATATGAATTAATAGAAGAGCTAGACCTAGACAAAAGAATTTTCTTTCCAAACATTCTTAATGCGGGATAAGGTGTTTTTCTTCTTATATTTCTTGGTCATGAATTAAAGTTCATAAAATCACTATTTTTTTTTATGAACAAAAATTCGCACAATGACAATTAATTAAGGGTCGAAAAATGTTCCTTTTAAGAGGTTGATGAAGTTTTATATTTTTTTTAATTTGTAACAATTATTTCTATACCCATATAGTAAGTGAAAAAAATTATAGGTTTTTATTGGTAATAATTATTTATAAAATATTACAATATTCCATATAGCAACCATGTCATATACAATATTTTGATTTTTTTAAATAAAATAATTAATAACTTTTTAAGAAGAAGCAATTATTGACATGTGCAAATTGTGAGAAACTATCACCTAAAATTTCTAATATATCGAAATATACTACAATAAGTTTAGCAAATATTTTCAATCGCAGTTATAATATCTTAATTTCTCTATAATAATTTGAAAATTATGATAGTCTAAAAAAATTATCTAATTTATTCATTGTTAGGTACTATTGATTATACATTTTCAGTTGTATATTTATGTTATGAATTTCGCAAGTGTATGGTTGATCGCTGTAGCAAGTAAAAGTGTTGATCTTTAGGGAAGTGTTACAAAATTAGATCGCTATAAAACTAAATGTGATACGATTGAATTAAATTGTCAAGGTTTAGTTAATTAATAATCAATTATTTCAGCACGCTACACTAGAAGATCAACATCAGGAAGAAACTACCCTATCCATCACCATTAACTTTAATTATGGGCAAATTATGGAAAGAAAAATCAACTTGAATAACCAAAATACAAACAGAGAACTTAACAAATAGGAGAGAAATTAAACTTAACCTCTTCACCTCTAACTCCCTTCAGCTCTGGCCTAGAATGAAAATCCGGATCTGAACGTATATATGAACCGAATAGAGAATCCAGTTATCCAAAGAACGACCAGCACCGAAAACTCAAATCTAGGCCAGACTGAAGTTGTGCCAATTACGTTTTGGATGCTTTATTTTTTTATTACTATCTCATTATAACATTCTCTACAGCCGTACGGTCATCTATCAGTATATGCGATTATAAATGATTATATGGATAAACCATGGGTATTTGTTATGGAGCATCGATGATGCCATGAAGTAGAATTGTCTATCACTCTTATTGCGCCAGTAAGTTGGAAGGCGGAGGTGTATTACTTACGAAACATTGACGTTAGATACACCATGTACACAAGATATAATTGTAATCTTCATTATATCATTGCTAATCAAATTATTACTAAGAACTTAATTTTTAATGTAGGTAGAAGAAGAGAATGTGAATTCTTCCTCACTGCCACCACAAATTAACGAATTATCATATCATTTAACATGATTTTTAGTTTTATTTTGACTACCTACAATCTCTGTCATACTTTATATTGCGTATTTGATAATCATACGTTGTTTTAATTATTAAGTTTCAATGATTATACATAAAAGTGCTATCTATTCATATTTTTCAATAAATTTAAGTATCATTTTCTAAATTACAATATTAACTTTGTATACAATGAACATTCCTCGATTATTTTGACTATATATATCTGTACTGTAATATGCACCGTGCAAAGCACGGGTTTATACTAGTTTTGTAAAAGGAAGAGTCAAAAAATTGATATAAAACGATCTTACAAGTGGTTTATATAAGGCTATTTATTTATATGTAAAAATCAACCAAGTTTGATCTATTTTTCTTGAACATCTCACAAATTTCATATGACATAATTTCACACATCGCTTACCATTATAAAAATTACTCGTAATTTTTTTATTTATTTTGGTGGTAGCATTTGTAAAGATAATCAAGGTAGTTCAATAACAAAATCCCCCAACTATCACTTACTAAATTAACTTACCTAACTAAGAAAAGTCTTATTGAAGTTTCGAATGAGACAGCTGTGAAACGCAGGTTCATGTATATACATATGAACAAAGGGGGATTCTTCACAAATCCCTCAAATCCTAGGAGCCCACTCAAAGGAAGAAGTTTCAAATACCAAATGAATTAAACTAGAGAATTTGTGTAGTTTACATAGTCAATGAAATAAATTTAAAAAGAGGACTCCACTGAAAAAGCTAGGTGTTGTGTGATTAGTTCTATTATTTTTTAGGACCTTCGGTTTGAATTCTTCCATTTGTTGGATTTCTTTTATTAATAAATTTTCTCAAAAATTTGTATATAGCAGTTAGGTGTTTTTCCTTCTAATTGTTTCGTTACTTGTTTTTAAAGTTTTGCCAACATAAATGTTCATTTTCTCCAAGTCCAAATCTTCCTCTTTTCCATTCCACCTCATCGATCATCCTTTTAATGTACATATATTTCAATCTTATGTTCGAATAAAATTTTATTTATTTATTCTATCATACTAAAGTTTAAGGATATATATTGTTGTAGTTACTGGTATACCATACAAATAACATTTCATGCCGCATCAAAGGAACTGAGACAAATTTAGAGTAATTAGGTTTTCCAAACAAATGAAGGATTAATGGTCTTGGGTTACGTCTGTTTCTTTTTTCTTCTTTTTTTTTTAGCAAAAAAAGAGGAGGTTTAAAAGAACACATACTAAATGTTATTATTATTATTATTATTATTATTATTATTATTATTATTATTATTATTATTATTATTATTATTATTATTATTATTGGTATATATTCTTATACTTTAAGAAACTTTACTTGCTACTAAAGTAGAAGATCTGTTTCAATAACATAATTTATCAATTTTCATAGTCCATAATAACATTATTTGAAGAAGAAATTTTCTCATTGAAGCTCTACCCAAAGGTCCATTTCAGATGCCAAAGTTGAACCTGGAGGGGGGGGGGGGGGATGGGATTCTTTTTCTTTTTAAAAAACAGCTTAATTAATAGACCAATTATGAGAAAATCTTGCAGTTGTGGACTGTCATTAGATCATGTCTCAACAACCAAGTGGAAGCACGTGAGAGAGAACATGATCACAAAATGTCAAAGTCATAATCTAGATGTTAGCTTCCCTAGATAAATGCATACTAATATGATAACTGATTTGCTATTATGATATTGTATTAACGATGTCGTTTTGCCAGAATGATTTAATATAATAAGTCCGATCTAAAACTCTGGTAGATCTCAGATTACTTATGTAGAATTTCTAAAGTTTACAATTGAAGTGACTAAATACAGTTTAATTTGAGTTTTTCTTGTTGCTGATTTCTAAAAGTATATAACGGTAAAATTGTATTCTTGTGTAATAAATAATTAATAGTAAAACTATATTCTTATGTAATAAATTTATGATTTATTAGAAGGATGTCGTAACTATAAAATATTTTATTACATCAACATATGTTGGGTTAAGTAATTTAACACTTATTTCCATTAAGCAAGATCTCAAGTTCGAATTTTGTGAATTCAAAAAAATTTGTAACGGGAGAAATCTAACTTTTATTGAGCCAACAGTGGCTCGACTCCAGAGTGAAATAGATGATGCAAGTTCAAAAAAAAAGAAAAATTTGATAATAGTAATGTCGTATATATATATTTTATGAGCAATGGCATTAATATCATTTAATCCAATTATTTAATGAGCTCCTCTTTTCTAGAGAAGATGCATGTGAGTGTGTGTAATGCCTTTACTAACATAGATCTTTTTTTTTCTAAAAAAAGAAAAGATAAATTTTATTATTAATAGTGATTGAGATGCCATTTTAGTAAGAATTAATTTATAACAGCACGCAATACAATTAATGCTCCATATTTTATGATTTGTTTGTGTTTAAATTATTTATTGCCCTTTTTTCAATGATGATCATAGAAGGGAAATAATGATAATTTCTATATTATATTTTTGAAAATATGTACTTTTAATTAAGACTACATTATACGATGTCATAACTTAGTAAAAGTTTAAATCTTTTTTATAATAAATATATATGGGTAAAGATTAACATGTGACTTTATAAAAATCTACACTCCTTGTAAAAGTACGATATATGCTCCCCAATCAAAAAAACAGGCAGAATGAAATAGGTAGGTGGTCCATACATACACCCATTTTATTATGTTGAATTAGACATTGGCCCTGTTTGGCAAAGAGTTTTTTGGCTAAAAAGAGATTTTTTGACTAAAATAAGCTTTTTGACCAAGTTAAAAAGCTAATTAAGGTGTTTAGTGAAAGTGCTTTTTAAAAGAGTTTTTTGGGTCCAAAAAGCTAATTTGAAAAGGCTAATTCCATGAGCTTTTTAGAAGAGCTTTTTGAAGAATTAGCTTTTTGTCTCACAACTTTGTCAGAAACAGCTAATTTTACCAAACAATTTTGTAACAAACAGCTAATTCAAACAGCTAATACAAACAACTAACTCAAACAACTAACAGCTAACAGCAGTTTGTCAAACAGGACCATTTTTAGAGTATATAGATATCTTGATTGAGATTAAGGCTGCATGTGATAATAGTACTTAAAGTAAATTTAAATATTTTAACTAAGATGAAACACTAACTAGAAAAGTATTAAGGTTCATTACACAAAAATTCAGGCTAACATTGCAAGTAGGTTTATGAAAATTAGCTTTTGGCTTTTTATAAGCTATGTTTTATATTTTTTGATTCAATATATGTAAACTTTATTATTTTTATATTTGATGAATTATCATTTTTTGATCTTAATTAGTAGTAATTAGTTTATCCAATAGCTGAATTTACTAGTATGCATTATCTGCATTCAATTCAACAAGCAAATATATGCTAATAGCTAAATTATAATAATTATCTAATATTTAAATAATGACTATCTTATCTAACATACGTCTCTTGTAATCCACAATGAATGGGATCCTTTTTTTATATAAAAAAACTAAAATAAAAAACAAACCATTCAGAAGATTAATTTATAAATATTTTAGTTTGTATTATCAAATTTTACTTTGATATATTTCTATGTTTTTTCCCTTTCCAAATAGGATCTTTAAATTTAATATTCAAAGAAACTACTTTTCTACTTATTGTTTCAACCATTTAAATTTTAATAATAAGTGATTAGTCAAACTTAATTAAGTATAACGCAACTTAATTTGTATCTGCTTATTTTGTACGTTTGATATATCAATTAAAAGTTAAAACCGATCAGTTAATAAAACCGGTCTATAAACGCTAACCAATCAAAATATATGGTTAAACAACTTGACTTATTTATAACCTATTAACTCATTTATAACCATTCATGAATTCAAACAGCTCATTCTTCTTCAACTGTAAAAAATTGATGCTTCCACCAATCCAACATGAAATTGGTGTGTTTGGCAAGGCTGTTAATGCTGTAAAACTTTGTGATATGATGATGGTAGGGTAGTACCAGTCTAGACTCTAGAAGCATAATTTTAATGACTTTCCTATCAACATGGACTGAGAGAGACATCTGCTATACTGGAAGCTCATTTTATATATGATTCTCTCTCCCTCCCCAGATCAGATTCCCATCGTCTTGTATCACGGCACTCATCTCCAACTTTCTCTTCAATTTGCCCACAAAATCTAGGGATTTTGCTCCACATCTATAGGTACTTTCCCTTCACTTTCTCTCTCAATTTCCCTGTTTTTTTCTTTGTGGTTTAGCTCAAAATTTGTTGCTCCTTGTTCTTCCTTCCTTGCCGATGATATTGTAGAATGAATTTCTCCCTGAATTGAGTGAAAGTTGGGCTTTTCTATGTGGGTTTTGTTTAGTTGAAGCTCTAGAGAAGTTATTTTGAGTTTTTGGGTTGACTTGAATGGTAGAGGGTAGAGATGAATGGTGTGAATCAAAACCCATTTGCACGATTTATCATAATTGTTTACAGAAAACTATAGCACATATTCTCCATCGGTCCGGATCCTTTTCAGCTCCAATGAAAAGGTCGGTCCGACCCGTTTTCAGTTTGCTGTTGCTCATTGTGGTTGCTGCGACTTTTGGTTGTCGGGTTGCAATTAGAAATGGGTTTGGATCCATTTATGGGGATGGGGATGGTGCGGGTCATTTTTGGGGTTCTGGGTCCGGTGAATCATCAGCAAATAACCCACCATTGGATTTCCCTTTGTTCAATTCCACATTGTTGAAATTGGCTGAGATTGAGGCTGGTGAGGCTAAATTGCGGCAGGAAATTGAGCAATTGCTTGAGGGTAATTTTGGTAACCCTGCTCATCTCCGGACTTTTGCCACGTGGCGGAGGTTCTTCAATGGGGCCGACATGCGTGCCAGGACGTCGAGAGGGATGCTGGTGGGCCTCCGGTCACCAGCATTCCATAAGATTTGGTCCGAGTTTAGGAGGGTTTTGAGTGATTGGGCAAGGAAGAAGAGGTTTCAACCTAATGTCATGGAGGAATTAGTGGACCTTGTGAAGGTTCCTATTGATAGGCATAAAGGCTTGGAGGAGGGCACAGGGGGGAAGAAGTATTCATCTTGTGCTGTAGTTGGAAATAGTGGGATTTTGTTGACCAAAGAGCTTGGGGAATTGATTGATAGCCATGAAGCTGTGATCCGGTTGAACAATGCTAGGATTGCATCCTATCAAAAGAATGTTGGTTCAAAAACAACTATCTCCTTTGTAAATAGCAACATTGTGCATCTTTGTGCAAGGAGGGAGGACTGTTTTTGCCACCCGTATGGAGCTAATGTTCCCATAGTCATGTACATGTGCCAACCCTTGCAATTCCTTGACTATGTTGTGTGCAAATCTTCCCACAAGTCACCCTTGATTGTCACTAATCCTCAGTTTGATGTGTTATCTGCCCGGGTTGTGAAGTATTACTCTCTGAAACGGTTTGCAGATGGGGCGAAGAACAAGACTTTTGAGCAATGGAACTCTGCCCATGACGGCTCCATGTTCCATTACTCTTCCGGTATGCAAGCTGTGATGTTGGCATTGGGGATATGCGACCAAGTCAGCTTGTTTGGGTTTGGGAAATCAACCTCAGCAAAGCACCATTACCATACTAATCAGAAGGCCGAGCTCACCTTGCATGATTACCAGGCAGAGTATGACTTTTATCAGGATTTAGTGGAGAGGCCTCGTGCAATACCATTCATCCCACACGGGTTCAAGTTCCCCCCTGTGGTAATGCAGCGTTAATGTCGATCTTGTGTCTCTTTTGTGTAGTTTGTTCGTTGTAATTTTTTGGGTGTCATAGGCAATTCACATAGAAAAAAAGCTGCTGACAAAGTTGGCTACGTCTTCAGAGATGAAACACCCTGGTGAAGTTTACTGGGGTATACTTTTAATCTAGGACCTGAATTGATTCTTCTTTTATAGTTTATGCTGTTATATGTACTTGTTAATGGTTTTAACACATTTAAAAAGATTATTGATCTACCATTTGAGGCATTCCATTGAAGCTGTCACTTGGATCTAATATTTTCCTGAACTGACATATTCTGCCTGCTAGATGTTCCTAATTTGCAAGATGATGCACCTTTGTGCAAAATAGTTTAGCAGTATGGCCACAGTAATTGGCCTCTGATGTCGCGAAAATAGTGAAACTTCTATAATCTACACAGACACGTGAAATGTGTCTAAGATCAAGTTTGGTTGGTTCAACACCGGTTTATGCCCTATTCAGATCGGGTTGGTTCAGGTGAAAGTCGTTTATGCATTCAACGGTTCAAGTGACCAGGTTTGCCCGTGTCTCGGGTCTGGTTGGATGGATGGCATGATCTATGGTTGTTTAAGAGTATGTTGAGTCACACTATTGTCTTATAGTGCTTCTAACAGAATTGAGTGGGTTCGGTCTAGATTAGGTCATTTTAAATTTGAATCGTCATTAGCTGGTCTAGATCCGGTTAGTTTCAGTTGGGTTATTTCGAATAGGTTAATTGAATTTGGATGACATTATTCGATAAAAATTTGGATCAAATCTTTGGTCCGACTGAAGGTCTCTTATGAAAGTGACATGATTCCTCACCATCTAAGCTCCAATGTCTACTGTCAACGTTTCCAATTGTGAGCAAAGAAAGGGCCACTATTGCCCACAAATTGGAATTTATATGTGGAAAAAGTTTGATCTTTGACGGTTGACTTCAATATGCACGGCTAAGGTTGGTAATTTGCCACATGTTTTATCATTTTAGAATAAATCAGAAAAGAAAGTTGATTTTGACCCTGAAAAATCAAACTCACCAGGGAATAACCTTCCACATCTTCTGCTCATAATTTTGCATTCCATATGGAATCAGTATCACATAATTCATTAGAAAATTATACTTACGTATCTTGAAATCACAGTTTTGAAGATCTGAAATAAACTTACAAAAGTGAAGGAAAAACTGACTGGAAAAAAATTTTAAAATTCATACAATATCACCAAGATTCTGAACAAGATTATTATTACTAGAGATCCGTTAGCTGTGTGGAGTTGCATCTTCGAACGAGGAATAACAAGTAAAATGGAGAACATTGACACAAAGGCTACAAGGATCCGTGGCGCAATGGTAGCGCGTCTGACTCCAGATCAGAAGGTTGCGTGTTCGATTCACGTCGGGTTCAATTTCCCGGTCCTTAACATGGATCTGTTCTTTTTTTCATTTTTCAAAGTCTGGTTATCGTAATTGGGCCTCCATATAGGCTTACCCAAATAGGCCCACCCAAGCCCCCTTCTTTTTTTCTTTTTTTTTTTCTGGGGGGGATAGTGTCATCCTTAAAATTGGACCTCTGTATATGGTTACCCAATAGGCCCTCCCAAACCCATGTTGACACATCCCAGCCCAGTTCCCCCCCTCTCCCCCTCTCCCAATCCGGGGTCGCTGGGTTGTAATTTTCTCGCTCTTCGATTTCTCCGGCTACGTTCACCCCTCGACGGCGATTTCCTTCTGAATCCTATCATCAGCGTTCATTAATCCTAAAGAAAGATTCTACTGCAGGTATTTTATCTGTCCTTCTCAAATTTTGATTCTTGTTTGCATATTATTCAGCAAAGAATTTAGCCCACCCCCCAAAAGGGCACTTTTTCTCTCTGTAATTGATCGCGTTCCAGGTTGTTTCTAGAGGCTACAGTATTAATCTTTGAGCTAACTGTGATTATTTTGTATGTTTTTGATTGCCATGATTCCCATTATGAATTCAAATGCCAAGCTCTTTTTCTTTTTAAAATGGGATTGTTGTGTTTAACACTTTATCAGAAACATGATTTTGGTATATGAAGTAGTTTAAAGCTTCCAAAGTTCCAATTTGCATTTATTTTCCTTTTCCAATTAGATTTGTTAAATGTGAAGAAAAAACCCTGATGGGTAGAGCTAGCGTTCCAAATGGGATGTTCCAATTATATGTCTTTACAATAAGGAAAGTAGGCCAATTCTTGAAATGGAGAGTGGTTAGAGGACAAGCTTTAAAACTCTTATCACAGTTCATTATATACAATTTTCTTTTTCTTTTTTTTTTTTGAGGGGGAGGGGTATATTTTGTGACTGTGTGAGTTGTATGGAGAATTTTTTCTGCATTGAAAGCCAGTGTAAAGTCCTTTGGAGTTTGGATAGATGTATTGCTTTTAGTTTGGGTCCTATTTTCTATAATCTATATTATAGGACATTGACAACCACTTATGTGTCCTGCTTGGGATGGAACCAGCAAGGAAAAAATGGGTGGGCTGGGTTTTTTTTTTTGAAGGGGGGGGGGGGAGGGAAGGGGGTTGTTCAACATATAACCTTGCATTTGAGAAGTGGAGGGAATGCTTGGGGAAAGGTCTCCTAGAAATCATTTTAGATACAATGATGGAATCAGTATGATGATTGTAATGAACGTCTCCTATCTGAGTTTCGTGGTCAGTTTGCTATCTTGATTTCATGTTTTCTATGCTATATGAGAGTTAAGTATGTGATCATTCTGGGATAATGTGTTTTGATTGCTAGGAAAAAGCAATATTGATGTGGTTAGAATCAAAGTTGTCTAAATTTTCGTTTTAATGTCTCTTATTGTGCCCAACTATTTAAGAGGACCCTCCCCGGCGTGGGTGGTGCATCTTTCTTTTATTTGATAATCTGAATACTGTAAATTCCCCTTTCTCATTTTCAATTGCAGGGGCATCAGCTGGCATCATTTATGGGAGTTGTGGAGCATCAATTGGAATATTGGAAAATATGTGTAAGCTGAGTCACTAATCTATTCTTGTATTGAGCTGCATGGTGGATGTTGGTAGGAAACGAATTGCAATTGAATCTAAGGCTACCATGGCTAGCTCAGATTTGGAGCCTCGTGACGATATGGAGTTTGATTCACATGAGGCTGCATATGAGTTTTACAGAGAATATGCCAAGTCAGTGGGTTTTGGAACAGCTAAGTTGAGCAGCCGCCGTTCTAGAACCTCAAAAGAATTTATCGATGCAAAATTTTCTTGCATACGGTATGGAAGCAAGCAACAGTCCGACGATGCTATAAATCCCCGGCCTTCTCCTAAGATAGGATGTAAGGCAAGCTTACACGTGAAGAGAAAACCAGATGGAAAGTGGTATGTGTATAATTTTGTTAAGGAGCATAACCATGAACTTTTACCCGCACAAGCCCATTTCTTCCGTAGTCATAGGGATGCTGACCCCGTTAAGAATGATGTCCGAGTGCGGAGGCGCAAAATCTTAGCTGCTGTATCCAAGCAATTTAGTGCATATCAGAACTTTAAGTTTTTGGATAATCTTATAATAAGTCAGCAAGACAGGGGACGAAGGCTGTCTTTGGAAGCTGGGGATGCAAGAGTGCTGCTTAACTACTTTATGCAAATGCAGGAAGGGGATCCCAAATTTTTCTATGCTGTAGACTTGAATGAAGAGCATCGGTTGAGAAATGTGTTCTGGGTTGATTCTAAAGGCCTGACTGACTATAGCTATTTTAGTGATGTAGTATCCATTGACACTATGTCCTTCTCAAAGAACTATAAGATTCCACTGGTTCTCTTTGTTGGTGTTAACCATCATATTCAACCAACATTGCTCGGGTGTGCACTGGTTGCAGATGAGACAGTGCATACTTTTCTTTGGTTGATACAAACATGGCTTGCAGCAATGGATGGGAAACCTCCTCGGATTGTGCTTACTGAGGAGAATAAAGCTTTGAAAGCAGCTGTATCGGAATGTCTCCCTGACAGCCGTCATTGTTTTCATTTGTGGGACATAGTGGAAAAGATCCCTAAGCGGTTAGAATATTTAATTGTTTGGCTTGATAATTTCATGGAAGAATTTAATGAATGCATTCATAGATCATGGACAGAAGAAGAGTTTGAAAAGAAATGGTGGAAGTTGCTTGAGAAGTTCAAAGTTCGTGATGACGAATGGATAAGATCACTATATGAGGATCGTGTTCACTGGGTGCCAGTGTTTATGAGAGGCACATCATTTGCCGGTTTATTTGCTGCATCACGTGTTGAAAGTTTGAACTCTTCGTTCAGTAAATATGTCAATGCAGAAACTTCATTAAGAGAATTTCTGGAACAATATACAATATTATTAGAGGATAGGTATGAAGAAGAGGCCAAGGCAGAGTTTGATTCGTGGCATGAAGCTCCTGAGTTGAGGTCTCCATCTCCTTTCGAAAAACAGATGTTTTGGGTTTATACACATGAAATTTTTAAGAAGTTCCAAGTGGAGGTCTTGGGAGCTGCTGCATGCCATCTTAAGAAGGAAAAAGACAATGAAACTGGAGTAACATATGCCATTAAAGATTTTGAGAATAATCAAGATTTTACTGTGGAGTGGAATGAATCAAACTCTGAGATCTGTTGTTCTTGCCGTTTGTTTGAATACCAAGGGTACCTCTGTAGACATGCTATTGTTGTTCTTCAGATGTCAGGCGTATTCAGTATTTCGTCTAAATATATATTGCAACGCTGGACAAATGTTGCCCTAAGTAGGCATGCTATCAGTGAAAAACTGGATGAGGTGCAGGCTAAAGTCCGTAGGTATAATGATCTTTGTCGACGAGCCATAATCCTGGGCGAAGAGGGTTCATTATCTCAGGAGAGTTATAGTGTTGCAGTGTCTGCTATAGGAGATGCTTTGCGGCGGTGCAATTCTTTGAACAGTTCACTTGAAAAGGATTTGAGGCCGGAATCTTGTTTAGCTTATTCTGCTATTACCAATGAGGAGTATAATCCAGATACCCATATAGCATCATATGACTGGGAGCTTGATATGAGAGATAATGAAGCAAATTTGACTCCAAGCAGAACTGGGGTTGGAAGAGAGGACGCAAGCCATGAAAACAATGTCGGCACAAGAGAAAGCGTGAGTTTCATGACCCCCTCCCCCTCATCAGGGTTGTGCCGCACATTTGATTATTTGGAGTAGTCTGTAAAAGATGAATTATCACTAAACACCGACTTATAGATTATGCAGGTGCCATTGGCTTACGAAGTCTCAGCTGTTAGATCTGAAGATGGATTTACACAAATGGTATGTTAGATTCAGACCATATCCTATTCTTCAACACTGAGAACTACTAGGCGTCAAAATCACCATTTTCTGTTCACTCTGTTGGCAGCTGAAAGAGTCATTGTTAGACATTTCCATTTCAGTTTTAAATGATGGTGGACCGAAGCAGAGCGTCTCCCCAAATTGTTTTCTACTACTTGTGTGTAGTAGCAACTAGCAAGGAGATAAGAATGTGATAGATACAGCCTCTCTACAATTTATTATCCAAATAAAGCTGTACGCAATCTGCCTCTCCCCCAAACAAAAGTCACACCCCACCCCCCCTGGTCCTCTCTGTGTCTATGGTTTCCGCACTAGGCTAGTCTAGAGAGATCTAAATATAGACAGTCTTATCCTTAGAAGCATACCAATTTCATGAGACCCAACCCCCCCCCCCCCAAAAGAAAAAAACAAAGAAAAATAAAAAAAAAAGCAAAAATGAAAAGAATACTCCCTATATAGGATTCCAGGTATTCGTTTGATTAAGTTTCGCTGGCATGTGTGTTAATTTCTCCCCTCGATAGTCAAGTCTGCGCTTGCCTTTGTGTTAATGTGCCTGCACATGACAGGAAACTGCGAGCACAAGGCCTGCACATTTGCATAACATGTTTCCAGTGCACTTTCACAATGCAGCCCCAAACACCATGTTTCAAGGAGCACCCCCAGCACAGCTTCATCATACTACACGGCAACGGAAACACCTTCAGCATTAGCCATAACTACGAGCTCATCTTTTTTCGAATAAATCTCCGGAGTCTTTCCTCAAAAGAAGATTTCCTAAGCCACTTGTGATCCTCTTGGGGAACAGGCAAATAACGTCTGGTGAAGGACATTGAATGACGTATTTCTCGGGTAAGAGAATGAGATCCCTCCTCTCACGATCCAGTCTGCCCTATCTGGGCATTCATGTACAGAGCTTGCTGCTATTGTTCTCCTTGTCAGATTTGGGTTTGCTAATATCTCGAAACACTGACCAATCATTTAGATCAGTTCAGATTCGCAATGACCCTTGTCCCAGATTTCATGTATAGTAATTTCCATGATCTGGGAGTTTTTCTTTCTTTCTTTCTTTCTTATCAGTGACAGACAGATCCACTTAGAACGGCTGCATAGGGTTAGAACAATTAAAGAACTTCAGTTGTACTGCTGTATATATTGATAATATCTAAATGATTTTGTGAAAACTTTTATTTGTGGGAAATTATTATTTTCATCTGCTCTCCGTTGTTTGTCTTTTTTATTATTTTATTTTTCTGATGCTCAAATATGGTTGAGCAGCAAGAAGCAAGTGACACTGTCCAACTAAAAATTTCTGGAATTTACAAGTTATAGGTTGCCGGCTTTGAAAATTTCCTTCAATCAGAAGCTTCTCAGCCAAAAAACATTGGCCTTTGAGGAAGCACGAGTTACCTTTTGGAGTAGAATTTTCAGAAGAAGTTATTAAAAATTGGACTAAATTTAAGAAACACGGCAGGCATGTCAATATTTACGGTTAAGTTGTCATTAAATATTGAACTTTTTTCATCAGAAATGTACGAGTAATTCCTACAATCAAGTATGAATTATACGACTGAATTTTCAGAGAATGATATCAGCAGCAAAAAGGGAAGAACTTGGACACATCTGGGCGAAAATTAAAAAGGGGGGTTGCTTTGCTTTTACTTTAGAAAATTAAATCTAGAGTTTTATGAAAGTTAGATTGCTAGATTGACCTAATTAGCTGCTAAAGGAGACCCTTTAATCCCCTGATTAAGGTGGTTGGTTCTTGCCCTCTAGGAAAAGAAACACGGTGGTTGGGTATCACCTTTTTAACTACTGACAAGTGACAACAACAAAATTCAGGTAAAGTTTTTTTTTTTTTTTTTCCCCTTGCGTTTTTTTTCCTCTTTCCTACATAAATTATATGGCAGTCTCAAATCTATAGATATAAAGGCCTTATTTGGCAAACATCTATTAACTGTTAGCTGTTTGTATTAACTGTCTGTATTGACTGTTTGAATAAGCTATTCGTGGAAAAACTGTTTGTTGAAATTAGCTGTTTTTAATAAAGTTGTGAGACAAAAAGCTAATTTATCAAAAAACTATTCTAAAAAGCTAATCCAATTAGCCTTTTCAAATTAGTTTTTTAGACCCAAAAAGTTCTTCCAAAAAGTTATTCTACCAAACACCTAAATTAGCTTTTTGATTGGGTCAAACATGTAATTTTGATAAAAAAAAACTCTTTTTAACCAAAGAGCTCTTCAAAAAGCTATTTACCAAACATCCAAATTATTTTGTATGATATCTTTTTATTTTTTATAAAACTCACCTCGTATTTTCATCTTTGTATTAAAAAAATACAATTTTTTTGATTTAAATTTTGCAAAAACTTATAGTGGTTGTCACTGTATGACAACCACAATAACTAGGTAAATCTAGGCCGTATATTTATTATAGTATGATCTAAACCGTTGATCTATTTTAGTATTTAAATGCACAAAAATGCAATATAAAAATCATGAAATATTTATAAATTTTGAGGAAAAAATATTTTTGTAAGGATTGTTTGGAGTTTGATATGCCTTAACCTTCAAATTTTCCGACGACCCTTTATATTTTTCAGTTGCCGTTCAAAAAATTCAGTCAACATGGTCAAATCGGGCAACACAAATCCGACAAGAAGTCAATGAAGGGTTGTCAGAAATTTTTTGTTGCCTAACTTGGCCATGTCGCCAAAATTTTTTTAATGGCAGCGGGAAAATATGAAAGGTCGTCAGAAAATTTAAAGGTTAATGGTGATACATATCAAACTCTATACGCGCCCTACGAAAATATTGTTTCCTCAAAATTTATAAATATTTAATAATTTTTATAAAGCATTTTTTTCATTTAAAAACGAAAATAAACCAACGGTTCAGATCATTGTATAATAAACATACCGGATAGATTTACTTAATTATAGTAGTTGTCGTACAATGACTATCATTCAAATCATTGTATAATAAACATACCGGGTAGATTTACTTAGTTATAGTAATTGTCGTACAATGACTACCACGATAAGCACATTCTTACATTTTATTGCCCTGTTGAATTTATAAATCCGAATTTATGACATAAGTGCGGATTTTTCTAACCCCTCACATTCACGTAAACTGGTTGATTTTCTTATTCAAGTTCAACCATTTCGCTATCATTCCCGACAATATGTAGTGGCTGATCCCCATTCTCTCTGTTTTATGCGTTTGTCTATCTAACTTTTCTTTCTTTTTTCCACTTTGTTTTTGTAACCTTCCTATTGAGAAGAAGACTTGCTTTGGATTCAAATGGTGCAATTAGGGCCTGTTCTTCTTCCTTATAAGTTATAACGACTTACTTGATATGAAAAAATTGAATAAAAAGGAAATATCAGAGGTGAAAAAAAACTCCAAAAGATTGGAAGCAACAGAACCCAACTTACAAAATGAAGAAAGGAAAGAAATAAATTGAGAAGAACAGGTCTGACATGGAAAAATAGTGTATTTTTCGTGGGGTTTTATTATTTGAATATTGAAGAGATTTTACTCTTATGTATATGTCATCTAATGTATTATAGAGTATAAAACAACAGTAAATTTGTCTCATCAAAGATTTCAAAAAATCATATAATTTCATACATATGCGGATCGAAAAATGACATCAGCGTGATTCGATGTCTCAATTATTGAGCAAGGGTAATCTAGAGAAAAACCCATTACCAAAATGACATAATACAATCTCCCTATTTGCTTATGTGGGTGTTTCTCATTGGGACAAGATAGGAGATATATTGTTGTGTAGAAATGGGTGAGGTTGAAATATTACCAACTCTTTTCACACTAATTTACACATGGACAAGTAGATAACTAAAGCTTGAGATGATGATGACTTTGGTCAATGAGTGTTTGACTAAAAATATTCTTGGACAATCATTCTCTCCAGGGATTGCTATAGTTATGAATTATGATGATCTCCATTTTTTCTCAAATATTGGGAGTTGTTGGGAGTCTTTTAGCCTCCATTTTAGACTTTCGATCTCCCCAACTTCCCTTAGCCACCTCGGGTACTCCTCACTCCCTTTTCTTGCCAAAACATTATTAAATTAAATCCCTGCGGGATATTCAAAAAAGAAAAAGGGGTAACAAACAAACTTGATGAGTAAAAAAAAAAAAGAGCGATGAAATTATTAAATATTTTTCATTAAGTTATAAGATTTTCGCATTAGCAGTCTGTTCTTTTCCTTGGGAAATATATGTTGGTAAATGGATGAAGTTGGTTGGGATTGGTTGAAGTAGGTTGGAGTAAGTTTTTTTTTGTTGAAATTGGTTGAAGTGGGTTGAATTTTTTTTCTATGATGGATAGAAGTTTGTTAAGATAGTGGAAAGTGGGTTGAAGTTTGTTGAAGTCGGTTAAAATGGGTTGAAGTTTGGTTGAAGTTAGTATTTTTTTTTATTGAAATTGGTGAAATTGGTTGAAGTTGGTAGATTGAGATTTATTAACGAAAAGAACAGGGCCTCAAGTAAGCTAGCTTGCATTTACCTTTTAAATAAGTCATAAGCCACAATGAAGCAACAGATTGGATGGTCCGAGTAGGTGATATTTCTTCAAATCCTATTATTTGGGGGAACAGTTGTTCTCCTAACTTTTTGGGAGTAGTTGTTCCCTACTTTTTCCGATCTTTTATCAAATGATAACTAGGTAAAATCCTTGTAAGAAAGACGGCTTAAGTGCCGCCATATCTATCCTTTTAAAAAAAAGGGGTTATAAAGGACAACATAAAATAGTTATACATAGATAATGTAGAGAATTTAATCCATCTCCACCCTGACAAGTATAGAGTCTCACTACTAACTATTAGAGGAATACTTAGCCTATTAACCGTTGGCCTTGCGTTGCTGAGGAAGCTTTGCCTTAATGACACATAAGGTCATCATCTATTTGGGTCAATTTCTGATTTGACGAAGCAAATTTTGTCTGTGCTCGGTAATAGAGGTTGAAGTAGAGGTTAGTAGTTTATAATAGTCAAAATGTTATGAACCACTGCTTAAAAGTGTTCGGTAAAGTAATGGATGAGGTAATGGTTAGAAGTTTATGTAGTGTCTTTCAAAAGCTAAAGTAGCTTTTAAGAACCTCTACTTAGTGGTTACATTACAAATTACAAAATTCTTCTTTTTATTCACTAAAAACCTTTATTTATTGGCTCTTTTAATTAGTCATTATACATAAATCTGCTACTTCAACAGTTACATTTACCAAACGCATTTATCTTAAATAACTAGTAAATAGCTAGCCACTAACAACTAGTGAGTCATAATTAATCGGTAGTAAAACTACTAATAGTTAGTAAAATAGCTAATTCATTACTAACACAACTAATTTTACTGAAAGAATTTAGTAATTTTCCCTTTTTCATGTATTTCTTTAAGTACCTTCAAGGGGCCTTTGATCCCCAAATTAATTGGAATAAGAAAAAAAGAAAAATTGTGCATGTAAATGGTTTACAACACTATTTTGTAGTCATTCGTTAAGTTAGTTTGTTTGAATTTCATTATGGGCCTGTTTTTTTCGTAAGTCAATTTCAAAATACCAACCTCAATCCAGTTCAACCTACTTCAACCTATTTCAATTCAATTCAACTCACTTCAACTTACTTCAATCCATTTTTACTACTTTAACCAAGTTTAATTTATCACATAAAAAAAATTCAACCTCCTTAAACCTATTTTTACCGACTTCACCGTTTTATCTACCCTAATTTACCCACGAAAAGTAACAGGCCCTATGTATAATCTAATTCGTAGTTTGGAAAAATTGAACTTATTATAAGTTCCAAAAATCTAGCAGGTCTCAGTGCAATCATCTCTAAACTTTTGCCGTATATTTTGGGGGGTAGAATAAAACCCCCCCAGAATTCAACAGTTTGTGAGAACCCACAACAGCAACAAGCAATGCAAGTCTTCGCTAAGAGAGAGAATTTAAAACGCGTTTGGGGCTGTAAATCTTTTCCATGTTGACTTTCACCATTCTTTCTTTGAAATTAGGGCTTTGGTAGTAATCATTGCTATGAACTCCTTGTGTATTGAAAATCAAACAAAAAATTTTCTCCTTGATTGCGATTTTCCTTTCCCAAAAATTATGTGCTTGTTGAAAATGTTTTAACATTGATTGAATTTTCTCAGGGATCTCGAAGTTTAATGGTACATATGTAGATCTGAATTATGTATAATTAGAGAAGTGTCCAAAATTTTAACTTGTAATCCATTAATTTAGGACCTGTTCTTTTCATTGGTAAATTCAGGTTGGTAAAAAGGTGAAATTTTGTTGAAGTAGGGTAAATTGAAATTGATATTTTTTGTTGAAGTTGGTTGAAATAGGTTGAATTTGGTATATTTTTTGAAGTTGGTTAAAATAGTGAGAATAAAATTTGGTAGGAGATGAGTTGAAGTTGGTTAAAGTGGGTTGAAATTGTTTGAAGTTGGTATTTTTTATTGAAATGGGTTGAAGTATATTGAAGTTAGTAAATCGAAAAAGATCAACGAAAAGAACAGACCCTTAATAGTTGATAATTCTTGGGACCTTTTTTTTTAAGATGATAGTAAAATTAATTATTTCCTTGTTAGTGGTAAAATTTTTAACAAGCCAAAATTTCAAGTGTTGGATAATAGACTATACGAGATTGGAGTGCAACCTCCAATTACAAAAGATCCAAATCTCCCATATTTAAGGATAATTATGAACATTATATTTAAAAAAAAAAACTCATTTTTATCCAACTTTGCTTTTTTTTTTTTTAGCAGCATAAAAGTAACAGTGACTTTTGTGTGAGGGTTGTCTCACATAAAATATATCATGGGACAATTTTTTCTTAATAGTGACTTTTAATAATAAATGAGGTTACTAATAATATATTTAAGGGTGACTGCAATAAAAGTTATTACTAACCAAACTATTATTCGCCCCTGAATTAAAAAGTTACTCCAAAACACGTTATTAGTCACTGCAAAATATCAAAAAAGTCAGCCCTAAAAGAGTGCGTCTCACAATAACTCTGATATGAGACCGTCTTACCCAAGAATTATTGTGTCAAAGTAAATATGCTAAAGTTAGTTTATCGGCTTTGTTCATTACATTATCTTGGAAATTTTAATATTGAAAACTTAAATGTAGAGTCTAGGACTCTCATAAATTGAGCATGATTAATCTACTGAAATTAAAGTTTATGGGCAAAACTTTTTCGAGCGGACAAAAAACAAAGCCGTTGCTCCAACGTAATTGCTATTGTTACTAGTAGCTTTATCGTCATTGGATTCTTCTTTTTCTTTGTCAACTCGTTAGATTACAGATGCCTTTAGTAGCTGTTAAGATTACAAATTAAAGGGTCCATAATCATATCATACAAAATCAAACAAAATCATTAGATTTATGCCTTTTAATTTCTTAACTGTACAATAAAACTAATTAATTAATTGGTTAATATGAAAATGCCTTAGGGGGTCTACATGCGATGGATGGTTGATTTTTAATTTCTTAAACACTTCTTCAAATCAGGAAAATCACATACAGATACGCATACACATACACACGAAAAATACAAGTCTACAACGAAACAAATAGCTCATGAAATGAGAGTTTTTGGCGTTCCATGCATGCGTGCTAGCTATTGGTTCGTTGTTGTGTTGATTAGTTTAAAAACTTCTCAAGTTTTGAAGAATTTTTGGATTTTAGGGGACGTAATCTTATTAACTATGAGATTTTTTTATATGTAAAAGTTCTTCATTGTAATATATTTCAAGATTGGAAATGAAACAAAGCAAGCCATTAATGTATGGATCAAGGTCCATACGAGTCGATTTAACTGCAATTGTATATTAATTTAATCACTTGATGAATTAAAGACCAATAATCTGCAATATCAAATCAACTTCATAGAGATTTAAAACAAAAGATTAAATAAAACGTTCATAATTGATGTTGAGAAGTACAAGCTAGAGCAAGCCATGCATATACCAAAGTTACAAGCCATTGCATCATCTAGGGTAATACAATAAATGATGAAGCAGATAAATTTTCTCCATTAGAGGGGAAGAAAATTCATCTGCTTCATCACTTTGCATTGATCCCTAATTAACTTATTAATCAAGTACAAACCCACTTAACAAAACCCTAAGTAAGAACATAGTCACTAGCAACTACTTAATTATTCTTGCCCTCTTAACATACAACCTTGCAAGTGCTCTGTAACAAACCGCTCTCCATTCGAGAAATTTTTTGTTATAGAGCACAAGCCTCGAAAACCCTAAGAAAGGGTATCACACCATGCACTTATAAACCTGAAAGATTGATAGAACCTTTTGGTTAATTAGTACGATAAGTACCAGTAGCTATTCATCTTTTTCGGACCCAGTAGTGAAACAATCCCTTTCCTCCTCGAACCCTTCGAGAGAAGGATGGGGAGAATGGCCCTTGCCAAAGGACCTGATGTGGTCTTTGAGGGATCTCTTGTGCTTGAAATCGGACCCGCAAGTACAATACCAAAGTTTGCCACAGTTCTTCTCATGGGTTCTCCAATCCCCCTTGACTGCAAAGGCTTTGGCACATTTCCTACACATGAAGGCCTTGATGCCATGCTTCCTCTTGAAGTGGGTTTGGAGGGTCCTAAAGTCCTTCAAGGGTTTTGCCCTTGGGTGGTTGATGTTGTTCTTGCACCCTTGGGCACAACAATAGCATGGAAGCCTTAGCATCGCGGCAGGTTGTGTTCCCCTCAGTGACTCTGGCCCCTTCCTATACTCCGATCCATGCCCCCACATATGCATCTATCATCATTATACGAAATACAAAAATTACTCCATTAGTCTCATTATGTACTAGGTATTACTTATTGCTTGACATTGTAACATACCAAGACATAGAAAAATGCACGAAGAAAGAGAATTGTGACAAGAAATAACTACTGATTTTTCTTGAATTTGCTTTTGAGTGATGTTACTTTTTCTGAAAGCACGGACGGGATATATATAAGACGATGTTTTGTTTGAGAGAAAATAAACACATTATACTTCAGCAAGCTATAAATAACTCACACTTGTACTATCTTTCAAGTTCAAAATGACACAGATACGTGCACAAATATGCTACAAGAAAATAAGTAGAAACTACAGATAAAGCCTACACATATAGGCATCAACAAAATTTTATTGATGCATGGTATGTTCCCATTTATTCTAAAGATTTTTGGGAGAAACAAAAGAAGTTTTGATTATTTTTTCAAGTTTAACTAGAATGCAAAAAATAATCTCTAAACATCATTGTCCTTTTGTTTTTTTTTTACTGCAGGACATGAAACGAACTAGATGACTTTTGCTGATGTACCCTTGACATACAATAGTGACAACCACTATCCCATGTGAATTTCATTAATTTGAGTACGATTTAGAGAGAACAATATAGCGTATGTAAGCCATCTTGACAGTTTAAGCTAAGTGAAGAGTCTTATTCTGAATGGTCCAACAATATATGGTTGGTCTATGCACAAAAATTCAATGTAAGATCAAAAATAAACACCTAACTAATGTGATCACATCATGATTTCTGTTGGTCATTTGTTAAAGTCAAAATTAAAATTCAAAATGGACCCCAATTTTGCTGGCAAAGATAAGAAAGATGAACTAAAAGTTTCTTCTTTTGAACAACTTATTGCAAGCATCCTAGTGTAAAATACAAATGCTGCTATTTGCACCAATTAATAAATCAGTACTTGAGAAAGACAAAATCAAATTTTCTTTTAATTTGGAGACTGCAGCTTTTACAAACTGTCATTTCAAATATTTACAAAAATATTATGATAAGATCTACCTAGCTATATCAATTACAATCACAATAAATCAGTATGAATATTGTCGAAGTTGGATATGAAAAGATTTAATTACGAATAATTTCATCTTCTTATAAGTAAAGAGATTATTTTTGAAGGATATAATGAATTATAGTATATTTGAGCGAGCTAATTCACAAATACACATAGATGTAAGTTTGACAAATCATATACTATATGATTTAATAAAAGGTAATTTTTTGGGGGGGAGGTAATTAATTAACTAAAATAATTACCTGCATGTTATTGTAGCGGTTGAAGGTTTTGCTGCAAATAGAGCAAGAAAATTGCATTGGACCAATGAGGATTTGAGCTGGGGTTGGGATCCAAAACCTACTCTCTGAGTTAAAAGATGAAGATGATGATGATAATAAGGAGACATTATTATTGTTATTATTATAATT
>JACYFF010031954.1:100277476-100304630 GCA_017589665.1 Selenicereus undatus
TATATATATATATATATATATATATATATATATATATATATATATATCATTCATTCATTCATTATAGTTTAAGAGTTTTAAATAAATTAAAATAATTGCTGGATTTGTCATTCATTATAATTTTTATTATACAAAAATTTACTTATATGATAAATACATGTTGAAAAAATGTGTATACTTGATAAGTGTGAGTACATACTCTCAAGCGTATGATATGTATACTTGGTAAGTGAGAGTATATACTCCCATGTTGGAAAAAAAATTTTATACGACAAATATACGTTGAAAAAATATGTATACTTGGTAAGTGAGAGTATATATACGTTGGAAAAATATGTATACAGTAGTATACTAGCATAGACATATATAGCACATTCAGCTTTTTTTTTTGTGTGGTCTTTGTCCTCACTTAACAGAAGCCAAACTAACAGGTGACCAATACAACATATGAAAGTAGATTTTCTCCGCTCATGAGACTTAAATCCGATATTTTGCCTAAGAGATACAAGTACAAGAGCATTCAAACTAATTATACTAGTGGTATTTAAAACATTTAGATAGCTAGGTATAGTTTTCGAATCACGATTTCTTTTTCTCCTTCTTCCGTAATTGTTGATTCATATAGGTCAACCAAAGTCCCCTAATATTTTTATTATATTCTAGAAATCCAAAAATATATAATGCGAACCATACGACGTACACGCATGGCTGAGTAAGCATGCCAGAATTGGAAGAAGAAAACCACACTGCGTTTTGTTTTGAATATGAAAAAGACACGAGTGCTTATTAAATTAAAATGACTAATTATAATTAATTATAATAATGAAAACATGATTAGTGAGAATTAGGCAATAAAACTAATCTTAAAATTAATAAAATAATCGCGTTGTTGGCAGGAGTAATGGCAGCAGTGTCACCATTGTCTAAAAGTTCTACAACCGCTACTTTGAATGGAAATTTATATTTCTATTACAGTCAAATTCCACGTGAACCACAAATTTTAATTTGATCCTAAAGTGGAAATGTGGTTTACATAATTTTTTTTTGAAGAAAACCTATTTAAAATATTTAATAATAATTAGAAAGAGCGAGAACACTTTATAAGATGCCACTTATTATAAAAGAACGTCTAATAAAAACAGAAATTGGAATAAAGTTGAACAATCTAAAATCGAATTCAACTTATCTTATTTCCACAATAATTCTACCCAAGGAATGGTCTATGGTCCTATTCTCTTTTGCAATAATGCTAAACTATAAGCTACGACAACTGTAGTAAGTTATAAGGAGTTGTAAGATCAGATCGTAAAAAACTGCGAGATTGTTAGTTATAAAGTATTTGAAAAATAGTTGTAAAGAGTTGCATTGAGTTGTAAAAAACAACAAGCCATAAGTTTCATGATGCTTATCGCAAAAGAGAACAGGGCCGTATATAGAGTCGGGAAAACCTGACATGACACGATAACACAACACGAACTCGACCTAAAGTGGACATAAATTGACCCTTTGATGTGAAAGCTTGTTATTTTTCAATTTCTGAGCAAATCTAAGGTAGTTTTTAGGCCAATGTAATGTGAAATTGATCTGTTTATTAAATGGATCGATCCGATCCAACCCATTTCCCGCTCTAGCCGTACACCAGAAGTATCAAACAGGTAAAGCAAGGTCAAGTCAAAATCTAAACACCACCTTGAGTACCACCAAATCAGAACAATAGACAATAAACTACACGCCTTAGCTGACCTTATGAAGACTAAATCAGCAAGCAGAGTCTTAATTTTCGACTAATGACATTCTCAGTCTTCGAATGATCTCAGTGGTAGTACACCCACCTGGTGTTTTTACATTCAACTAAGAAGAATACAAGGGAGTCAAGGGGATTGTATAGGAAATTAAAGGTCTTTAAGTGTACTGTTGAGTGTTTGAATTTCTTAGGTTTTTTGGAGGAGAAGGTAATATACATCAATTTCTACTGGCTATGATGACAACAACGAATCTAGTCTTTTCATGATTACCTTTTAATCATATCTTAACTGCCCTTGTTGAACTCATTAGTTTGCTCTCGTTTTATTTGTGCATCCTTCAAGGATTTGGTAGGTAATTCAACTAAGATTTCGAGCAAAGAAAACGTAGTTTAGGTGTCATTTAGTTCACATTAAAGTATGAGAGTACTGTATTTGCTTTGTGTTTTTCCACTCGGAAGTATATATAATTCAAATGATCAAATACTTATTGTGTTATTCCCCTTAAATAATAAGATTTCGTATTCAGTCTTTTTTAATCTTTTTTATTTTTTTTCGGAGAAAATTTTTAAATAAGAAAAACTTTGCCCTGGTTAATAGACATTGGCTTAACCCAATTGACTAAGATAAAGGGCAACAAAAAAAAGAAAAAATAAAAAAGATCTCATTTCTAGAAGTTCTATGTAAATCCATTATTTTTGAGATTCATTTCAATTTGTATAAAATATAAATTGAGCCTAACACATAATGCTACATATTAAAAACCATCCAATATCTTTTTGTTTGCCATACTAGTGTGTGCCCGTACTTGTGTACAGATATTTTAATTTTTAAAAAATAATTTAAATATGATTATTCTAAAATTAGAAAAAAAATAATTTGATAATCTACAATAATTGATATTGATAATCTAGTAGTAGTATCTCATGATATGAGATAGTAAAATCTACATCCATATCTTCCCACTTTTCGAGAATAGGTCCCGAGGAGATCACAACGCACTTGACCTTTTAAATTAGAAGTCATGGACTATGGAGCATCACCCAGATCCAACCTAATCCGTCAAACCATCATCCATATATTTCGAGTTTTCGTTCATTTTTTCGAATCAGGTAGAACAAAAATCCATAAGATACAGGTGAAATTGTCGTCCTACCTGCTGATCATCGCAGTAATTCCCTTATTGGGGAACCTATAGCTGTTAGGAGACAAACCTTAGCTTAACAGCTCATTACTCAAGGCAGTTCCATCATTTACTGGGATGAACATTAAACATTAACCTCTCATTTATATCAATATCAAACATACAAATTGCTCCCAATGATTGATTATGATCTTTCTATACAATAAGGTAATTTAATTGTCTTATCCCGTGGATGTTCTTAGTTTTAACTGATAAAGTTGTTATCAGAGATCTAGATTCAAATCCCGTCTACATTGTAACGTTAGACTTTGTAGTTTATTGGCCCAAATAAAACAAATTCACATCTCCATAATATCATCAGCAGTATATTTCAATGTTGAATTTTCAAACGTTGATAACTATTTTTTTCAAAGTGTGTTGTTAATTGATTGATTAATTCGCAGCATATACATGATCGTAAAATGCAAAACGCTACGTTACAAATGGAAACAATTAATGGTGAAATCATTATCTTAAGTACTATAAAAGGTCAAACAGAACTAATATGTTCAGATTAAGAAAGCAAAACATATCGAGTAACTATTTATTAGGTTAGGCTGCATACAATTCACCCTTTGGGGTGCGGTCCTTCTCCGAAACCTGCGTAAACGCGGGATGCTTGTGCATAGGGCTGTCCCCCTTTTTTTTTATTACTTTCTCTACTGGTACTTGTTTCTCATTAAAACTTGCTAGTCTCGTCGAGCGTTCATGCTTCTTAATCAAAAGTTTTCAGTAAATTATTTCTTTTCGTGGATATTTAAGAATTGGCCTCTACACTACCAAAATTGTTTAAGACTACCTACACTTGAATTTTCCTATACCGACTAAAACTGTTTTGTGGATCTTATGGAATCAACCTCTCTATGGGTAGGAATACCGGTAGAGGTAAGGTTGCCTACAGTTGGAACTCCCCAGACCTCGTGAAAGCGGAACCCACACTGAGAGTTTGTTGTTGTTGTTGTTGCGAAGTTTGATCGAAACCATTTGTTTGAATGAGGTGAAAGATGCCATATATTTAATCCTCGATCTTTGTAGAAAATTTTATAGAATTCACATAAAAAGCACATTTAGTTTTCAAAAACTTCCAATTTCAAAAAAAGATCTTTTTTTTGGGTGCGAATGATGCACAAAGATCAATATAAGCAAAATTCGAACCCATGTCTTTGATAATAACTCCCAAAAATTAATGACAACTCTCCAAAATTGTACCAGTCAAACTAACTAACGACCACAATAATATTGTATAAGTTCTCACTTTTAAAAATTTACAAGTATCCATTGGATATCTTGAAAATAAAAACAATTCCTTTAGCAAAGAAAATAACCTTAACAAGGCCCTAATTTCAATATGGGCACTGCCATTGCAGCTTGGGCCAATTGGCCTGCCCCAATAGTGACAGGCCCAGACCCATCCAACTTCTGAGCTGCACTTTTGCAATAATTTCTGGAATTATTATTAGTATCACAAAAAGAAAAGATTTTTTTGTTTTGGTCTTCAACGATCTTTTGTTTTTCTCTCTCCTCATCCGCCAGGGCGGCAGCAATGCAGGCGGGAACTACCGTTATCCACAACTTCACTCCTCCTTCCGCCTCCGGCATTCTACGCCGCCGATTTCGGAATTTGCCGGCGAAATATCCTCTCTTTTCCGGGGCTCCTCTCACTTGCATTTCCAGCCGTGCGTGGAGATTGCCGACTTTGAGCGCATCGCACGGACCTAGCCAGGTTTTTTTTGCAGTTTCTACTTCTTTAGGATGAATTTCAATTTGAATGTTGTCGAATTTGTTACTACATTGGATATGAATTGGAGATTGGGTTGTGTGAGATCGACGAATTTAATCTCCGAGCAACAACGATATGTAATTCGTTCAGATTTGATCCTCGTACGTTGTTCATATTCATCTGTTTGTTGAGAAATTGACATTAGTTTATCGAACGGATGCCGATTAAATTCAAATTTGTACTCAAAATAACACTGAAGTTCAACTTGGATATGTGCCATGCTAATTTATTATCAGCAGTGGGTTTACGTAGGCTTGTACTGTGATTTACTAAATATATAAAAATGATTGTGACTGGGAATCAATGCATCATTTTCAGGTTGGAAAGTCGATAGGTAAGTGATATAAACTTAAATGGTGCAGAATTTGAGCATATTAGATTTACCACTATTCAGCAAACGAGTAGTTTATAGGATATAGAAAGAACATTTCCAATGTCTTGCATATTTCTAAGGAGCCTGTATGCGATATTAGATTATTCTCGATGATCTGCTTCGTAGCATGATGTTGCAAACTGCTTTTACAAGGTAGCTGTGTGAAGGAGCCAAGTAATCAATGAGAAAAGATTTTCCATTATATGTGGGAGCAAATCTTAAATATTGGTTTCATTGGAAAGCAGCTGTTTTTTAGTCAGATCTGAACAAATAAAATGAGTGTCTGCTTGTGTTGCAGGCAGATTATGGTGGAGGCAAGAATGGCATTATCCTGACATCATCAACTGTGTTAACTTTGGCAAAACGATTGGTAGATTTTGCATACGGTAACCTTCTGCCTTTAGGTGAGTAATCATCGGTCTTTCTCAAGTTCCTCTTCATATTCTCATCCTAAAATGTTGACAAGGTTCTTCGCGGAGTTTGATCCTGAGTAATTGTTGTAAAACATGTTACCATGGTGAATTTTTCCTTAATAACTATCAAATGGAATGCATTGGTTGTTTTTCTTTTCTTTTCAGGAAGCTGTAAGATACTTCACTTTGCTTGACAAGTGTCTGTTGTCATGGGTTTAAGGGATAAATATCTTAAAAGAAGAGGTGAAAAAGCTAGCTGTTGGGGAAAATGTCAGATTTTCAGCTGGAGCATGTATCATTAACTGAGTTTGAGTGCATCTTACCAATAATGTGCTGCGACATTGCTGTTTTATCTTTATCATATTATATCCAACTCTGCGTTCTCAAACTCAAAAGGATGTTGAGTTGGTTGTTTGTGAGAAACAAGATTGGGTCTAAGGTCTGATAAGATTAGATCTAATTATATTAACGACATCCAGTGACTAAAAGTGATTATAAAAAGAACAGGAAATAAGGGCATATGAATCCAATATAGTGTCCATCAGCTAATTTGGCCAACTATGGAGGCACCCCATCACCGAGGATTGGCGATTAGAAGGCATTCGCTGTCATGCCCCCCCCCCCCTTTTGGTGCCAGAAATTTGTCATCCTGTGCATCAAAGTGTGATATAACACCCTCCTGTTGTGTCATCGTATCATATCTGTAGACATGCAGTAACAGCAGCCATGAAATTGACATGAACAAAGCACATAGTAAGAACCAATCAGAGCATTGCTTATACAAGCCCTAATAATATGTACAGCCTAAAGCAAGGCAAACATGTTTAAACCAAATACTTTCTACATAAATTCCTGCTGACTACTTGATAATCATCCAAAAGTTCTGGTTGAAATGACAACTAAATATTCATAATGGATGCTCTGATCTCAATTACAACACCAACAATAAAACTACAAAGACTACTTGATCTCTGTTAAATTATTGTCTCTAAATTAGTGAAACCAGCGAATTAGCTCTTTGAAACTCTTTATCTTGCTTCTTCAGCTTCTTTTGCTGTTTGTGCCACTAATAATTGTTCCGTTTGCTTTTTTGCTGTTGTTATGTCTCATGGACCAACATTTACAGCTCTTGTTGCTGGAGTAGCTCTTGGAATAAAAAGTCCAGCATTGGGCTGTCTAGCACACAGATATTCTTTCTCAAAATTTATCACCTCTTGGCTTTTCTTTGTCTCTGGTGAGTTTCAGGGTATTCTGTTTAGTGTTCTTTTGTAAAGCTTTTACTCTCTAATCTTATTTGCGAACATATAGGACTGAAAATGCAGGATGGCGATCTTGATGCCGTTGTTGAAGCTTGGCCTGCAGCTTTTTATGGGCTTGTATGATCTTAATTTTCTATATGTCTACTGTATGTTGAAAGTTGCTTCCCTTTATGTCTATTGTGTAGTTTACTCATGCTATCAATGCTACTGCAATTTGTTTTCTCAACTTTACCTTTTTCCTTTTGTGATAATTTTTACTTTATGATATCGCATTTGGTCATAAATATATTCTGGAACATAATAGCACAACTGTTCTGATTATCGTACATTTGATGACATACTATGATGATTTTAAGAGAGTTTCCTTTCTTTTCTTTTCTTTTCTTTTTTTGTGGACCCTTCTAAAACTCAACTTTTGGGTGCTGAACCGTGCTCGCTGATCTCTGGCTTCTCATATTCTTATCCCTCACTGCTATTTCTCTGTTTGTATACTCAACCATAGTTGCATGTTGTCTTCTTTTATTGTATTCTTGGAGGATCTTCTCTCACAAGGTTGAGTTGCATGTTGTCGTCTTTTATTATATTTCTTGGAGGATCTTCTCTCACAAGATATGGTGCACCTCTTTCTTTTTTGTCCTTGTTTTAAAATAAGGTACAAAGCGTCTCTTTTATTTCTTTTAACTTTTGCTTCTGGATAAAGTAAAAAAAAAAAAAAAACTTCCCTTTTTCATAATTCCACATCCTGTTTTTCTTTCATATCTTGATTCTTCTTACCTTGCCAATGTCCTGTCTACGATTATCTTTCTCTATGCACATGTTCCTTAGCAGTAGCGATGATCAAGGAAATTGAAATAGCTGCAACATTTCTGCCTCAAGGAGGACTTGGTATACTGCAGTTGGAATGAAGCGTCCTAGAAATTATTGGCTCCTTGTCTTTTTCTTCTTGGACATGCGATTTCTGAAAGATAAAACCATACAATTGTAATCACCAAACCAAGGTTCAGGGAAGTAGTAGCTGATGAGAAATGGAAATAACTTTGTAGCCTTTTTGTAGCTCTTATTACCCTGCCAATGTCCTGTCTACAATTATCTTTCTCAATGCACATGTTCCTTAGCAGTGACGCTCATTTCCCCCCTAATTTCTCCTTGCCTTAATATCTTTGTGGCCTTTTTGTAGCTCTTATTAGTAAAGTGAAAGTAAAATTTCCGCCTTAATTATAATCCCAGATTCATGTATATGTTGGTGGCAAATGGAGCATTTGTTCATTTGATGGGAAAATTATCCATTCCAGCTAAAAATTCATGAAACTAAATGAGGTGATCCTGTGAAGCACCTGCTCTTCAGAAATTGTCCCTCCTCAGCGCTTTTCTTAATGTGGTCTCCTTTGTTAGTATAATCAATACCATTAGCTTCATCTTCCTTGATTCCATTCATTGTCTCCAAGTAAGAATTTAAGATGTCTCAGTTCTTTCGCATCCTCAAGCCTCCTCCAAGGTATGAACAGTTAGGGCCTCTCTAATTCTGATAAAACTTGCTTTGGTGATGACTTATGTATTTCCAACCATTGATATCTTTATCTCATTAATAAAGATATGTAATGCAGTCTAAATCCAAATCCAAACCATAATTCGAGAGTCCCGCCTAGTGTCACGGGTTGATAATTCACTCAAACTTAGACCCATGAGGCCTAACAAACTTTGCTTGCAACTTTTGCTTTATTTGCTAGTAACCCTTAAGGATGCTTGACTTAGATTTGAGAGGCTAAGTAAGCACACACACACTCTGAGAGAATCTAGAGAGAGAAAGTAGAGAGAGAATGAGTTTGGGAGAATGCTTTGTATTGTCCTTGAATGTTTGGTGTACAAATGAGCCTCCTTGGGAGTATATATACACGTCCACCTCCTCAATGGATGGGGGACATCTATTTGATCCTACGGCCTAGACTGTACATCCAGAATGCCCTATACAAATATCTAGGATTCTACACAAGTGTGAAATTGTGTCCTCTAGAACTTACTTTAGAGAAATATAGGGAAATCCAGGGCATTCTAGAGTATTCTAGAGCGGTCCGTGACATCCTCCCCCACTTAATCTGGCGACATCTTCGTTTTCTTCTTGTCCTCATAGGCTTGAATCTGCTCCTTGAATTGCCACAAGTGCTGGATGGGCTCTCAGCTAGCTTCACTCTTGGGTAGTCCTTTCCACTTGACAAGGAGTTCATGTGTCGGTGGTTGGTTGGAATGAAGCACCATTCGATCGGCTAAGACTTCTTCTAGTTCCTTGTCATGTTGCACCTTGATGCCCATAGGTGCTTGGCGTAAGATGACCCGACTCGGATCCACGTTGTCTCTACGATAAGGTTTAAGCAAGCTCACATGGAACACGGGTGATACTTGATCTTTGAAGGCAACTCCACTTTATAAGCCTGCGCCCCCACCTTTTCAAGGATGGGAAAATGTCCCTCCTATCGCTGGATAAGACCCCTGATGGAGACCGTTTAACCTCGCATGGTTGTACATCTTGACAAGTACGAGGTCTCCCACTTGAAACTCTCTCGGGCGTCTCTTCCTGTCGGCACACTTCATCTTCTTGGAGGCCTCCGCCAAGTAGGCTCGTGGCACCCTCACTTGATTATTCCAATCTTTGATGAACTTGTAGGCGGGTGAACTTGGACCCTTGTATCATGTGGCAAAAGAATTGGGGGTCAACGGTTGCTGCACCGTGATAATCTCAAACGGACTTTGACCCATGGACTCGCTCCGTTGCAAGTTATAAGAGAATTGGGCAACATCAAGCAACTTAGCCCAATCTCGTTGGTTGGTAATCATGTAGTGCATCAAGTATAGCTCCAAGAGAGCATTGCCCCTCTCGATTTGTCCATTGCTCTTTGAATGGAGGCTAGTGGAAAAGTTGAGCTCGGAATCCATGAGCTTGAACAACTCCGTCCAAAAACATCCCGTGAAGCGTGTCCCGATCACTTAGAATGGAACGAGGCAAGCCCTAATACTTCGGCACATGCTTGAAGAATAAACGGGCGGCTTGCTCGGTAGAACACTCCTTGGGTGCAGGAATGAAGATGGCGTATTTGGAGTATCGGTCCACCACCACAAGGACCCAATTGCACCGCTCACTTGTGGGTAAGCCAACAATGAAGTTCATGGAGACACTCTCCCATAGTCTTTCGGGAATAGGGAGAGGCTCTAATAATCCGGCGGGTGCTCTGTGCTCAATCTTGTCTTGTTGGCACACAAGACAAGCCTTCACATAGGCGTCTATGTCATCCTTCAAGTGAGGCCAATAGTAGGAATCTCCTACAAGAGCTAATGTGCGGTGTATGCCTGGATGACCGGCCCACTTGCTATCATGACTCTCCTTCATGATTTCCCTTCTAAGGTTGTCATATGAAGGAACATATATGGGCTTGCCCTTAGTGAGTACTGAGGATCAAGTCATCTTTGACCCAAAATCTCCGAGTCTTGCCCTCCTTGATGAGTTGAATGATAGTTTGGGCAAGAAACTCATGTTGGAGCCCGTCCTTGATTTGGTCCCGTAGGTTGCTTTGAGGTCAGCTAATGTCGGCAAGTTCACCCTTACGACTGAAAGCATCGGCCACTAAGTTGGCACGTCCCGGCTTATATTCCATGACATAGTCAAACTCGGCTAGAAAGTCCTGCCACCGGGCTTGCTTGGGAGTAAACTTCTTTTGAGTTTGGAAGTAGCTTGTGGCAACATTATCGGTCTTGATTACAAACTTGCTCCCGAGCAAGTAATGCCTTCATGTGCGGAGACAATGCACCACCGCGGTCATCTCCTTCTCTTGGACCATGTGCCGCCGCTCGGTGTCATTAAGCTTTCGGCTCTCAAAAGCGATAGGATGATCTTCTTGCATCAAGACACCACTGATGGCAAATTTGGAAGCATCTGTATATAGCTCAAAAGGCTTGTTGAGATCGGGGAGAAAGAGAACGGGCTCCTCAGTGATGGCCTTCTTCAAGGCATCAAAGGCATCTTGGCACTCTTGACTCTATATCCATCCTCTTCCTTTCTTCAACAAGTCAGTGAGAGGGGCGGCTATCGCAGGATAACTCCTGATGAACTGTCGGTAGCAATTCACCAAGCCAAGGAAGGACCTTAACTCGTTGACTTTTGTTGGTGGCTCGCATTCAAGGATGACCTTGATCTTTGCCGAATCCATGCGTAACTTGCCCTTGCCAATAATGTGACCCAAGAAAGGCACTTCTTCTTGTGCGACAACGCACTTCTCTTTCTTGACATAAAGTTGGTTGTCCCTTAAAGTTTGGAACACTTCTGCAAATGTCCCACATGCTCCTCTGAGTACTTGCTATAGATGAAAATGTCATCAAGATAAACACTTGTGAGGAAACCAAAGGGCATGACAAGGAACTCATACGAACCATAATGTGTCACACATGCCGTCTTTGGCTCACCCCCTCCTGCTATGTAGACTTAATAGTACCCACTCCTCAAATTGAGCTAGGTAAAGTACCTTGCATCTCCAAGTTGATCAAACAAGTCATCGATGCGAGGGATGGGATACTTGTTCTTGATAATGATCTTGTTAAACACTCGATAGTCGATGCATAATCGGAGGGAACCATCATGCTTCTTTTGGAATAACACCGATGCACCATAAAGTGATTTAGAGGAATGAATGTAACCTACATCAAGTAGCTCCTTCAATTGTCTCCTTAACTCCTCGAGCTCTGCAAGTGTCATACGGTAAGGGGCGAATGCTGGTGGCTTAGCCCCCAACTCCAATTCTATGGCATGGTCGGCTTCCCTTCTTGGAGGAAGTCTCTTGGGTAACTCGGCAGGCATGACACCTTTGAACTCTCCAATCACTTTTTGGATGGCCTTGGGTGCTTGAAATTCCCTGGGCTCCTATCCATTTCGAGAGTAGCAAGGAAGGTTGGCTCCTTCTTCTTGACTCCCTTAGAAAACTGAAGGGCGGAGAGCATATTGCCTTCATTGATGGCCTTCTTCACAGGGACATTACAAGGTTGCCCCGTCTCCATGATACACAAAGTATCGGTGTAAGGTACTAAGTGTGCCTTCACCGCATCAAGGAAGTCGATGCCCAAATGAAACTTCTTATCATCTAAGCCATTCTAAGGGAGCAACAGTGATATCGACCTTTCCTTTCCACTGGCCAATTTGGATGAGGGTATCTTGGGCGACACCATTAATTGCCATCCTTCCACCTTGGTGTAGGAGAGGTCGACTTCCTCGGCAAGCTCCGTGGCCATATAGATCGTGTTGGCTCCTGTATCGAGCAATGCTTGGAATGGCTTGCCGTTGATGAGGGTTTCCACATACATATGCCCACGAAGTGTCTTTCCACCTTTGCTTGAATGGCATTAAGTAGTTTAAGGGAGGCGATTTTCCTCTCCTCTTGCTCTTCTTTCCCCTGGACAAGGGCGGCAAGCTTGCCCTTCTTGGGACATTCGAAGACCAGATAAGCTCCATTACATAGGAAACATGAGTACTTACTGGGTGCATCACTCTTCTTGCCTTTTCCTTTGTCTTTAGAAGGTTTGTCCTTCTGGAGAGACTTGTCCTAGTCTCCCCCACCTTTTCTGCTTCCACCGTTCTTCTTGCCTTGTCCCCTTGATGAGCCTCTCTTGAACTCGTTAAGCGACTCGGCGACGGTGATCGCGGAGGCGAGGTCTTGTATCCCACGTTTCTCCAGCTCCGTCTTGGCCTAACCACATAGGTCATCGAGGAGGCAAAACAAAGCATCTTGCTCCCCCATGCTTGGGATTTCCAAGAGAAGCTCCTGGAACTACTTCACATATTCCCGTATGTGACCCTCATTGTGTTGGAGGCGTCTTAGCTTGCCCCTTGCTTCCTGTTCCGCATCCTTGGGATAGAAATACTCCTTAAGTTCCCTTTTGAATCCATCCCAAGTGGTGATGGGGTTGGATCCTTGGTTGACATCATCACACCTACGACGCCACCAAACAAGGGCTATGTCTTTGAGAGAGAAGGAAGCATGGCTCACCTTTTGGCCTTCATCCATGACGTCTACCACTCCAAAGTAGGCTTTAAGCTTCCAAAAGAAGTTATCTATCTCTCTTGCGTTCTTTACTCCATTGTATGTTGGAGTTTGGAGCGCATTCACCTTCGGGGTGGTGGATATTTGTCCCGATCCATCGTTGCCCATATTGGTTACCGCAGTCATTCACAACTTGAGTTGGACTTCCAAGGCTTCGATCCTAGCCTTGTGTGCATGCATCTCGGCCTTGTAGGCGGCCACCTCGGCCCTACAAGCTTGAAGTTCGGCATCCTTGAATGCCCAAAGGGTTTGGACCTCCTCATTGACATTAATCGCTACAGATTTCACCGCCTCTTACACATCTCCACGAAGCTCCTCAAAGTCCCCCATGGACTCGAGCTCCTCGATACGCTTTTCCATGTCATCCACCCTACCCGTTAGATCCGACATGGAGTGATTAATCTTCGTAAGCTTGTCATCTACAAGGACTGACAAGTTCTTATTCTTGTCCTTTTCCTTCTTCCCTCCTTGTTGAGGGTTGCCGGCATCGGTGACACTTGAAGCCATGATCTCCCAACTCGAACCTTGCTCTGATACCAACCGTCACGGGTTGATAATCCACTCAAACTTAGACCTCTGCGGCCTATCAAACTTTGCTTGGAACTTTTGCTTTGTTTGCTAGTAAGTTTTAAGGATGTTTGACTTAGATTTGAGAGGTTAAGTAGGCACACACACACTCTAAGAGAACTTGGAGAGAAAAAGTAAAGAGAGAATGAGTTTGGGAGAATTCTCTGTATTATACTTGAATGCTTGGTGTACAAATGAGCCCCCTTGGGGGTATATATACATATCCACCTCTTCAATAGACGGTGGAGATCTATTTGATCATACGGTCTTGATTGTACATCCAGGATGTTCTATACAAATATCTAGGATTCTACACAAGTGTGGAATTGTGTGGAATCCTTTGTAACCCTCTAGAGCATACTCTAGAGAAATCTAGGGAAATTCAGGGCATTTTAGAGTATTCTAGAGCAGTCCGTGACACTAGGCAGGGTGTAGGGAGGGGCTTGACATAGCAGCATTCTAGAGTATTCTAGAGAAATCTAGGGAAATCCAGGGCATTCTAGAGTATTCTAGAGCAGTCTGTGACACTAGGCAGGGTGTAGGGAGGGGCTTGATGTAGCAGCATTCCCCCTAAAAAGTTGAATTATAGAGAGGCTGGTTCTATTGTTTATATTAACATTGCATAAAATCTATTCCATTGTAACTGAGCATCTTCATTGTTCTTCCCAACTTCTATGGCCGAAGAGATAGCAGAAAATTTAATTGAATTTTTCTAAAGCTTGGGTTGCCGAAGAGAGAGGAAACGTTTGCCATCTAAGTATGAACAAACGTGGGAAGGCAATAGCCAATCAAACTTTTTCACAATTAGAATTTGTTTATTTATTTATTTGTTTTTTAATACCAGGAGGAACATGTTGGTAGAATATAAATGCAAGCTGTCATTTGTTAACAAAATTCAGTAAAGGGATGGCTAGCATATAATTTAATCATTAGAGTGAGAAATTTTGCTTCTTAATAATTGTATATATGGAAGAGATGGCACTTACTGTTTCTATATGTGTTATTTACCAGGCCTTCATTCTACTGCTGAGCCCTCTGTTCTCAAGGTTGATTCTTCAACTGCAGCTGGCACCACAGGAATTTGTAATAGGCACGTATGCAAATGAACACAACCTGCAGAAACAGAGTTTGAATCTTAAATTTAGATTGATATGATCTCAAGATGGTGCTAACTTTATCAGTAACTGATTTGGCAGGCTTGGCTATTTTTAGCTGTATGCCTACAGCATTGAATGGTGGAGTAGCACTTACACAAGTATTTTGGCTGCGCTTCTCGTTACTCTTTCAGTACATTCAAGAATTGGCAAGATTTTCTGATTTATCGTATCATGAAGTGACTGCAGCTTGTAGGTGGGAATTCTGCTCTGGCCCTTGCTTTGACAGTAACATCTGTTCTTTTAGGCATGTTAACTGTGAGTTACCTTCTCCCTTAATTTCCACTGCTTTGCATTCTGACATGTCTGCAAATTGAATCAATTTATAGGTGTATCTTTCTCTATGTTCACTAGCTCAGTAGGAAAATACCTATGAACGGCTAATCCATAGTATCAAGAAGACATCAACTGATGCTTTCTTCCCTTCAGTGTCATTCGAGTTGGATATGGCAACTCCCCCTCCCCCCCAACCCAAAAAAAAACCAGTTCACTTTTCTCCTGGTCCAAAGATTCAATGTCAGTTTCAGTTGTATATTTCTTCATACTAGTCCTCCTGAAATGTTTGAGTTGTTACCATAGTGCTAGTTTCATCTTATTTGTACTTGGTTCCAGTTTTCAGAGTAATTTTGGTGCAAGTATTTAAGAAAAGCCTCATTAGGAAAAAGTTCTGTGCATATATTGATTTTTGAGGTCCACCAGCGGCAAAACGTATTAGATTGTTATTGCTAACATGTGTATTTTATGAACTTCAGTGGAAAACGTTAGTTGTTTTCTTCCCTGGTTCCTCTTTCTCAAAAATATTCTAGGTGCATGAGATAGAGCAAAGGGGGTTTCTTCTCTGACACTTGCGTATTTCAATATTTAATTTTGCGTGGAGCTCTTCTTCTATAAGCCTTTGGCATGAAGGATTTTTTTTCTCCCCCTGACCTTTGGCTGCAGACACACTTCTTGGGTGTTGCTTTTATGGAAACAAAGCATTCTACCCCTATGATTGGCTCCGAAGGGCTATTTATTTGCTCGTCTTAGGGTATGATGCAGGCATTTTGCCACTGTAAGTTTCCTGAAATAACTTCTGATATTGCAGGTACCACTTTGGATCACAAAATTCTTCGCTGATGGATTCGGTGTGGCAATCCCCACTTGGAAGCTGTTTCAAAATCTTCTCCTTATACTTATTGTCCCTTTAATTTTGGGAAAGGTTCTCCACTGGTTCCTGTTTATGAATTTTGTTTGAATTATAGTATCCTCATGTGTTGTAAAAGGTGTATGATTTCAGGTTCACTTTTGACGGTTGTTAGTGTGGTCTATTAGTTGCTTATTTCACCAATCTGTGACATTCAAATAATAAGCATAGTGCCATACCTTCTAGCATAGATAATCGGTTCTTCAAAGTACCTGTTGTATGGTCTGCAAGTTGTTTGTTTTGCACAATTTTATAGAATTCCCATTGTGCTGATGCTTCCTTTTATAGGCATTTATAGGGCTTCCCTAGGCTCTATCTCTCTAACCATTGTAGACGAAGAGCAAATGTGAAAAAAAGAGAAGGGAGAAGGAGAAAGTTAGGGAGAGACAATAGATAAAGCGAGTAGGAACCAAACCAGGGAAAACATAGGGGAAAGGGCTGCTCCATAGATCTAAGAAAGTCACTTGGTAGAAAAGGCAGTAACTGTAGACCCCTATATCGGATTGTCTAAAGGAAAAGGACAGCCGTGCATGTGGTCTAGCACCCAGTGCAACCAGAACATCCCCTATTCCACGTATGTCAGGAAGTGAGGGATAGCAGGGAATTGATAACTGAAATTGCTTTATAGATTGTCTAATGCTTTGTCTCTTCAGACTTCAGAAATCTCTCTCTCCCTCTCTCTCTCCCTCTCTCTCTCTCTCTCTCTCAACTAAGTCCAATACCAAAAAAGACCATGTAAAAATGCCATGCCTGCATCATACTTATCCAAGCTGTTTGGGAATGTTTCAGGCCACTTCCCTCGCAACCTTATCAGATTTTGTGTTTTTCAGTAGGTAGAATTCTCTGCATCTGAACTAAATTCTTTTGATTGCAGGTAATAAGGAATTCGTTCCCTGGTAAGTTTTTCTCATAATATGGAATCAAATTCACAAATGAACTTCTAGCTTCGACTTAACAATATTGCTGCCACTTTTCCTCCTCTGATTTTCTGATTGGGTAATTCTCACTAGAATGAGTTTGCACTTTTACATAGTTCTTAAGTATATTTAGAATTGTTCTATGTGGGATCTAGTGTGGGGTGATGACGTTATGTAGCATTTAATGAAGACCCCCCCTCTGCAATGTAGGCAAGATGGCATATCTAAGATCCCAACATTTGTGAGGAAACCTCAGTGGCGATGGGGTTTGGAAGAGAAGAGGGTGAGACCCTCCCCCCTCCAAATGCCTCTAGTGAGATTTTAGTTGAGAATGTCTAGTAAGAAGTTATATGCCATTGGACAGAGCCTTTGTGTTAGCTTTGGACTTTGGCAAAAGAAATGTGTCAAAAAGATATACCAGTAAGTTTGATGAGAGTGACAGAGAATGAAAGATGTTTACATACTTAAATTTCATGTTTTCAGATTTGATGTGATCAATTCTTTTTTTGTTTCCTTAGTTTCGGAATTTTCCTTTGTCAACAGGCTTGGCAACATATGTTGACCAGAATGAACGGTTTTTCTCGATCACAACTTCAATCCTCCTTGGTTTTGTAAGTCCTCGTTTTCTTTCTGGACTGTTTATAGTCTTATCGAGATGGAATTAAAGTGGAATATATAGGACCTCTTTCTAGGAAAACTGTCCCCTGATTAACTTTAGAGAGTTTATTACCAAACATTGGTGTCTTATAGATGGGGATCTTGTCTAGGTTTCTGAGCTCTTTTGCTGAATTTTCTTCCTCTTTTTTTTGGGCGGGGGGTGGGGGGCGGGGGGTGTGGTTAATGTAGCAGCACTTCTCTCATGGGAGACATGCCAGTGGGGAGAGGCATGGGAGAAAGGGAGGAAAGGATGGGTAAAAAGATTTAGGAAATCATGATATTTTGGTATTGGATATTTTTTGTATTTTGATATTTTTCATGGGTATAGTTTGGCATATTTTATGATTGTTAAAACAAAGATGTTGTTTAGTATTTTGGTGAGAATTAGCTTCCTAGTGTGTTAAGAACTTAAGATTATGTTACATAAGATATTTCATCCTTTTATAGTTAGCCTGATATATTTAAAGTTCCCTGGTTCCCCCAGGAATCTTATCTTTTTAAACCCCCTTATGTAACGAAATTATCAGACTATGAATAAGATTGAGTAGGTCTAATATTTCCCTGATTTTTTTTTTCTTGTCTGGGTGAAGGACAGCTTCTGTGAGTATCCTAAATCCTTTACCGGCAGGAACTGCTCTTAAGAGCATCCTACACCATCTAAACCTTTTGTTGGAATTACTCTAAGAGCATCCTATTTCAGTTTGTGATTAGAGCCTTTTTATCCTAGCTTCCTAATTGTTCCATTTTCCTTGCCATTCAATTTCGCATCCATGTCAGAAAGAAAAGGCCCAAAAAGAAATTCCAATCGAGCACACCATGCCAGCTATGGAACACCATTAAACTGCACCAACTAGCCGCCACCCTCCTTTCACTCTGTTTGCTAAAAGTATACTCCACCAGTTGATTGTCCGTACTACGCTAATTGCTGTGAGCTTGTGTCTTTGGTTTCTCTGTTCAGTTGCTACATGAAAGTTTTGTCTACCCTATTGCCATTTTCTGCCCAGCTCTTCTCTCATATTCTATCGCTTAATGATGACATATCTATCTTCCCATTTCCTAAAACTAAATCTTATTAAAATAGTACTAAATAACCCTGTTTGACTCGCCTGAAATACCCTATAATACTATAGACGAAAATCATGTAAAAAATCAAAATACGATATATTTTCAAATACTAGAATATTTCCTATAATTCTTGATTAAGGCTTTGTTTCATTGGTTCTGCATCTCCGTTGAATATCTTCATCATTAAAAGCTTACAAAAGTTTTTTTTTTTAATAAAAAAATTCTCACCTTTACGTTAGCTTCCTTGACTACAACCCTATCATCGCCATCCTCGATGCATTTTACATAGCCCAGGTCTTTGGTTCTCTTTCCCTTGCTCCTGTCAGCTTAAACACCCTTTCTTCCTCTCCTTAATCTCAAGCCATTGCTATAACCTTCCATAAGGTTTTGTTTTTCTATTGTGATTGTTTTCTATGCATCCTTGGTAGCTACCTTACCTTTGCTAGCTTCCTTGTCCTCATTGGATGTGCCATCTATTAAGGCGGTATAGGCAACTTGTTTATCCTTGACCTTCTCTTTCAATTCGTCATTCCTTCACCAAGCTCCCCTTATCTTCCAACTACCCCCTCTTGAGACTCCGAAGATCATCCTGGCGAAACTCCAAATGCATTGTGTGGGTTTCACAGTGGATATTGTTGTTGTAAGCGTTAAATCGCACCTTATACATAGTTTGATATTGGACAATGTGGGTCATTGCGGACCATGCTTGCTTCTACTTACAAATTTTGGAAATCACTTATATGGAATCCTCTTTTGCCCTTCAGTTTCCATGGATGCAAGTCAGCAAGTCACCAGCACTACTCATGATGGTTAAGCCTGAAGTCTTTGTTGGTGCTGTGGGGATGGGAATGTGAGTATCTACCTATAATGGCTTCAATTTTATGGTTTGTGGTGCACAACTACTTCTCATGGGGAGGAGTTATGCAGTTTTGTATGCTGCAATGTTCAAGAAGGCGTTTTTGTGTAAGCTGCTATGCAATACTGATTGCGAAATATCTTCCCGCTGCTGCTGTCGTTATATTCTTACTCTCCACTCATGTATCTTTCAGTGTTTCCTTGCATTTTTGAGGTCCTGCATATATGGTCTGGTTGGTTGAAGATAAGTTAATACAATTTGTGCATGATACACTATCCTTTGCATTTACTTGGAAATAGGCTGATATCTCAAACACGAATATTGTTGAACCTCATAGATGCTGGGTAAATGCCATGCAAACATTGCCGTGAAATGACAAGAAAATATCTTGAGCTTTGTTCATATGACTTATGTCTGATTTACATTTGACAAATGCAGAATGGTTTAATACGTCTCTCCATCTTCTGCTTGGGCTTAATATATGTAGATATGTACCCTTACCATAAGGTGTGCCGTCAAAGTTTAGGTATTGTTGCCTGTCTTGATCAGTGGAGAAGTGCATATAGCGTAAAGAAATCTTTGAGTGTCTAGTTCCTTATTGGCATCAGATAAGTCTTCCTGTCTCTTTACATACCTCTTTTATTCCCTTCTAGGTTTCTTCCCCACTAAATTCAACTGAGCTCAGCCGTTTGGTCCATCTTGTGGTTCTTCCTATCGGCCCGTAAATTCTTGAGGCTTCATTAATTACTTTTTTTTTTTTTTGGCGATCAATAACATCACACCTGACAATTCTAAGTTTTGTGAAGAACTGAATGATTTATGGTGATTATATTTGTCCTTAAGATGTAAGATGACAAGCAGTAGCAATTTCTAGTTGGTGGGATTAGAAGCACATTCTGCGGAGAGGAGGGGCTAAGGTGCAGACAGGAAAACATGTGACGACTGCTATGATCTCCATCTTTCTTTATATAATCAATTCATCAAGCAGAGGATATGGTTGTTTAATACATAGTTTTTTTTTAAAAAAAATTTGGCCTAGAAGTGTCCTCCACCATTTCCCTTGTTATAGTTCTAAGCGAAGATCTCCGATGTTTTTCTGTTGAAGACAGAAGGGTGAATTGTTACTTGCTTAATCTGTTTTTTTAACCACAATCACAACCAAGCTATTACCCCTTATCTCATACTACCCTATTGTTACAACAAAGACAACCCAGTAGGAGATCCACTAAGTAGTATCAGGGATAACCATAAAGCTATTCACTTTCATGCTTTATATCACTCAATAGCACGTGGTTTCCATTATCCTCTCTTGCGATGCTGTATCCTCATCTTACTTCCAAGAGGGCAAGCTTGAGGTAGTCAGGCAAAATGTGGTCAAAATAACAAATCAAAGCAACCACTGCTTTGAAATCCAAGTAATCGGCATCTGAATTGGAGGCTGTTTTGCTGCTGCATTTATTTAAATTTACTTTGGTGTCGAAACTTGTCTTCTGCACTTCTGCCTGATAGCCCCAATATCTGAAGTTCAGGTCTTCAAACTACATGACACTTGCCCATGATGTCTCCAGCCTCTCTTTGGAGATTCAGTGATTTGGTATCATAGATAAATTCGCTTCATTGATCTAGGTTTTAGAGTTGCCATGGCTGCCAATCTGCCTAGAACTGCCTCATGGCCTTACTCCTAGAAGGTTTTCACAGTTCCTGCCATGAATCCATGATTCCTAATTTCTTGAGCAGGTCAGTGAATCTGAATGGGTGGGATTTGGGGGTACGTGTGTCAGTGAAACTAGTATCTTAGAGTGACAGATCTTTTAGGGTGGCATACTGTTGCTACTTGAGTGATATCATGTAGGTTTCTTTCATTCTGTAAAGCCTAAGGTTTGATATGTAAGTACATGGATAAAACTTTTGCTTCCAACAAGATCATGTAAATAAAATGAACTCTTGTGACTGCATGATGATATAACTAAATGCGATGGAAATGGGGAACTGAAACCTTAGACCATATTATGGCCAGGAGTCTACACATTGTCATATATTGTACCTTTTGTGGGCTGGTCAGCACATAATGGTCTTCATTGTCATGATTTATTCTGTATTGAGGATGAATGTGCTTTTTGTGAGTATAACTTCTTTTCCGTTGTGCAGACTGGTGCATATGTTCTTCTTAGCACTTAATGCCATTATGGTCCAGATCTTGTCTGCTGACTGTTCTCCTTGGAAGGCAGTATTTGAGAAGAAAGAAAATCGCAGGGCTGTCATGTTGGTTTGCAGTCAGGTTGGTTGCGCTGTTACTCAATGCATCTCTGTCTGATTTTAACCGTGGAAGGATATGGACAAGTGCTTCTTTACCATAACTTGAATTCCTAGCTGACAGATCGAATGAGTATATTATTCCCATTCCACTTCTATAAGCTGCAAATTGAAAGCCTGGGAGAAGAGGACTGTAGGTTTCGTAGACTGCAAAGGATCTAGTAATTGAGAGTGTATATCTGTATCCTACTTTGTTTTATATTTCTGTGCTGCTAAGAACTAATCTGATCATACAGAGATCTCTACTTATTGCAACTGCTATAGTGGAGCAGATTGGAGGTGTGTTGGGTGAATCAGGCTTACTTGTTCTCCCTTCAGTTGCAGCAGATGTGAACCAGGTTCTTTGCTTAACCGATTTCTTGCTTTCTACTGTATTCGTTGGCTCCCATCACAAGTTAACTTATTTGAATGAGGCAGTAATTTCATGCTTATTTTTGTACCATCCATGTAGATCATAATTGATTCACTTCTAGTTAAGTACTGGCTTCGAAAGGATGAGTCACGCGCCAATATCAAGAGACCTTGAAGTTTTGCTCTACAGACTACCGATTTTTACATCTCCTTTTGTTTTCCCCCTTCACTTGATATTTTTGATGGAAGTAGATGCGTTGGACTCTAAATGTATAAATTCTTTCAATAATTGTACATAAGCTTTTCTTTGGTGCCCAACCTTTCAACAAATGCTGATAAAATTCGTCCCTCCATTGGCTAATTTAATCAAACTCGACAAGGAACGCTTGTTGGTTGCATACTATCTTTGCAAGCTCAGCAGGAGCCAATTCATCTGAGTTTCACCCAGACCTCTGCAAAAGGATTGACAGGTTACATTTGCCCTACTGATTTAGTTTTGCATTATTTTCGGAGTGTCCAGACCTCATAAAAGCAGGACCTACACTGGGGTGGTTGTGATTTTTGAAGTTTGAAATACGAAACCTGCTTTAGGAAGCCTCTCAACCTACAAAAGATAGTGGGAGAGAAGCACGCAAAGGAGTCGGGCAGTTCACGCCTGGGTAACATGATTTTCATTACTCAGACATTGGGAACTTTGAATGCCATGAGAGACCTTGAAAAGGTTTGTGTTGCATAATTCTTGCATCGAGGTTGTAACATATGATAGTGGATTGCCAAATAACAGCAGAGAGCAATTTTAGTTTGTGTGCCTCTTTGCCGGCCTGCCGCTAAGGATTTCTGTTCAGATGGCCATGCCTTGAGAAGGATGTTACAGCCTTAGAGATTTGAAGTGAGATTGAGAGGGAACTCTCATGACCATTTACCTATGTAAGCCCTACTGAATGCTGATGTACAAAATGAATGAGAAATGTCTTAACTCGCTGAAATTGCCTATGCACTCATGTGTTGAACGTCTGCCCCAAAAATACTCTGAATATTATTTTACCTTAGGAAGATTTTATTTTGTATGAAATAATTTGTTTCCTAGAAGGCTGGAATTCTAGCAGCATTAGGAAAGCTATTATTTCTAGAATTCTATTTGGAAAATGTATCTTGTGGAAGTTTTGTAAGAGATAGCGTGGAGTCAAGTCCCCCCCCCCCCCGCCCCCACCTATAGGTCCATGGGAGATGGGCATAGGTTAGACATCTCAAATCCTCATTGATAGAGTGTACGTGAGTCCTCTTGACCCAACGTGGGGTTTTGAGTAGCGGTGTGAGGTCCAGTATTTATAGGGTGTTCGTACGTACACCAAATCCCAAATAGGGGGAGTGTGTACGAACAGAGAAGGTAGATTCGTGCGAGGGGGGACCCAAACACTAGCTAAATACGAGTGAAAGGTGCAAAGTTATGAGTGTACGCAATTGTAATATATCTTTTTTTGATAGTGGGTTTATCAGGTATTGCTAATCGTAGTTTTTTTTGCCTCAATCTGAAGGAGTATTCCTTGTCAAATTGGTTGGTGTTCGTTCTCTGGCTATGTGTACGCATGTGGCTAAATTTTATGCTTTCATTTGCAATTTCATGCATACATGTATTTTGTGTTAATTCACGAAATGTCTTTTCCCTCTCCTCCCTCCCCCCTTCAATCGAAGTGGATAAGTACTAGGGGTGTAATTGAGCTAAGCCGAACTTGGACCGATTAAGCTCTGGCTCGATAAGATAAAAGCTCAGCTTAGGTTTGGCTCGAAACTTGCAAAGCCTATGAAGTTGGGGCTCAAACATGGATGCACATTGCTCGATCTGAAGCTCGGCTCAGTTCAACTTGAATTTTTTCTTTCTTGGGGATTCTCGTTTAAAAGTGCTTAGACTCAAACCCATAACCAAAGCTAAATTCTAGATTTTTTTTAGATTCAACAAATATTGGTCAGAATACAATTGTGTTGGATCCTAATTTTAATCTAGTACTCACTACACAAGCACATAAGATAAAAAGATAAAATTAATTGAACTAAATCGAGCCAAACCGAGCCGAGCCTCACTATGACCAGACTTGGTTGATTTTGTTTTTGAGCGGACTCAAACTCAACTTGAGCTCAGTTTGACTCATGCCCAAGCTGACTGGGCCAAACCTGAGGCATTGGCTAGTTGATTCGGTTTCTTTACACCCCTATGGTAAATATTCCCATTGATATTTTTTTCTATGTTTAGAGGCATCGTCCCTAGGTAATCTACCATTAGGATGGCTTCATAAAAGGTACTCTGGATTCTATTTGATTACGCCACTCCGATTGTATGATTCCCAATCATATATAGTGAAATAATGTTTACTCAATCATACCTTTTCCCCCTCTTTTTCTTTTTTTTTTCTTTCTATTTTTGTCTTTTTGTAGCTTTTTCTGGGAGCGGCTGAATAATCTTACGCGATCTTTTTGACTAGAGTTATCACCGATAAGAATGTTACAGCATTTTTTAGGGGTAACCCAACTCCGTGAACGCTAATGTTAAAATGACACAACTGAATATTGCTATTGAATAAGTTGCTTCATTTGCTTATTGGTAAATATGGTTTGCCTTTTGCAACGACCTTTCAGACAATACCTAAGAAAGCTCAAGATATCCCAAATAATGTCGTAATGTTATTAATTAGCCATGGTTTTTAGTAGAGGTTTGAAATAGGCAGCATTTCCCTTTACTTAAATAGGCATCATTACCTTACAAACTAAGAATCACAAACTATGGCAAGACATTCTAAGACGAAAGTAGCTTCTAGTAAATGCTTAGTTGAAAACATAGTTGCCTCATCTATATATCCCTCACTCTGACAGTCTTCACAGATAAGCTAATTGTCACCCAAGGAACTCTTCTGTGAGAAATCATCACGTTATTTATTCTATTATTCTATTTGCTAGTCTGCAAGATATATAAGGTATTCATTCGTATCAAGATGAATTTATATAGAGGATTCACATAGCCATAAATGCTTTCTAGAAGCTTCTTGTTGCTATTGGTCCTAAAACCTATGAATATTGGACCACAAACCTCTTAGAGGTGGATTAGTCTGTGCATATCATTAGGCAGCATACATGATTCAATGCGCAATTTCTTATGTGCTCCTGGGAGCACATGCTCTCATTGTCCACGAATATATATTTTTCACGCGTGTATTATTTGTCATATATTAAATTTTTAATATATATTTGATGATATGGCTAGGGAATTATGTGCTCCCAGGAGTATGATATACATATTGGATTCAGTGGGATGAAGTATCAGTATATGGGTTTAATTATCAGCTTGCTTGTATGATGGAGGATAAAGAAATGGTTATATATTCCTAGTGTTGCTTTTAAATCCAATGGCCCCTATGCTTCTTCTTTAGTATCTATATTTAAGAAATGCTATACATTATGCAACTCAAAGTGTCGTGCTCAAACTTTAGCATCTGAAGGAGCAGATTCTTGGGGCAAAATGAAAATGCCCAGAATATTTGAAGAGCAAAAAGTTCAGTTATCAGTGGTGAATTTAGACATTTGAAACATGGACTGCCATTTATTAAACTACTCATTTTAGAAGTGTTCATATCTATCAATCTAGCCCCTTCAAAATATAGAACTTCTTTTTTTTTGTTAAAGATGTCGATGGACACCTCACCCTTAGTCATAGATCCACCTATGTCAGTTATGTATGATACAGATTAGACTCTAAAGTGAAGACAGCAACAAGTTGGTTGCGGAACATTCATAATCTATGGATGTGTTGTCATAATATGTGTTAGCGGAGTTTTCCTATGTGGCCAATTTCCACTTATGTTGTCCCTAGAAATCTCAAACAGGTATGTCGAGTTGTCCACCTCACATTTGTTGAATATTTTGTGTTTTCTTGGTCTAAAATTGATTGTCATTTATATTTGTAGATTATTGGAGGGTTAAAATGACCAATTAGTACTGCATCTTTATGTATGCTTTTTAGATTATTGGAGGGTTAAATGAAGTACCAATGGATATAGTTTCTTCGTTATTTAGGCAATGTTGCATATATCTAACCCTCCTTTCCTCGGGAAAAACCATAGACAGGATTTTGTAGTTTGTTAGTCGATTTGGATTTTTGACCAATACAGATACTCGAGATGCAATAGAAAATCTAGATACTAAATGACAGGCACACACTAATCACTATAGGTGCAAACTGTGGCCGTTCTACATAAAGGTTTTGAAGTTGAGCGAACCGTGATTTCATTCCATAATAACTGCAATATGAAATGAAATTGCTAGACTAAAGCGATTTTACTATACCGGAACCAAAATCACATTTTAAATCACCCTCCATTAGTCTCATTGCAGTCGGGTAGTGTTTTTGCTGTTCAGCATCAGAAGATAGGGAATGTCGAATGATATTTGATGTCCATAGGCTTAACCAATAGCCATTAATTACAGCTAGCCTCAATTAGTAGCTAGCTTTGAATTGACATGAATGGCTGATTCGTTCATTTATTGCTTTAGGAGCCAATCATAAACTTAGCAGTGTACTATTTTCAGGAATTTCTCAAACCAATTGGGAAAAGTTAATGGTCACCACTGTTAATCCTAGTACTAATTTGGTCCTCTGTATGCTTTTCTATATTCTGTCCGTACTCCCTACTTCCATTACCATAGGCATGCATAAGGTGCCTGTTTGAAATCCTCTTTGATGTAGATTCCCATGTGTTTAGGTTTACTTTAAACTTTTTATTCTTTGGTTTTAACATGTTTTATGGATTGGAATCGTACGGGTGAGTATTCAAATTCTGAAGTTCATTTAAAAATGGAGCTTACCTAGGAAAATGAGAGGATTTTTCTTACAAATGTTATGAGGATTGTAAATTTGTAACGCATAGAGGCAGAGTCACGTTAGTTCAAAGGGTGTCAATTGACACTCCTTGATTTGGGGAAAAAGTTTTGCATTACATAAATTTTGGAAAAATAAGAAAATGAATATATATGACGTAACTACTGTACAAATCACAAGGCGTGAGGTAGCTAAGTGGTTTTTGTGTCTAATGCTTCGCCCTTGCCCTGTGTGGTCATATGTTTGAATCCAAACATCTTAATTTATCCATTTCTATTTTTAAATTTTCTGCCCCTTTCATTTTTAGGCCACTTAAGTTCTATTTCAAATTATTATTGTTATTATTGTTGTTGTTATTATTATTATTATTATTATTATTATTATTATTATTATTATTATT
>JACYFF010031954.1:100304640-100320649 GCA_017589665.1 Selenicereus undatus
TATTATTATTATTATTATTATTATTATTATTATTATTATTATTATTAGTTTGCTTATTTTAGTCAAATTCATGTTAAATAACCAGTGAATTTAGTTATTTACTCTCATGAATTAAGGAATTAGGCTTCTTGATTGGAAATTTAGGATAATTTGGCTGGTAATTGCTGGTTGCAGAAGATTGATTAATTAATAAATTTTGAATTTCTTGTGCTCTTCATTAATGAAAAAAATTATTTTGCTTTATTTGTTGATATATTTATTTAGTTAAATTTTCTCTCTTCTTTTTAAAATAATGGTATCCAAACAGAAGCTAGGACATCACCCCCTACCCCTTGAGTACCATCACCACAACGCACCCTAAGCCTCAACAACAACAACAACAGCAACAACAACAAACTCCCAAAGTGGGTCCCGCTTTCACGGGGTCTAGGGAGATCCAGCTGTAGGCAACCTTACCTCTACCGGTATTCCTACCCTGAGGTTGATTCCATAAGACCCACAAAACAGTTTTATGGTTGTGTCTAATTCATAGGGCAATTTTGTGAGCTGGTAACTCCATCTGTGTACTGGTATTGCCTTTTATGGTTTGTATGGATGTAATAATCAGGAGGCAATGTGAAAACGTTGCCGTAGCTCTTCTTTTAAGCTCATATTCAGGTGTGATGCACCCATGAGGTCTGTTGGAAGCCTATTCCTTTCAATTTATGGTTTGCCTTTTTAATTTAGGAAAATGGACGTTAATAATCTCATTTTTTGGATGCTGGACTGCACTGATCTCACTTTGAAAGTTGGACGTGGATATGTCTACATTTGACGCCATTAATTTTCTTTGAGACCACAACCGAGTTGAACTGGTTGTGTCGCACCGTAAAGCTAACATGATGTCTATGTGTGTAGTAGTTGAACTTATCTCTGAATTTTAATGACATATTAGCGATCATAGTATAGAAAAGTAATATAATAACAATAAATTAATGTAAAAGCCGCAAATACATGAATAATATGAAGAATTAACATACAACAATTTTGAAAAAAAGTTCAATTCTTAGAAAGTTCTAAAGAAATATTAAAATTGCTAAAAAAATTATGGCAAACTTTAGATAATATATAAAAATGATTAAAAATAAAAATAAAAAAATCTAAATATTAAATATGAAAAATTTAGGATAAAAATTCATTTACAAAATTTACATGAAGTTTTCGCTCCCTCCGCCCTCTCTGTACTTCCCAATAATCAGAGGTGGGAGAGTGATATCGTAGATGCGATAAGGGTGCTACTTAGGCCATTAGAGGTGCCACAATAATCACCCTGCTAAGATTAATCTATTAGCCTAGCGGATTGCATCAACGTGGAAGAATGACAGCGAATATAACACAACAACAATCACTACTTAAACAAAAGTAAAAGGAAAGGCTAGAAGCATGTTGATCCGAAATCGACCTGAAGTTAAGTGGGTTTGGGTACAAATTTTCAATCTATTTAATTAAATGGGTTGACACATTCAACCAATTTAATTAAATACATTAGGTTCAGGTCGAGATTCTTGACGCGAAAAAGTAGCTATTTCACCCGTTTAATTAAATAGGTTAAACAAGCCAACTCATTTTTCCATTTGTCATTTATCCGTTTACCTTTCTACTAGACAATTAAGAATATAAAAATTAAAAAATATAAATTATGATGAATTGGGGGAGTTCTAGATAATGATTGTTTAATATGATATGTAAACTTAATTTTTAACGCTATGTAATTACATATTAGTTGAAAATGTTAAATGCATAAATGGATAATTAGGCGACTAAACTTGACCTATTTATCTTAAACAGGTTAAGCGGATCAACCTGTTTAAAAATTAAACGGGTATATGTCAATGTTTTTCAACCGGTTTGGTTCAGGTCAAAGAATTCTCAACCTGTTTAAATTCGATACGAACACCAACTCGATATGACGTATTACCCCACTCTACATGCAGTGGTAATGGCGATGGTGTGTGATTGGCAGGTCGAGTGGGGTGATGATCATGATGATCAGGATCATGATGATCAGGATCATGTCATGATGGTTATAATTATTATTATTATTGTTATTATTTATTTTATCACATTTTCATACTTCATATGATTTTTTATTCATTATTTTATTGTATAAAATGACCTTTTATATTATTATTATTATTATTATTATTATTATTATTATTATTATTATTATCATCATCATCATCACATTTTCATACTTCATATGAATTTTCTTGATTATTTTCTTGTATAAAATGACTTTTATATTACTTTGTAATTTTTTTAAAAAAATTCAAACCTTTTTATCTGTTGATAAATTTTTTAAAAAGTTATTTTATACGAACCTTCATTATTTGCTTGTGTAAAATATCTTTTTATATTATTTTGTAATTTTTTAAAAAATTTGAGCATTTTTATCCCTTTATACAAAAATTAGTATTTTACATCAACTTTCATTTTTTTTTGTATTCTCATATTTTATATTATTTTTTTTGTGATCGTTTCATTTTTTATAGTTGGAAGTTGACACGTCAATTAAAAAAAAGAAACGCTCACATATAGATGTGACGCCTGCTTTTCAGTGAGTCACATCCACTTCGTTTTTTACACTTGAAAGTTGACACGTCAATTTAATTTTTTCGTGATTATTTTATATTATTTTTTATGATTATTTTACGTCTATACTACGCATATAGATGTAACGTCTGCTTTTCAGTGAGTCACAACCACTTCAACTCGGTGGTGGTCCAAAAATTAATAAATAGGATCAAAGGAAGCTATATTGATATCCAACTTTTAAAGTTGAGGTTATTATTGTCCACTACTCCCAAAAGTGGCATTATTGACATCCAATTTTCCTTTAGCTTATCATAAGTGTTCAACATTGATTAGCACTCATTACACCAATCGGTATCGATCATTACTTAATTCTAGTTATAATTTCAACATTCTTCAATACTAAACACATTGATCAATCCTCATATTCATTAGTAAGTTACATTTGATAAATCAAAAAGAAGATGATTACAAATATAAATACTTGTTCGGAGCATTTGACCATGATCAACACTTTTCGGCACTGTCAAAACTTAGTCATATTTTTTAATTATAATTTCAGTACTAATTAGTATTGATTAACACTTAATAATACTGATCAACAACAAGTTATGTATGATAAGTTGAAAACAAAAAGCAAGCTCCGCTGTTGCATTTAGTTAGGCAAACTTTGTCATCAAAGTGACAGGAAAAGCATGCCACGAAATCTAAGTTGCATGTATATATAGATATACATATGCATGTTAACATCTATCAACATCATGTTCTGCACATCTTTGTCATCCTTTATTCATGGGGTAGTAAATCCTCCCAGGTAACTCTATACTCTTGGCATGTTGTGGAGAAGGTCTAGCTCTGAAAAGTCTTTTAAGACCGCATGGACCAGTTTTGAAAAGTGTAAGTTTCATTAACTAAGCCAATGGCCTTGGCTCCTTTTCCACACATACGTTCCTTTTGTTTCTGTCTTATTCTCTTTTCTTCTTTTAAATCAACAACAGTATGATTAGGTGATATGTAGTTAGGCATGAGAAAGTCTCCTTCACTGTCATCTCAAAGGTACAGACTATATAAAGACTAGAGGTGGAGTATCGAGAGCCTAAACTCAGTACTACTACCCGACGGTCAATAATTTCAGCAATCTCAATCCCTCCTCAGATAAGAGAGAGATTCGTGTGGGTGGTCCATTGCATTACGTGTTGGTTGTTTATTTCAGATTTGAAGTGGGGGCCTGAACGAGGGGAAAAGATTTTTTTTTTTTGGGTGGGGGGGTTGGTTCTCTTAGAGTAAGACCCCCTGCCCGGTACATTAGAATGTGAAGCATCAATGGATGAGCAGTTCCTCAAACTGTGGGCATGGCGTTTTCAACTCAGTAGCGTACCTCTTAAGAAGAGGATCCTATACAATTGGAGGGAAATTGCAATCTTAGCCTAGGGATGAGTACGTAGTTCCGAGTACCCACCCCCAAAATCAGAAATCGGATTCAGAACCAATCAAAACAGGTTCCTCAAAGTGAGGAATCGGAACCGGAGCCGCTGATTCCAATTCCACAAGTTTAGGAACTAGGACCATCACTACCGGTTTCAGTTTCAATTCCAGGTTCCTGCACCAATTATGCACTTTTTAAACTGTTCGTATTTAATTTGGTATTTATTTACTGTGAAAAAAAAAATTGATTAAAGTACAACAAGATTCATTTTAAAGTTGATAAACTGTAGATCCTCACTATCACTTACCAATTAAAGGTAGCAAATTACATTCACTAAATTAATATAACGCAAAGCAAGTGACTTTTATCATGTAAAAGCAAAAACAATGAATGAGGGTAGCAAATTATGAATTTTGAGATGAGAACAAGCATAACAAACATAAATTTGAATGGGAGGGAACACGTTTTTCAAGTTTCTTTGTTTGAGCTTAATGGAAGATTGGATTGGGCATTGCATCATAAAAAAAAAAAATAATAGAAAAACTGCCCCTACACATTAAGGCAGGACATTTTTCTCGTCATGACAGGTTCTTGATTCTAATTCGAGTTTCACTTTAGGAACCAGAACTGATTGAACCAGTTCGTTACTAGTAAGAATCGGAATCAAATATGTTTGACTGATTTTAGTCCGATTTTAAGATACCCATAAGACAAGCTCACTCCTTAATCTTACTGTCCAACGATCCAATGGTTGAGATTGAAAACGCTACCACAGGTCGTAAAATAATTTTGTCAATGGTGAAGAAAAAAGTGTTTTCGATAAAAAGTTCTCAAGCGTTAGATAGGCGGACTAGAAGATTGCAATCCTCCCCGGATTACAGAAAATCTGAATCCTTCCCCTCCCCCCCCCCCGCCCCCCCCAAAAAATCTTCTAGTCTCTTGAAGTCAAACTTATAACTTCCGCTGCCTTGCAATCTTGTCTATTCCTTTCACTTTCTTTCTATTCTTTCCCATTTATTTAAGCATCTTCCTATTTTTTTCTAGTCTTCATGGATTTTTTTTCAGTTTCTTGCATCCAAAATTTAATAGAATTCTTTATTTTGAAGGTCACTAAACTCAATTTTGACGGTGCAACGTTCTATTGTGTGGGATTTTATTTAATTTTGGAAGAGAATATATAATACTAATATATGTTAAACTTTGGGTTACATGGTCTACTACTCTAATGTACTCATAGCTAGTCTTTATTCGATTCTAGCAAATGAATACTTGAATCACTCTTATATAGTAATACAACGTTTAGTCATGTGCAGTTCGAATGGTATTCGAAGAGACTTTAGCCATGTACGTTTTAGAGAGATACATATTCGTTATTTTAAAAGCCTGAGTTACGGCCTTTCATTTTGGGGGCAATATTGTAGATATACTTCAAACACTACTAAAAATCAGCTTATTCTGAATGAATATTCCGATTGAAAATAGATCTGATGGAATCTCCGACGGAACACCAACGAAATTTCCGATGGAACTCCGGGGGACTCTGATAGATTCTCTAGAATTCAGATGGATTTGTGGTCCGAAGGAATATAACAAACATTCCAACGAAATCCATCAAAATCTGACATTCCAACAAAATTCCGATGAAATTTCCATCAAAAAATATAAAAAATTTCCAAAAAAGGGTTTTGACCTAAGTTGAATGGAGGAAAAATTGAATTTTTTTTTGAATTTTCTAAGGGAATTTATGTCGAAAAAATTATTTGTTATTCCAAAGGAATGTTCCGTCGGAATTCCCCATATAACTCCTTGTTTCGAAATCTCATTTTTCATTGCTTGCTTCACAAAAAATAGAGAGAGAAAGAGAGAGAGAGAGAGAGAGAGAGCAATGCCTCACCGTTTGTCGCCCCTCGCCTCTCCATCGCCCCCACCATTGTTTGCTGCTATTAGAGCATCTTTGCCGCCGCTCTCCCACCACCATTTGTTGTCTATTTATTGAGAAGATTTTTATGTGTGTTGTAGTGAATTAGGCATATATGTTGAATTTGATAGTTTGTACAGTGAGTTTGCTACGTTGATGTTAGTTTGCTAAGTTAGTTGATCATTTTTTTCTTCATTTTGGATTTTAATTTGCTATTAAAAATGCATTTTTTTATTAAGTAAGTAGAATTTACTGTTAATAATGAGAGTATGAATTTAATGTTAATAATGAGAGTTTATTATATATTAGCTACATTGCAAAATGTTTGTATAGTTGGGTAATTTAGTTTTTGTAAATTTTTTAAAAATAAAAAACACTGATGGATTTTCGACAGATTTTCCTAGACTATTATCCAATAAAATTTAAAAATTTGAAATTTTGACAGACGGAGTAATTTTGTTGGAGGCCAGCGGAAAACTTCCGTTGGAAAAATTTTCTGACGGATTGTGTCAGGTTATCGGAAAGACTTCCCCACAAGCGATATTCCAATACCAGTTGTTGGTCGAAAACTTTGTTGGAAAATGAATTTTTGATGGGAAAATATGCTTTTTGGGTCTAATATTCCATCGGAAGAATATTTGTTTTAGTAGTAACATGAACATGACATATTCTTCGGTCATGGAGTCACTATGCATGTTCAATGTTGATGTTTTGTTTGCCTCAGGATAGTTTCTTCATCTTTTTAGACAAACTCTAGACTGTGGTTATAAGCAAACTTTAGAATGACTGGCGGTCCATGGCACCTCTAAAGTTCTTGCCACTTGCCTTTGGACAGGGGGAAAGACCCACAGTTGTTTAGACTTTAGAAGGCTTTTTGAACATATTCAATAGTAGATCGAGCTTCAATATTTTTAGAAAAAGTTATGACACCTTTAATTCAATTCTAATTTTTTTAAAGCAAAATTATAAATCTCAATCGAACACTGAAAGCGAGAACGCACAAAATTAATAAAAAAATTTCAAAACTTGATCAATAAAGATGAAATGGCCATTCATTGGTTACTTGTGTAAGTGCCCAATTGATACTATAATTCCACCATTTTCCCTTGTGGGAGGCAGGGAGATAAGAGAGCATGCATGCATGTATGTATTCTAGACCTTATTGGCTTTGGGGTGGATAAGGCTCTTCTAAGGCAACTTGTATTTGCACTTGTACTTTGTGTCTACTTTGTGGCCTTCTTCTGTGTTTCTTGTCCTCCTCTCAGCCATAAGCTTCTTTTCTTTCAGTCTGTTATCACATCTTGCAATCTTTTTGGTTTTGACAGTAAATGTATGAGTAATTCACTTTACCAATTTGGCTCTTGAAGCTAATTTAAGGACACCCTCTTGTTTCTGGTAATCACTATCTGTGTATCCATGTAAACACATTTCCTTTTGAACTTTCCCGCCATAGATCGACCACGATCGAATTCTATGTCCTCTCTATCTCCTGTACTCATATGTAAGTTGGACTCATAATAACGTGTAATATTAGGCCATTATGGGAGTTTGGTCTATTTTTTTTTTAATCAGATTGACTCGTTGACCTTCCTTTAAAGTCATGTGTGTGAGATCCAACCCTAAATTACAATGCATTTGTACTCTAGTCTGGTAGGAAGAACAAGAAATGGTTGTCTGTTCAAATGACGTTGGATCAACTTTATGTGATTAATATCAAAAGTATTTGAGTATCTAAACTGGATGGCTGAGATGGAAGAGTTTGAAGGATTAATCTGAGTGCAAATGCTAAACTAATTTGATCTTTGTTACCAAATCTTTTATGCTGGTTGACTCAATCAATTGACCTCTTGGGTTAAGCATCTTTGGAATTAGCATGCTTTGAAGTGAACTTTTTAGTCCCCCAACCGTCGTCCATGATTATATGGAGTGAACCCAAAGCCTGTGATGGGAAGAATTAAAGTTTTAAATTTATAACATCAAGTACAAGGTTCATCGTCTAGTGCTTGAGATATTGTCAACAGCGAGTTGGGTATGTCTCAAGTATCGAAATTCACTCAAGTGTTTTAAGCTAGGCCAAGTGTAAAGAGAATGAAAAGCAAATGAAATTAAGCTAATAAACACATGAATAGGAGTCTGTGATTGTGATTTGACCAATTGACGAACTAAATAGTCAAGGCAAATTGTAATAACCTTCCAAACCTGTACTGACAATAAGAAATGGTACATTGCACCGTCGAAGATTGTTCAAGCCCTTTTTCAAGGGTCATATGCTAGTCTGCTTGGTTACGTTTAACCATATATTTTCACAGAATTAACCCAATCAAACTTAAGATTAGCAATCCTTGGATCTAAATCGGAACCGGACTATTTTCATTTCCAAATTCCTATTATTCTCTATCCTATACTAGCTAACTGATATCACCTTTTAGCATAAGTTAGCTGTTCAAAAATAAGAATGAAAGTTCTGTTAAGCATTTCATCGAACATTTGGTGGGTGTGAGGAAAAAAACTCTAAATTGAAAGCATAAAGTATGTGTAGTTGGGCCTATAATCCAAGACTAATTAGCTATCAAGACGATAATCACAATCCAAACCAACAAAAACTAGCTATTAGTCACCATGAAAACACAATAAAACCCAGAATAAACTAAGGTAGCAACTAAACTAACAAGCAGGAAATAGAAAATAAACCTCATCTAGCATGGATTAAAACAATTACTAAACACAAAAGCACAACAAAAACTAGACATTTAAGCTAAACATAATCTAAACGAACATGATCAAATAAGAGAAACAAGAATCAAACATGAAATAAGAGAGAAGGGGAGAAGAGAACATAGTTTTTAATTGCTTCCAATGATCCAAAATGCAGATCTTGATACAAAAACTTGATCTAATCTAACCCGATTACTCTAATTACCCCCTCCCCCCCACTGCGACTTTTGAGGCTAACCTGAAACCCTAAAAACCTGGCTCTAAAACTCTCTAAAAAGGTTCCCCTTAAAGCTACCTAAAAGCTTCTCTTAAATAGAAGTTGTACCTATAAGGGGCCATGTGGGTTGGAGTGGTGACAGGCGGCTGTGGCAAAAGTGGGATGAGAAGAACAAGGTGGCTATAGGCCGTGGCCACGCCCTAACTCTTTTGGCCTCGCTTCCTAATTGTTGGAGGGTTGGCCAATGGCAACTATGGTGGCACTCCTTCCCTTGTACTCTTCAATTTTGCTTTGCTTTATTTCTCCTTTCTTACTATATCATGCTGAAACCCCTTACTTGAATCATCTCATCTCCATAAGAGAGTACCATTCTCTTGATTAACATTGTTTTGAAGTCAATTTTCGTGAACTGTGGATCAACGTTATTTCCTACAAAATAATCAAAAGCCAAATAAAAATCCTAGAAATTACAACTCATGTTATAAGTAAAAAAAAATTAAATAAGGGTATCAAATATGATACTTTGAGACTGAACAGCCTACCACAGTCCAGTTGAAGGGGGGATCTTAGAGCTCCTCTTACTTCATCTTAAAGTTGGGGATACAATTTCCCACATAATTTTTCAAATCCACTTATATCTAGTTTTATACCCATTATTCTTGCCTCAATGTGGCTTTTTTTTTTCTTTCGATTTTTGAGGTTTTGATTTTATCATAGTTGAGTTACCATCGGCCCATAAAGCGGTAGACCGAGTTCTCTCATTTTCGTTCATAAGGCCGAAACCTGAGATATGACTTAAGGAAAACAAGTACCAAATCATCTGAATAACCTGTGTTGGCTAACAGGAATATATTATGAGTGGAGTCTTACACATAAACGGACTTCTAGTAGATTGTATTATTGTCCAATTGTGTCCTTAATTATAAGTAATTGACTACTTATTACTCCATAGAAAAATGCAGATTATGACAACTGAAGGAGATTATTTAATTGTTTACATCTATTACATTCCCAATACGAAAAAAAATGAGACCAAAAGTAAATTTCTAAGTGTACAAAAAGTGGATATTCTTAACACAATCTCTAGTTTGTGTAAGCAAAACTGCCCCCTCGTCTAGTCTATGTAGGCCTTAACTTGAGTCTTAGCTCCAAATAGGTGAGGTAATAAGCAAGGTCTGGCCTTGGAGAAGTAACCAGATTAGGGTCTAGCCATGGATTGCCAGACGTAGCTAATCTCTGAGCCACGGTAGGAGATACGTGCATACGTATGCATATATCTCATTGCACAGGTTTAGAAAAGACTAATTTCTTTCCCAAAAATGCAGATATAGTAAATAGGAGGTCGTCAAATAAGGGCCATACACTACCCAGTCCTACTCCTACACTAGCAGCAAGTGAAGTAGACTCAGAGAATTGGAAATCACGGGAAGCCTGGCTTTACCCGGACCAGGCAATCACTTTTTTTCCCCCCTTTTTGCCTTGTAAATCTTTTAGTCCTCATAGACTAGGTTCAGGTGAAGGGAACCCTTGAAACAACGGTAAGGTTGTCTCCGAGTGACCAAAAGGTCACGGATTCTAACCGTTGAATCAGTCATTGACAAAGTCAGGCTAGGCTGCCTACAATTCATCATTTGGGGTGCGGCCCTTCCCCGGACCCTACGTGAACGCGGAATGTTTGTACACCAAGCTGCCCTTTTTTAGACTAGGTTCAGGTGAAGTCATTACGTTTCGGTTTGTGTTGAATATCAATCACTAGAATATTGATTAGTTCAGTAAACTTATCTCGCAGAAAAATTCAAGTTTCTGACCCAAACTGACCAACCTATTCAAACGTTAGTCTGAAGTGCAGGTTATTAAATTATGATGTACGGTCAACTCGGGCCCTTATGCTCTCTATCGTAAGAAAGAAGCACTTATATTATTATCCAACCCAATGCATTCAATACATAAAGATACCATGCAAATGCCTGAACACAACCAAAGCATGCACCTAGTTACATTAAACATACAACCACAACGTACTACAAATACAGATAACTTTTAACTAGCTACTACTTTATTAGCACATAGGACTATGATTTTAACTAGACTCGTTCAACTCCAAACACAATTATGTATATATATAGCTTATTTTAGTGAAACTATTTGTGATGAAACATAATCTTAGGCAGGTTAGCTTGATTTTAACGCCTTCTTGCTGCAGTCTCCCTTTGGCAGTTGAAATAGACAGCAGCAACGGGGAGGCCAAGATCGTTCTCCTCTGCGAATTTGCGGGTGCAAAAGTGATCACGAGAGCATGGAGGCGCAACCGCTGCCCTACGCGTCTGCTTGAACAGGATGAACACAAACCTGTGGATGCCAATATTCGGCCTTGGCATTTCATAGCTCACCACCTCTTTCCCTATATATGTAGCCATTAGTAATGTGTATAGGTTAGTTTGAACTCATTAACTTTGTTGATTGGTAGCAATTTAGTTTCAACATAGACAAAAATATTAAAGAGGAACCAAAGAAAAGGGGGAGCTCTATATAATGACAGTAGAAGATGCAGATGAGCGAAAGAAGAAAGAGAATTGCCCTACCAAAGGTGGAATCTGTTGTGCCTGGAATGTCCGTGACTATCCTGTAAGGTATCAAATAAGTTTTACATTAGAAAGATGAATCTTATTGGATCAAAATTTGAGAAGATTTGGATGTACGTAATCTTATTTCTCACAGTCATAAGTCACAACTAGAAAGACTAGACTATTTCTCGACTATTGATGAAGAACGTCTTTTCGTATATAGATGTCATGCCGAAAAATAAGCATGCATGTGACATAGGCAATTAATGAAAATGATGAGATATTGTTCTGTCGTAAAGTTTGAAATAGGACTATATATATGTCCATATATATATACCAGTGTAGGTGCTCCCTTAAATATGGTTCACTAGGTCCAGGCACATCTGGGTCTGTCATGATCTGCATGAAAAAAGAAAATAAGGCTTTTGAAATTAAACAGGATGGAAATCATATATGAACATACTTCGCATCATTATCTCGTTTTTGTAGGTATGAGATACATATAATACAAAGCAAAAGCATTACACAACAACAACACACACCGCTTTCCCTGGATCCAGAACAATCCAGATATGGACAGCCTTACCAAGGTGAAAAATGATCGCATATCACCACCATGAACTTCAACCCTGGGCTTAACGGTGACAATGGAAGGGAAGAGCTCATGGCCATTGAAGACCTGCTTGTTGGAGTTATAAGTCACAGACATTCCCACACTTGGGTTGAAGCTATCTATGACATCCCCAATCACCCTACCAATTATGAGGGGCTCCATCATTTTTGCCATTTTGTGTTAAGAATTTGGCTTGTGGATAGAGGGGCTTTATGGTCTTTTACAGAGACTGTGATATGTATGAATAGTCTCTTCAGGTTTTGGGGTTGTCTTGATGGCATTGGTGGGGAGATGATCCCATTCTATTTATAGTTGCGGCAAAGCAATGCTCTGCCCTTTTCTTTTTCCTTTTTCTTTTTTTTTTATGAAGAAAGAAAACAAGCAATCAAAATATATAATTTCAAATTGCTGGTGCTTTGTGCTTTTATTACATGCTCCCTCTCTAAAGGTATGTATAGGAGTTTAATTAGATGGATGCAAAATTTTTAAGAATGTGCTTTATACATTTTGCTTTTTTGGATAATAGAAAAGCTAATTTCGGAAATCTTTTAGGAATAAAGGTTCTGGGAATCAATTTCTCTAGGAGTAGGAATACTTGTAGAGATAAGGTTACCTACATCTGGATCTCTCCAGACCCCGCGAAGAGAAAATGGGATCCACACTTGAAGGTATTGTTTAGAAATAAAGGTTATAGTGTTCTTCTGTTAAAGTATATTTTGTTAAACTTATGTCCCCTTTTTTTCTTACGGCTTAGATGGAATTAATTTTTTTAAATTAAAGCTATATTATAAGCTTGTTTGTAATTCAGAGATAAGTTCACTATATATAAACCCCCTCCCCATATCCGAATTAAGCAGAACTCTTGATTATGGACTTGAATTTGATATCCCTGTGTATATGCTTGGGCAATGTCTTAAGGTGTTTCTTTTCCATTATTTTCTTTTACGTACATTATAGTAATTTAGCTTCTAGTCTAAGCTTTTTTGTTTTATGATGAAGAAAACTTAGCTTAGTCCCCCATGCCTTCGTTGGAGATCCCCTTCTAAACTAAAGGGATGTGGTAACTAAGAATTAACAGCACACTCTTATGATTGTCATTGTGACAGTATGGTGTAAAATAATAAATAACAATAATATATATTAAAAATCAAAGTAGAGAATTCACATGTTCTACTTGCCCTAAAGGTTACCTTTTGGAAATTTTGTCCTAAAGAGGATAGACATTGAGCATGTTGATTGTTATAACATATTGTCATGTGGATATACTCTTTTTGACTATTGGTTTACCTGTTCTCATCAACTAGAACCATAAATATATCTATTGTCAGTAAATTTTTGTTCTTTCTTACTCTTATAGCTAGAGACATTTGACAAAATCTAAGGCAATGTTCTTGAAAATTTTCACCTTCCTAACTTCCCATAAAATTAAGTTGTCCCAAGGAAAAAAAAAAGTGATTTTCATTCATTTGCTCCATAGAATACAGGATTAAGACTCTATTTGGTCCTTAGAAAATTTGGTGAAAAGAAAAATTGAAGGAAAAAAATGTAAAAAAAAAAACTTGAATCGTGTTGATATCATCTAAGCAGTGCGAGGTTGGAGGAAATTAGTAATTCTTTTGGAAATTTTTCCTAAACTTTCCTTACAATTTTATAAGGAAAATTTCATCACTTGTTTCTAACAATTTTTTCACCCAATTTTCCTCCATATTTTTTCTTCGTAATTTTCTTTAAACCAAACACTAGAAAAAAAATGTTATTTTTTAATTTTTTTTCTTTTCATTAAATTTTTTAAGGTTCAAACGTAGCCTAAATCTTTTATCAGAAACCATAAACAAGCAAATAAAGAGCTCAATCTTTGCCCCCAAAAGAAGGAAAAGGAAAAAGAAAATGTAGTAAGTGAATGAATTATGAGTCTTTTTCATTTGGGTGAACATACTTATTTAAAATTAGGGCATAATTTTGTAAGCGAGATTCAGCTTAAGTGAATCAAATAGTTCAATTGAAATCGAATTTTTAAGGTACTGAAACTTAGGTAATTGTGTCATTTCTATCGGTATTTGATGGCTCTTTAGAGGTGAAAATGAGGTAGCATCCACACTCAAATTAATTTCTATCGTGAATAAATTAAACAGTAACTCCCTTATTGAGAACTTTTCTTAACACCGAGGAAAAGTTTGAGTAATTCAAGAATACCTTTCTTTTTTAGCTTATTCTTACGCGTCCAAAACCTCATCTAAAGAGACATTCATTGCATAGGTAATAGGTTGGATGTCAAAGTTCTACAACTAAAGCTACTATATATTCCTTTCATAAATAGTTTACATTAATGTAGGGAAGCATGCCCACATACAATGTATATTAAATTCTGCTTCGGTTGTAGATGTTCAAAGAGAACCCCAATTGTCATTTAAGAAAACAAAGAAATTCCAATAAAGTCTACACAAGATGAATTTAAATAGAAACTGCCTGAACTTTTGCATATCAAGCAAGAGCCATTCTTAAAGACAGCCAAATTTGGAAAATACAGAATCTTCCCAACACAAGCAAGCAATTAGTGGCTAAATTTTCCTCTGTTGGATGCGTTTTTTAAGGACAGAGAATTAGGGACTAGGGAGTATAGAGTCATGACTCCTTTCAAAAAAAAAAAAAAAAAACAAAGAAAGAAGCTTGCATGCCCATAATTTGATAGCATTTGAGTTTGCATTTGAATTTTCTGGGTCTCTTGGAATCAGTCTCTCTATGAACAGGGATGTCTGTACAGGTAAGGTTATCTACATTTGGATCTCCCCGAATCCCACGAAAGCAGGATCTACACTGATAGGTGTTGTTGTTGTCGAATCCTTCATTTCATTGGAGTCGAGCTACTGTTAGCCTAATAAGAGGTAGAACTTTCCTATCATAGATTTTCTCTATTCACAGGAATTGATCCGAGACCTTAATTAAAGGAAACAAGTGTCAAACCACTTGAACCAATCTGTGTTGGTGCGCTTAAATTTGGGTGGTCATTAACTAAAGAGATTCAATATGTTTTACTTAAAAGTAGTAAATGGGCAAGAGTGGGTTACTCTACTGGGAAGTTTTGAGACACCCTCATGCATGGCTTTCCTCCTTATTTGTATAAGCGACAAACACAATTATATATTTTTAATTCCCAATTCCTAGATATATGTTTCTTTATTTTCTTCAAAGCTAGTGGGGACCCAATTTATAGCCACTAGAATTTAATTTTCAGCATCCACTTGTAGTTTATTCCTATGTTAAAATAGATATAAATGTTTACAAATTATTCTCCATAACATGGTGGGTTCTTCATTTTATCTGTTTGGAAATTTTCATATTTAAGTTTTGAATGGTTTTTAAAGTCTAATGCATAATAAACTTAGAGTTTGTTTTTTCATTGGTAAATCTCAATTTATCAATTTTAATTAATTTCAACCCACCTCAACCTACTTCAACAAAAAAATTTCAACTTCAACCCACTTCAACAAAAAAAATTCCAACTTCAACCTATTATATAAAAAAATATACCAACTTTTTTCAACTTCAACCTATTTCAACCTATTTCTGCACACTTTAAGAAAAAATACCAGCTTAAACCAGTCTCAACCAACTTCACTTATTTCTCAACCCACATTTTCCAACGAAAAGAACAGATCCTCAGTTATTGTAAAATTTTCATGCGCTCCAATTTTTAAAAGAAGTGAAATAAAAACACCTTTATGGAGGGTTAATAATGCAACTTGACCCATTAACAAGAAGATACAAGTGAGCCAAAAATAATAACACAGCATTGATTTTATTTGACTTTGGGGGGGGGGGTGGAGATTAATTGACCATCCAATTCAAGAACTTTACAAAGAAAGTTGTCAAAGTGTCTGAATGACAAATTATTAAATAGTATCTAATATCTATCACTTAAACATATATGAATTACCACGCCACAAAAATTTTATATATATATATATATATATATATATATATATAT
>JACYFF010031954.1:100330578-100353002 GCA_017589665.1 Selenicereus undatus
ATATATATATATATATATATATATATATATATATATATATATATATAAGTTTGACCGAAATTACATATTCAAATGATGTCACTCTTTATTCCCCTCCCTTAGTCAATAGTAGTAGATGAGAAAGTTTTATGAAGTTTCGAATTCAATGTCAAATAATTGGCTAAATACATATACAATCATAATAGTATAATAAAACAATAGAACAAAGGGAAGAAAATTGGATTTTAGATTTAATATACTTCAATCCTTGTCTTTATATTTCAAGACTTGATTGACAACTTCAAATAATAAAATTAGGCTAATCAAAGAATAATCACTTTTACAAAAAAAAAAAAAATGTATAAAACATGTATGCTAGATGACAGAAAGCAATCACATCAATATAGATGGGCCCAAAATTGATTACATGAAGTTTTGTTAGGACTAATAAAATAAACAAACGATTTTTTTATGATTTGCAAGAAAGTTTGGGAGGGAAGGGCATATACCAATTCCAAAATCCACCCCAAATTGGTTTATACTTTCACCTTGGCGTGAATGAGTTGAGCACAACAATCCCAATCTCACCTTCACAAACCCCAAAAAGCATATGCCAACATTCCCTTCCTTGGCACTCTTCATTTATGATGTCTTGTCAGATCACTCCCTAGCTTTATCACATATTAATTGATCTATTCATTTACTGTTCATACTGAGGCCTTGCACTTTTCGTAGGTAAATTAATATGAGTAAAAAGATAAAGTGAGTTAAGATGAGTTGAAGTTGGTATTTTTTTGAGGTGGGTTGAAGTGGGTTGAAGTTGATATATTTTTTGTGATGAGTTGAAGTGGGTTAAAATAATGAGAATGAAATTATGAATTGGTGGATTAAAGTTGGTTGAAGTGGGTTGAGATAGGTTGAAGTGGGTTGAAGTTGATATTTTTTTCAGATAGGTTGAAGTTGGTTGAAATTGGTTGAAGTAGGTTGAACTGGATTGAGGTTGGTAAATCCAAAAGGACATACGAAAAGAATAGGGCCTAAAATTCACCATAAAAAAATGACATATTATGCTTCAATATTGTTTGACATATGAAAAATTTAAATTATTGAAGTATTCAGTAAAATTCTAACTTTTTTCAATAAAATTACTGAACGTGTCTAGTAAAATGTTTTTCTACTTCCTACATAAAAAGTTTTAATTCATAAAAAAATGTATTTTCACAATTTTTTGGGTAAGGCTTTATAACCGATTTTTCTACTTCTAGGAATAGAGTTATTTATATTTAAATCTTCCCCGATTTCAATTACATGGGAGCTGAGTCTTCTTTTTGTGTTTTTCATGTGAATGAGTCACAAAAGGTAATATAATATAGTTACAAAATACAATAGGAAAAGAGTGAATTAAACTTGAAATCTAGTATATGTATGGTTTTAGATTTTGGCCATTAAACTAAAATCTCACTGCATTTAGCAGTTTTTTTTTTTTATAGTACCAGTAATTTAAGCAAATTGCATGTTGCTAATACTTGCTAAGAATAATTTTGATACAGATTCCAATTTTCTACTTGACATGCCTCCACAACAATGTGAAAGGCATACATGTTCATAAAATTCTAAAGCTCATACCCATGCCCAAGTCTAGAAGCCAGTCAATAAAAGGCAGCATAAAATCCGAAGCAAACAGCAATCTGAGCAGAACAAAAATAAAGCCCTCAATCACAAGTTTGCCTTTAAGAGCATTCGCAGCGTAACGTGAATAGGAAAAATGTAAGCCTCATGCTGTCACTTGTTAGCACATGAAAGGAGAGAAGAAAGTGTGTCACGTGGGGGAGAAGGACAGGCGTTTCTTCTCGCAGGTTACTTTTTGACTTTTTTTATTTTTTTTTGTTTTTTTTGAAATAAGTATGTAATTTTTAAATAATTTAAAAAATAGGTTGTGTGTTATAAGATGTATCCATGATAAATATTTGTATTAGATAAATAAAATTAAATTTTATAAGTTAGAAAAATAATAAAATATAAGTTTTAAAATTATAAAATTTTACTAACATAACAAATCAAAATTTCAACAAATTAAAACTCTAAGTGAGAATGCTCTAAGCCATTCAAAACTCACCTTCACATCTTTGAATTACAAAAGGTATTCCATCTGATTGGAGCGGAGGGGGCTAGGGGCCAAGGAGAATGCACGGAAGATGCGTTTTTTGGTTTTTTTGGCTGCTGCTGCAAGGAAAATGGCTGCTTTCGCCTCCTCAGTCAGTCAAAATAAGGGTGCAGGAGGAGGAGAAACTAGGAAAGAAACTGACTTTTCCCCCCTTTATTTGTTTGAAGCTGAGAACACCACTAAAGCTGCTTCCTTGGTTTCCAGAAGAACTTACAAGGTAAATTTTAGTGATTTTATCTAAGATTATGTATTTTTTCCCCTTTTTTCTTGATTAAACTATAAAGGAATGCATTTGGCTTGTGGGTTTGGTCTCAAAGGTGTTAAATTTATTGCATTTTGCAGATGGGTAATGCATCATGTGTAGGGCATGGAAGGAAAAGGACCTCAAAATCAATGGTTGACCCTGAAATTACATCACCCAGAATCAAGCTAAGTGACGGCAGATATTTGGCTTACAGGGAGACTGGGGTTCCTAAAGATGAGGCAAAGTTCAAGATCATCATTGTTCATGGGTTTGGTAGCAGCAAAAATATGAGCTTTTCTGCTCCACAAGTATATAATCTATAACCCTTTACCCCCCCCCCCCCAACAAATATATGATCTTGAAGAGTAGATAGCATCTTGCTATGTAAGGTAGAAAGGATTTTGGATGGATGTTTGAGAAGGACTTGGATTCTTGATTGATTAAGCAGTATCTAGACATTGTTTTGAATTTTTTTTTTCCATGAAATCAAGTTGGGGTCTTCCTTGATTAAGCAATAAGACACGATCTCCCAAAAAAAAAATCCACTTTTGTGGGATTTATATGTCTGTCATGCGTTGAATCATGAATGTACATTTCAAATTGTTCTAGATGATTGACGTATAGCATATTCTCTTTTTCCCTTTGGGAAAATTAGAATCCAGTTTGCGGGGTAATCTCTATGTGCCTATTTTAACGAGAATGAGGTTGAATTACTCTAATCCAAAATGAAAAGTGGGTTCTTTGGTTGAGGCAGAATCATCTTGATTTACAATGTTTTAGTTTTCAGGAGCTGATTGAAGGGTTGAAGATATGCATCGTGCTCTATGATAGAGCGGGCTATGGAGAGAGTGATCCGAACCCAACAAGGTCACTCAAGTCTGAAGCATTAGACATTGAGCAACTCGCAGATCAATTACAGTTAGGAACCAAGTTCTATGTGATTGGAGTGTCAATGGCGTCATATCCAACCTGGGGTTGCCTCCGATATATACCTCACAGGCAATATACTCTTTGCTCAAATCCATAATTTATTTGAATTAAACTTTGAAGCTTGAATAGTATTACTTGGAATCTTCATTCCCATTTTGAAGTGTGAATAGCGGGACCTACACTGGGAGGTGGTGTTGTTGTGTTGTTGTTGTAGTCCAAAGTGAAGGGTCAAGTTTAATACCCATGTCAGAGTGTTGAGTGCTCAACTGGGGTGCTTGAGGTGAAGTTTTAGAGTGCAATTAATGTGGCTTTCGGACCCAAGAGTTCTCTTCTCATTCCTTCTTGTTTGAAAGAGTTCAGTTTGTGTAATTGGGGTTTAAGTAGTTTGAGATTTGAATTCATTCTGATCAAATTCTGCACTGTAATGAGTTAATCAGACAAGTAGCTAGTTTTGTTTTTCTCCCCCTTTCCCAAGCTTCTGAGAATGCTGGTCAAATGCTGATTTTGGGTGGACTTAGTTGGAACACACTTCAACCTATGTAAGATTCAGAGCTGCTGGGATCAAAAGTATTGCTTACCATGTTCTTTTATTTGAGCTTCTTGGCTACTCATTTCTCACGTTTAGACCATTCAATGGCATGTTTACAGGCTGCAAGGTGTAGCTTTAGTGGCTGCAGTTGTCAACTATCGTTGGCCATCTCTCCCAAAGAGCCTAATCAAAGATGATTTCAGAAAGGGTCTTGTTAAATTAGCACTTTGGTTTTTGAAACATATGCCGGGTTTACTATATTGGTGGATGACTCAAAAGCTGTTCAATTCGTCCAATGTCATGGAGAAGAACCCAGTATTCTTCAACGATAAAGACATGGAAGTTCTGAAGAGAACCCCAGGATTTGAACTTCTTAAAGAGGTAGGCATCTTATAATCACATACCCCAAAACTCACTGACATTCCATGCCAAAATCTTTTTCTGGGTCTTTCAAAAAAGCCTCTCTGTCATATTAATTCACGGCGTGGCTCGGGTTCCATACATCTTCGCCTCCCTAGATGCATATCAGTAGGGCTGGTTGATGATTGTTGTCGTATATGCCGAAGCTCTTCCTTTTGACATGTAAAAACTTTGGACTCATACATACATCCCCCAAATACCCCAAAATTAATTCAAACTTAAATGTAACTATGTTTCCTGATCACTGTTTTTTTTTATGAAAGGCTTTTGAGTTTTGATTATGACAGTTCTAGGGTTGTCTCTTTTCTTCCTCCCAAACAGAACAAACTGGAGAATAGAAGCATATTTGAGAACCTTCGTCAAGACTTTATGGTAGGATTTGCAAAGTGGGAGTTTGATCCCTTGAAACTAAACAACCCCTTTCTCGAAGATGAGGGTTCAGTTCATCTGTGGGCAGGCCTTGAAGATAGGGTTGTCCCAGTCGAACTGCAAAGACATGTAATGGGAGAGTTGCCATGGATGAAGTACCATGAAATTCCTCATGGTGGGCATTTGATTGTGTATGACAGTGAAATCTGCGAATCGATCTTAAGGGCTCTTTTGCTTGAAGAAGAAGCATATTTACCAGCATCTGCTACACCTAAACTCATAGTGTCTTGATCCCTCTTTTTGCCCTTATTACTAGTTTTGGCCATTCTCATCATCTGATTTGGTGATGCTTTGTAAATTATAAGAATTCAATTGTAAAAAGGGTGAAAGATTTGCATTTGATGTTTAATTGGAAATGAAAAACGTAGGGAATTTTACATGATTTTTTGAATGGAACGGATTCTACAGAGCCATTAATGGCTGTCAGATGGTTGTCCTAGCTTACAGGATGAATATTGTAACTTAGTAAATACAATTTCATATGTTCACATGGACATTTTGTTCGAATAACATTTGCATATCACAAGCCCCTTCATCATTTCCTCTTCTGTTTTGGACCCTTCTTTTTATATGTTTACAAGCATATCGAAAATTTCGTTGTAAATACCTGAAGGGAAAACACACTTAAGCTTAGTAGAAAGGTCCCTGAACATCAGTCATATATGGGGCTTTGATCCAATCGAAGGCATAAAATGCGTGGTTTTTAGTTGTAGCAGTTAATTCTTCAAATGATTGAAAATAGATGATACTTCAAAGAGATGTTGGGACCTTGGTTGGCCGAGGGACAGGGGAGTGAAAAGGTGCAAAGGGTAGTCAATAAAAATACTTACTCTTTTGACCCCGTAAAAACGGAATTTACACTGGGAGCTGTACTTATTCTCCTCATTCGTGATGCTTATTTAATTCCCAAGAGATGATTGATTTTAACATTTTAGTAAGTTTACGGATTCTTTAACAATAATGCAAATGGAATAGTAAATTCTGTGGCTAACCTTTTTTTTTCTTTTTTTTTTCTTTATTTTTGGGAGGGGGGAGGGGATTAGGGTGCAAAAGAGGGGTTTGAGCCGCACCTAAAAGCTCACTCATTGACAAGTAATTGACAGGTAAACCAAGAGTCCTTGGCTTAATTGGTATCATCTGCTTTCTGCCATTTATTCCACCTGGGTTCAAATCGAGGGGGAGTCTTTGCTTGTCAATTTATTGGGAGGCAAAGGTGATGATGGTGTTTGGCTTTCGGCCTTTGTAGCGTGCAGGTTTCTCCCCTCTCCTAGAGCCAGTAGGCTTATTGGGTCATTTCCTGAGGTATGAGGCCCAGTAGGTGGTCCAATTTATCATTGTGAAAAAATAAAAAAAAAGGTAATTGAGAGGTAAACTAAACAATATTCTCATACAAAATAGGTATTATCAATACTCGCCTCTTATTATGAGATTAATACTCTTATGTTATAATAGTTATGGCTTTGTTCTATAAGTCTTATCCCTTTTTCTTTTTATGAAAGTCCAAAATAAATTTTCTTTTCAATATGATTGATACTAAAAAGTTTATCTCTACTCTAACAACAGTAGGAGACACAATGTTAAATTATGTTACTTTAAAATGTCATATTACCTAGGCCGGATAAAAATTACGGTACGGAGGGATTATATTATTTTTTTATTGATCATTACACTTCACACAGAAAAAGGGGAAAAAAAAGCTCAGATAAAATACAAATTCTTGAGTGGGAGCTTCTTCTATTTGAGTTATTATGAGATGGACTTTTTCAAGAGTGGATTTTTGAAGATTTAAATATTACCAATAACTCATGCTAAAATTACTTTTTAATTTTGGAGTGACTAATAATTCATAGGGTGGTGACTTTGATCAAAGGTACCTCCTAAATGAAATATTATTCAGCCTCACCTTCATTAAAGTATTTGTGTAAAAAGAACATTAATTAAAGTTTACCATTAAAATATCACTCTTATGACAAATTTAGGTGATATGGTCTCATACAAGTAGGCTAACAATGGGACTGATGTGGGGCAGGTTTAGTCGTGTAACCCCACTGATATCCATTTTCAAAATCCATACAAATACATATATCCATACCGACCAGGTGTTTCAAAATAAGAACCATACCTATACCTATACCCACATGATTGCAAATTATGCGGATTTTATTCGAATATATATACACAACAAAAAGTTAAACCATTTTGTACTTATACTCAATAACCAAACAATATACCGACGGGATCTTAGCTAAGTAATTAAGATTGAGATCCTAAGTATATTAGGTTTCAAGTTTGATTCCCTCTCATTTATTTGTATTGTGTTGCCTTTGTGGCTCATTTGAACCACAAAAAAAAGAAGAAGCCAAACAATACACTGGATTAAATTCTTTTATTTTTGGGTCTACATGAAACAGAAAGGCCGATGTTGGTGGGGTTCAAACCTAAGTAATTGACAATGACTTTCACAGACTTTACCTTCTAAGCTAGTTAGCAACTGTTGAACTAAATTCTTTTAATTACACTCTATATGCTAGATTAATATACTAGACAACCCCCCCCCCCAAAGCTAGATTCATATGCTAAATATGACATTCACAGTAAGTTTCACACAAAACAGATCACATTCATAGAAAGTTTTAAATTTGGAAAAACAGTAATGGAATTTATACAGGAAGGTGTAATTCGAGAATTGATAAAATGACTATAAGACAAGTAAGACCGACATTCTTACTGTATTTATATCTAGATCTGTTTTATTAATATTCACCTCTTGTATTTTTTTTTTCATTTTTTAACACATATTTGACTTTTAACCGGGTAAGTTTCACAAGTTTTGGACAGATGCACGTTGTTTTGTCCTACGAGATTACTAAAAACATAATTATAGATAAGATCCGCAGTATAAAAACCGAGGGAAGAAAAAAAAAGAAAAAAGAAAAGGGAAGCGTGACGAATAGAGAACCCGCTGACTCAGAAAAAAATTTCCGCTTCCGTTGTCGTCGCCGTCGTCGTCATCACATCGTCTACTTGGTTTTACGGCGGCGGAATCTCTTGTGCTTAAACGCGTAGCACCACCGCCTTACATCTTCTTCCGCCGTCAAAACAACCGATCTCTCTCTCTCACCCCCCTCTGCTACCAGCGATCGGCATAATTGAGCATCGGTACGCCACGATCAACCCTAGTTTCCGATTTCAGTTTCAATTTCCAAGTATTTTGTTCGTTTTGTCTGTTTATCGGTGGATAATTGAAAGTAATTGTTGGAACAGCTCAAGTTGAAAAACCCTAGGATTTGAGTTCGCTACTGATTTATTCGTTTTGCCAATGATTAATTGGGGGAAATTTAGGGAAATACGATAATTCGTTCCTTTTGGGGGGGAAATGGTGAGTTTCTGTTAGGTACATTCTCGCATTTATGCTGTTTCAGTGCCTACTGTTGTTACCTGGTGGTGATGTTCTGGGTTCGATTTTAGGGTCCATCTTGGTTGGGGGGGATAATAGGAGATGAAATTTGGAAACATTTGGTAGTTTAGATGCAGTAAGTCTGATCTTGGTTTTGCTTTGGCTGGCTATTGCAATGACATCCTCTGGTATTTCCAATTTTATTTTATTATCTGATTTTTCAAGTGTAGGCGTAAATTGTCATTCTATTTTATCTGTTAACCTTGGAGATAGCTGCTTTTGAATTCAGTAGTGCTGTGTTCTTGTTTTGGGTTGCAAATGCTTTCTTCAATCAGTTTATCCAAGTTTGATCGAAGGGTTTGTTTCATTGCTGAGTATGACTTAGTTGAGTGTCAAAGTAGTTGATACAGATATATGCTAACAGTATTAATTATGTGTCTGATCTAGCTTGAATGAGTCTTTAGACTTTAAAGTGCAAATTTTTTGAATTGCTAGACATTATCTTGTTTAGTAATTGAAGCTGTTTTCCAAAGGTCATTTCAAGGGAAACTACCCCAAAACACATAAGCGGCAAAATGCAGAACACTTTACAACCTCTTTGGAACAACTTTTTGGGAAATTGCTTTTAAGAAACAGGAACAATTTTTCAAAAACTAGGCCAAGTGGGCTCTAAGACTTAGTATGTGAATGAATAACTTAGTAATTTGAACTCTTGAGGCAAGGCCATTAGTGTGTTTACTTTAAAAGCAATCACCTACCTCAACTGTGAGAGTGAAGTCAGAGTGCCAAACCCATGATTTGAGTGTGTATAGTAGCATAGATAGACTATTCATCGGTCTTGCTGCCACATTATGGACTTTGATGCATGAAGGTATTTATCGCACTCGTGCCGGAGTTGAAGAACGTACACATTCCATTTTTCTTCTTTAGACTGGTCGTAAGGGGCAGCGTGGGGTGATCAGTGGTTTTCTGTTGTGTTTGCTTTTATCTTTATGTCTTTCTTTGTCATTGCTCATTGTTCTCGGATGAGAGTCCTACATATCAACAGAACATCATGAGAGCAAGATATAATTGTTTGCACAAAAAGTGGAGGGGGTGGGGGAGGGAAAGCTTTGTATCATATGCATCATTGATGAACATGGGCTCTACGAAGACAGACAATTCTTCTCATGAAACAATCATGCTAATCACAAAGATTTCTCTTGAGCTTGTCTTGACTCATGAGCGACTTCTTTTGTTTGCGGCATAAGTTATCTTCATTAGCAGCGGTACATAAATAACAAGTTTTCTTGTTTTGTCTGTCATGCAGGTCACTGAAACTTCGAAAACATTGTAGGAGGCTTAGGAATTAGTTCCTGGCACCTTTCACATCACGGCTGTAACTCGTTGGCTTTATATACTGGCACTTCGAAGTATTGCATGGGTGCTGATGGTGGAATGTCCAATTTAGTGAACCGGGGGTTTGCTATGCCATCATCAGATGTACCTCCTCTACCCCAGTGTATACCTCTGGATCCCATTTCATTAGGTACCCAGAAGTATACACGTTCAGGTGAATTAAGGAGAGCTCTGGGTTTTCCCTTGGGAGGTTCATCTGTAGACAATCCTTTCAGAGCTTCTGGTTATAAGCCATGCCCGCCTGTAGCGACTGAAGAATTAAAGCAATTCAAAGAAAATGTCCTAGATGCCTCTATGAAAGCCAGGTATGCCTGCTGTTTCTTATTGCATGAAGAAGCATTTCTGTGGAAGTGCTTGTAGTTGCTGGAGTAAATTACATTCTGATAGCTGAATAAGTAATACTCTGGGTGAATGCATTTAATGAATTTATTTGTCTGCTGCTTTTAGTGTATCCTCTTCTCTTATTGTATGTAGTCGATGCTTATTTCTATAAATTTAGGTTTTAACAATTTTTTTAGGCTTGATGGATTAATGGATGCACTTTGTATCTTCTTAACCTTTAAGGAATTTATTGAAGTTGTTGATTTTCGCCAGGGAGCGGTCAAAAATGCTCAATGAATCAATTTACAAATTAGATAAGTACATATTGTCGAAAAAGAGGCAACGTAGTGAGCTCTCGTCTAATGAAAAGCCAGGTGGATCAGGCTTGTTGAAGATGGCAGGTCAGCCTTCTCGTAATCTTCTGGACCATTCCGCTCAAAGGTTGGAGGACAAGACCAAGTGTGGCAGTTTGAGTAAGCGTTTTCGTTCATCAGCTGCAGATCTAAGGGTTTGTATCTAGATTTGACTTTCATTCAATTTGGTTCTTCCTCTCTCTCTTTTTACTCATATTATAAAAGCGATCTTCCCCCCTCAAAAATCTTTCTCTTTTTCTCTGTATGTGTGTGTGTGTGTGTGTGTTCCCTGGGGTGGGGGAGTGAAGTGGATTCTGTGCCCTAATTTCCTATTAGCATACATGAAGTACTTCATTTCGCTTAAGCCTTGTTGAATATGTGATTAAAGAGGAAAAAGGGCATATCTGAAGAATTTGCGTCTTTTGATTTCTTTAACTGCTCGTGTGATTTTAACCTGCGCATTTTGTACGCATGATGTTTCTTGAAGCAATGGCTAAGTGACTTGTTTTTGCAGGTTGACAACCGATCTGGTTGTTTGTCCAAAGATCAGATTAACAACGAAAAGGACACACATGTTAATAAAGCTGTCACTACAACTTCTGTTCATCCCGAGGAAAGAATTCGCAGGCTGTCTGCTGTGGGTGAAGGGTGGGACAAAAAAATGAAGCGAAAACGTTCTATTGGTGCAGTTGCTAATAGGTCCACAGATGGTGATGTGAAGAGAACAATGCATTCAAAGCTGATTACTGATTCTAAGCTGGCAGCTTGTGATGCCTCCTCTTCAAGGTAATTTGACATTTCTCAGATTTTAGCATCTGATTTTGCTTCAAGATTTGTACTTAACGATGATATCCTGTTTTGCTACTGTATTGCCGCATCCCCTAGATTTGTGCATATGCCATAATTTTCCGCCAAAAATACGTCCTTCATGTTGTGCTGTCTTTCTTGATGTCTCATCTTCTATTCCCATGGTTTTCCAGTTGTGAATTTTCTTTCCATCTGAAGAATATGTCAGTGCGTGATTCTTGCAAATGCATGATAATTTAGTCATCTAGGCTGAAGCACTGGACTTTTCACGCATTAGTTGGGAGGACAACCCAATGAAATGTGGTTGACTGGTCTTCTCTGTTTGATAGGGCCTTATCCAGTGATTGTTGTAACTTAGGGAATCATGATGAATCCATGGCTGTGAAGGAACTTTGCTCTGGGCCAGTTTTGTAGGTCTGTTGAACTTATGGTGAATTCCATGTTGTTTTGTTTCCTCAAGGACGGTGAAAAGAGAAGGAATCATGATAGAAAGTAGTTATTGCTGTGGCTTCCAGTATGAGGCGCTTCAGGCAGCTTTATGAATTTTACAGTTCCCTGCCGCTTTGTACTTAAATATTTTTTTTAGTAAGACATGTTGCTAATGTCTTCGGTTCCCTGCCTTCCTCAGAAAGGCACCTCATTTAAGAAATTGTCCTGCATAATTTTGATTTCTTGACTGTTGTCAAAAAATGTACAAACATGTATAGTTAGCCTTTTTCTCAAAATCTTTTGACTCTTGACTAGGTGGCAAGATGATTTCATCTTCTCAGGTTTCTTTCTCTTGACAGATCTAATGCCAACCAAGGCATCTCAACTGGTGGTCCTAGTACAGTTATAAAAGGGAAAATTTCTAGGGCACCAAGGACTGGTTCTATCATGGCAGTGAACTCCTCTTCTGATGTTCAAGCCTCAGAAGCTTGTGAAGGGTGGGAGCAGCCTACGAGCACAAACAAAGTGATTTCACTTGGTCTTATGCAGAGCCAGCATGGTAATATGAATTCATCTCAGACTCTTGGAAAATGGGTTGGTCAGAGGCAGCAGAAAAGTTCTCGTAGTAGAAGAACAAACGTGGTATCCCCTGTCTCGAACCACGATGAAGGCCAAATCTCCTCAATAAGTACTGCATCTCCTGCTATTGGTTTGAGAAATTCCTTGAATGGTATTTCTGGATGTTTAGATACTGTTGATGCACAATGCGATACTCCAAAGAGTAAAGTTAAAGTCGAGAGTGCAGCATCTTCTGTTCGAATATCTGAGGGTGAGGAAACAAAGGGCTCAGTGAACAAAACAGAAGAGAAAGGAACAGTTATTGATGTTGTTGTAAATGGGAAGGGAAAAGTTAGGTCATTTTTATTTCCTATGAAAAGGAACAAAAACGTTGTGAATGATAATGTTGCAGATGGTGTGCGGAGGCAAGGGAGAATGAGGGGATCGTCCTCGTTGAGGCCTGGAATTCCACAATGTGACACGAAGTCAGAGAATGTGTCAATGGTGAAGCCAATCCAAAACGTGAGACCTGGTTCTGATAAGATTAGAAGGTCTGCATTCACTGTCTCACTAGATGACTTTCGTATCTTTGGCGTTTTTGGTCACTGAACTGTGTTTAATTCTTGCAGTAAATCAGGACGGCCACCTTCTAGAAAAATGTTGGATGGGAGAACTTTTACACGTACTTGTAAGATTCTATGCTCTGTATCTTCTCAACTTGTATTTTCAATCTTTAGTAGCTTTATGTGCTGGCTAAACTGGCTGCAATGGGGTGGACTACTCCTTGTCATGGAGCACCAAGAAAGATACAATTGCACAGCAGGAACAAGCTTGCGGCATCTTCTTTATTTTACATTTGAGTCATATGTAATACACCATTTGCTTTTTTACTGCGCATCCTATACATGCACATATGTATGTATGTATTTACATACGGATTTGTATATGTGTATATGTATATGTATCTGTGTGTGTGTGTGTGTGTGTGTGTGTGTGTCCCAACTGGAAGGTTCAGTTTGTTGCTAACTGGACCTAGCTCCCCCAGATTGTCAGAGCTTCTTCTGACTAAAGTGATGTATGTTTCTCTCCAGAGACTTGTCCTCCTTTATGTTGCAGTTCAATTCAATCGTAGCATCTCTAAGCATTGAGATGTGCTAAGGAAATATAATAACTGAGATTATGTTGTTTCATGAGGGATGCTGCTTTAATGCTTTATTATCTTTCAATTGGGTGAGAAATTTTCTAACCTCAATTCTTAAATGCTTAATTGTAATGCTTTTTGGAAATCCCTTTTTGGTGTTTACTATAAATGGTGAACTGTTAATTCGTTATGTATCAAAACTATAGCAACACTCCTTGTGGTGTCTGCATGCTGCTGCCATTTGTTTCTGATGATCTAACTCTTCATGGGGTGGTGGTATTTGGGAGTGCAAGTGAACTTCTGATACGAGTTATCAATTTGTTTTTCAGCATCATCTCTGCCTGCTCCCCTTTCACGGTCTTACTTATAATTTTCAATTTCCCATTTCCAGCTGAATCTGATGATGATCGTGAAGAGTTGTTAGCAGCTGCTGCTTCTGCTCGCAAGGCTAGCTGTATAGCCTCTTTCACCTTTCTCCTGATTGGCTCATCCATGTCGTGTTTTCAATAATTATGCTGTTTCCTTGCATTGACTTACTCTTATTTCTTTTGCAGACCTTTCTTGCTCTGGGCGGTTCTGGAAGAAAATGGAACCCATTTTTGGTTCTGTGAACTTGCTGGACACTAACTATTTGAAGCAACAGGTAAAATTTGACTATTTGAGGCACCTTTTTGGTGGTGTTGATAATTCAGGTCATGCTTGTGGGCGGAAAAAAGTTCCTGATATGTATCACTGGAATGCACTATAGGTTAGCTTTGCACAGGAGTTAGAGGACAGCTTATCTCAGATACCTGATGTGGCATACAATGTTATGGTATAGTACTATTAGCTTTCACCATGGTGAGTTTTGGTCGGGTGTTGTCCTTTTTCATTCCTGTTGTAATACTGATGGTGTTGCCAGGGTGTTTTTCAGAAGAAGGAAAGGTCAAGCCATTCCTATCAAGTAATGGATAAGGATGAAGAATTATCTGAGGGATTAGCTGGGGGGAGGAGGTTGGACAAGTTTTCTTCCTTGTACCAAAGAGTTCTTTCTGCCTTGATTGAAGAAGATGAAAGTGAGGGACCTTACAATGGGAATGAAGGAGTAAGTTTGTCTTTTCAGTGCGCAAGTGATGACTCACACTGTGGCTCATGCAATTATGCTGATGCGGAAACAAGAGACAGAGATAGATTTGAGTCTGAGGCTGAGTCAATAGTCGATTTTCAGATTCAGAAACGTTGCTCTGGGGATAGATTTTCTTGTAATAAGAGTATGGCATCTAACACAACTAGGAACACGAGTATGTCTGATTCTTTGTATAGTAGTGGAAGGTGGTTGGGGGATGATGGCCTGTCTCACTCAGATGTGGAGTTTGTCAGTGGAAGTTGTCAGAATGATCAGGCTGGATTGCAACCTGCAGATATAACAACTTTTTCTGATTGCCAATATCAGCTGATGAGTGTTGATGAGAAACTAGTATTGGAGCTGCAGAGCATTGGGTTGTTCATAGATACAATGGTAATGTACTAACTTCATGTATGTGTTTTTCGCGCGCGGTTGGGGTTGGGGGGAGGGGGGTTGATTGCTGTCTAATAGTAAGTGCTGAGGACAAAAAAATTATTCACAATAAGAGAAGGCTATGCAGAGAACACATCAAAATATTGCCTACTAGTTATGGTCTTGATAACGGCCGTCTTTGGAGTTATAATATTTTATATATTCATTAATTTATTGAATTATGAAACTGCTATCTTATTCTTAGTTTGCTCTGTTATAGCCTGATCTGTTGGACGGAGAAGAAATGATTGATCGAGATATCACTGCGCTTAGGGAGGGGCTGTATGATCAGGTGTGATTTACATGAGTTGCCTTTCTTTTCAGAAGCATTTGTACCCTGCAGCATTCTTATAAAATGTGAAATGATTTAGTGTAAGGATATCTAAATGTGAACTTAGTTCTAAGATTATGGACTAGAAACTGCAGGCATTAGGGTCCTGTCTGCTGTTATTTGCACTTTCTTAATCAAGTATACATAAATATGTGATGTGGTTGTACTTTGTTTTATTGCTAAATAGCAGACATTCGTTTTCCCTGTCCATTCATCTTGTGTTGTCCTTACATGCTTGCTTTGGATTGATGCAGGCTGGGAAAAAGAAGCACAACTTGGCTAAGATTGATAATGCAATTCGAGATGACAGAGACAAAGAGAAACGGTAGGAATAGAAAACTACGGCTAAATTAGCACACTTAACCTCCCCCGCCCCCCTCCTTTTTCACTGAATTGACTGTGTGCCTTGCAGGCATATTGAGCAGGTTGCTATGGAACAATTGCTTCAGATGGCATATAAAAGGCGAATGGTATTATTCATCCCCACTTTTGCTTTCTCTTTCCTGAAATGTTTATCGTTTGAGGATGGTTTATGGCATTTTACAATGCGGATAACTCTTTGTTGGTAATCATGATGCAAAATTGTTACAAGTTTGATGCTATAAACTTGTCATTTTACAATGATAACAAACCATGGAATGTTACCTTGTACTATGGAGAGGTCAATTAGAAGGCTAAAGTATATCCCCCCAATCAACTTGTATCCCTCCATATCCTGTCATAGATGAGTTCCTTATACATAATAGGCCATTGTGATTTACTTTAAGCAATTGAAAGTTTTTTTTATGCTACTGAATATTGAAGGTGCTGATAAAATATATGACTAGTACTTTGGCTCCTTGGTGGCAATGCATTAGGATTGTTGCTTGACACAGTGCTTTATGATAATTCCATGCTTGCTCTGTGATTGTGTTTTGAACTTGGACACCGAAGTTGAGAAACTTTGTTCTCTTAGAAAGCATGGTTCAGTAGTTGCTTTGGAAATGGAGGGATTAGAAGGATAATTTGCTGGTGTAACAGCATTTAGAAAAGTTGTCCAGGAATAAGTAGCGCCATTTTCCTGATCACTTGGAGTTAGAGACTTGTATGGTTTCCAGATGAAGTCATTAAACTTTTGGAGTGCAGTGATCTGTATCAGTTGGGCATTAAGCAAGAGATAGTAGTTGCTAGTTGAAGAGTCCCAAGAATGCAGAGTTCAAAGTTCCATTTCTGTCAGGAATGGAGGATTAAGCTACAGGGTATCAATTTGTGACAAGTCTGCGATAGTGCCATGTGTGTCTAGTTATTGACTAATTGTACATGGTTTTTAAGGCAAAGACTGATAAAAAATGAAAACTGAAAATGCTTAATTCTCGGCTTTGTTTTATTTGCAAGTGAGGTTTTCTGTTTTTTATTTTTAACTGTGCTTTGTATTTTTATTTCACCATATGTTCTTTTCTGCTAGCCTCCAAACAAGATGTTAGGGGCTCTCTTGATTTTCAATATAAATAAACACATACACATCCACATTGTTTCCGTTCTCGGTCAGGTCTAAGGATATCTTTTCATTGTTGCCCTGCTTTTTTGCCCTATTAGTTAAAAAAAAAACGAGTCCTCTTTTATCTAAAAATTCGTAAAACAAGTTGTTTTCCTGTGACCATAGCTAGGACTATGCATTTTAATAAGCTTTTGCATGAAGATGTCTGCATTCTTAACCTGAAGTTATAGTTCTGCATTCTTATTAGCAAAGTTTACATGGTTATTCACATCATGTAACCTGTTTTGATCAAGTGGGGAGTTTTCGAGATTTAATTGTTTTCTTTCCCTTACATGAACAGAAAATATGTCCATGGCTCTGTGGTTTCTATGTCTTTTGTAGATTTAGTTTGATATCTGCTGATCATTTGGTTAAATGCATTGCTTTGAATATAATTTGTGATTCATTTTGATTTCTTCCCTTGTTTTTGTGACACCATAGGCTTGCCGAAGAAACAATGCTTCAAAAACTGTGATGCGCAAAGTCTCAAAGCAAGTAGCGATGGGTTTCATAGAGCGAACTCTTGCCAGGTGTAGGAACTTCGAACTCACTGGACAGAGCTGCTTTAGCGAACCTGCTCTTCAGAATGTTCTCTTTGCAGCACCTCAAGGCGTTGATGCAGGTGCCAACCTGACAACTGATAACAATGCAAGCCATGGGGGATCTAAGCGTCGAATAGATACTGCAAAAGCTGGTATGTCAAGTAAATCTTTCACAATATATTTCTATAGATGGTTGGGCTGAATTTACTTTCTGCAATGTCAAATATTTGAGTCCAATTAAATTGAAACTTTTGAAAATCCCCAGTTACTAGCTTAGAGGTCTTCGTACTGTAGTTATCCTGACTTCATTGGAGCAGAATGTTTGATTTGACGTGGAGCTTTGAAACTTAGATCCTTCGAGTCCGGATCCAAATCCATTACCGCTAGAGTCCCACCTGGCATCATTTCTAGGGTTCTTTTTGGAAGAAGGGGGGGGGGGTTAAATCTTCCACCCCTGTCTATTGATTGTGGAGAAGCTGGTTTCGTTACACCCACATCCCTTGAATTATTTGCCCTTTTTTTTTTTTGGAATGAGTCCCCTTTGGCTACATGTCAAGAACTTTCTTTCATAGGCATGGAGCATTGGTACCCCATGTCTTCCTTAAGAAGAATTTTCCATTTAGAGGAATACATATCTAGTCAGAATATTGGTTACTTGGACGCATTGATATACTCATTTTTGGATAATCTGTGGCATATAATATTAGTTATTTTGGGAATAATATCAAATGGATTAATTATTTACAGTTTGTTGACTAGTCCTCTCTCTAATTAATGCTTATTTGCTACACGTCCAGATTCTACCTCCGCTAGCATGCTGGATTCTTGTATTGATGATCTTGGGAGAGGTTCTATTGATTCTCCACAAGCTGTCAGTCATTCTTTTGAGCTAGCATCACAAAAGGTCAAGAAGAGGGAGCTGTTACTTGATGATGTTGGCGGTACTTCATCCAGGGGAGTGACAGCTTTCGGTAGCTCCTTGGGTAGAGGAGCGAAAGGAAAGAGAAGTGACAGAGATCATAGTCGGGGAGCCCTGATGAGTAATTGTGCCTTTGAAAACCAGTCAATGGGAAAAGCCAGGAACGAGGAAAAAGAAAAATTGAAACCCAAGCAGAATTCTAGGCAGCCCTCATTAAGTTCAATCCAGCAGCAAAGCACTGGAAGCAACACTAGAATTAAAGAAACAGGGTTGTCACCTTCTCAAAATGCTCCTGTGATTGGTGCTTGTGAAGAAGAAGAAGAGCCTATCGATTTTTCAAGTCTCCCAATGCCTGATTTTGACTCGATAGAGCAACTAGGTGTCTCTAGCGGCCCTGGTGGAACTCAGGATTTCGGTTCTTGGTTGGATGGCTTTGAAGATCATGATTCCGAAGGTCTACTTATACCGATGGATGATCTCAAAGATCTAGGTGACTTCCATATATGAAAGGAGGAGCAAGTGCATCATCATTGTATATATGCATTCCGAATAGACCTTTAATCTGATGATACTGAATTAGTTACCCATGTGGACTCAAAAACCTATGAGATCTGTAAATATTGTAATCGATCGATTTCTTATGCATTTTTGCGGAAAGTTGGCAGTGAATGTAATCTGAATGAGCTTAATTTGGATGATGTATTCTATTGTTGTCCTTTTCATGGTTCATGGTAACAAACCGATGAGCAAGTTCAAGCCCAGTGCCAAACTGTTTTCTTTGTTGTTCTCACTTCTTTCTTTGTTGTTCTCACTTCGTGCTTAATTCCTACTTCCATCCATGTCAAGAGAATCAAAGGCAGGTTTCAATCAATCTTCTTAGTTCAATTGATCTTTTCTTAAAATTGTGTGAACAGTCAAGAGGACTGTCATTTTTCGATATGAAGGAAACAACCATTTGGTGATCGATCTTTAGTGTTTGTGAATGGTCGAAGAGGATGGTCATTTTCGTATAGAAGCCACAATTTGTTGTCTTTTTATTGCATTATAAGAGAGAAAACTTGCAAATGGTCGAATATGTTATATTTGAATTCAGATCTCTAGTATCATCTCAAACAATTTTATAATTACCCAAACTACTCGACATGACACACTTGTGTATTTGGTAGGTGCAGTTGTTAGAATGGAAGCGGTTTTGAAAGTTCATGTTGTATTGTGGTTGTTTCTCTTTGATTTATTTGTGATTAGTACTTCATACAATATGTGTTGAATAGCCATAGCAATCAGGGCAGTCAATACCAAACTAAATTTGATTATTTAAAGGGCAATGCCGTTGCATACTGTCTTAAATGATTGGCTTAATCCATGACTCCAAATGTTAATCAAAATGGTTTGTCAACTAAAGCCAACCATTAAAAATCCTTGTTGCTCTAGCTACTCCATTATATTCACACTTGGAATACCTTCCTTGCATTGCTAACTGTTTAATATTTGTGGTCCAAATAATCGATCATTGAATATTTTTCCTTCTAATTATTAATCTTCTATATTATTCAATGAATAATCTATTTGAGATTTGCCATCAACATGAGTAGTTTAGCTTATCTTCTCTTTTAAGTTAGGTAAGCAAGCCAGGGTTCCCAACCTAATCAACGATCATGTCAATAACAACAATTGCTGGTTCAGTTTGAATCGGGTTCAATTGAAGGAAGGGGCTAAACAACAACTAAGCTAACTCGATTCATCGTGGACCAAGTCACATGCTAAATTAGAAAAATAACCAAAACAATGCCAACTTAAAAAGCATATCTCTTAAATTACTCTTTGATAATTAAAAATTTCCATGATCCTCTGAATTAATATAACAACAACAACAACAAACTCCCAATGTGGGTCCCACTTTCGCGGGGTCTGAGGAGATCCAGCTGTAGGCAACCTTACCTCTACCGGTATTCCTACCCATAGAGAGGTTGATTCCATAAGACCCACAAAAATAGCTTTCAGAAAAAGGTTTGAAGGGAAAACGATTGCAAAACCATTGACCGACGAGAGAGAAAAAGGGGGGGGGGAGAAAAGGGTCCGGGCAGGCGAAAAGATAAGGAACGGAGACATACCTCAAACAAACCAGGGGCGCTTGGTGTTGTGACAATCCTCTGAATTAATATATATATGCTAAAACCTAATCTACAAATTAAAGTGCCCGTGTGCATTAGAAAAGGCGATGATAAAGTCATGCATTTCAAAATTGATCCACACTTTTAGAATATTCATAATCATTAACTTAGGAGTATTATCTCCAATTAAAGCTACTCATAATGGAACCAAAAGTATACTAGCCAGAAAGAATTAGATATAGATTTGATTAGCTAATTAATCAGTGTATGGGTAAGAATTAAGCAATGGATAATATGCATGAGACCATGACGTCCACGTCGATGCGATTGAGAAAGTTTAAAGCTAAGCTTTTTTTTTAAAAAAAAAAGTAAAAAGTTAAAGCTTTTTAGATCATGTTTATTTGTTAAATCATCATGGTTTATATTAAAAAATTAATTATGTGCTCTTCTAAAAACTTTCACCACTCCAATTAGTGAATTAATTATATTAATAAACAATATTCTCCATCTAAATTAAGTATTATATATGTGTTGAATTTTTATTTTGCTTTTCTTTTTAGAAAAAAAAAATTAGATAAGTTGGACCTTTAGGGTTTAACATTACATTTCTTTTCAAGATCGTATTAGTTCATTATCAACTGTGCCAATTTTAAAAGACCAGTAGCCAATATTATTATATCTTTTAATTAATAAACCTGCATACTAAAGACCCCATTTAATTCTCATGAGAACACTCTAACCAATAAGAAGGTATTAAAGGGGAAAGAAGTTGGGTTAGAGAATGGATATTCCTCCCATGCATGATGCATGTTATTCGCAATGTTGAACCAATCATGTGTAAACTTTTGATGATAACAACCTAAATGTACCGGTCTATATGCTAGTCTATATGCTATTATACCATGCTTGAGTTCAGGTTGCAAACACCCTAGAGATCAGTTTGAAGGAGCTTGGAACATCAAAAGTGCAATATGTGCACGACATCAACAAAGTATAGGAGTCTTAGAGTCTTAGTTTAATCACTTATGGTATTCGTCTAGATTCTTGTTAATATTCCAATTAGAAGAACTTGACTTGACACTCACATTGAAGGAATTTATTATGCTACTCAGAACACTACTCATAACAGGGTGAGCGATCAGGTCTGCGGCGTTCTGAGGGCAACATATACAACTCGTGTTTTAAGATTCTCAAAAGGTTTTTTTAAATGACAAAATTCTACAATATTCAGGATTGCTTTTCTGATAACATTGTGTGTAGAAAAGAGTTCTTTCCTAAATAAATTTGGGTTTCCTAAAAAGATATTTTCAAAAGATTCTATCTTATCTTTTAAGATATGATTTCCTAAAAAGATATTGTTGAGAAATTTAATTCCTATTAGATACTGAGTATTTTTGGGAGTTATTACAAAAATCAAATACCTTTTCCTGGGTATAAAATCTCTTACCTCTCAACATTATCTTCACGGTTTTTCAAGGCTAAAAATCAAGTTTTTGTGAGCTTATTTTTCTGACTGAAAAACCTTCAATGAGTGTGCTGAATTGAGTTGTCTCTATTGGCATAATAGGGATTGTAATTGTACCTTACATTTAGCTTGGTTAGAAGTATTTAACGTAAGGTGTTTTTTCTATTCTTTTCTGTCATAAGTGAAATTTAGAGTGTGTCCAAGTCTTAAGAGACTTTGGAAGTGTAAGGTGACTAGCTCTTAGGTGGAGACTAGTTACGTGTGTATTTAATGAGGGTCTTGGGGGAGACTAAGTTACGTGGGTGACATAGTCACGAGTGTTACAAAGTGTACGAATTTGGCCCGTGTTAGTGAAAGTCTTTGCTAAAATCCTACTGAGGTAGGTCGTGGTTTTTACACCTCAATTAGGTCAGAGGTGGTTTTCCACGTAAGAATATTGTATCTTCTTTATTTCTGCATTCTGTTTTGTTTCTGCCTCACAAGTCACAACAAACACATCTCCGATCAGTTCTCACAAGTGTTCTGAAACAAAACGAAAAAGTTGGAAAACACAAATCACCCCCTTTTTGTGTCCTTGTGAGCCTTGAATTCTAACACGTAAGATCTAAATTAACCCTCACACAACCACCTTGGTAAAAGAAGAAGTGAATACTACTAGAGCACAAGTATGCATCCGTTGTGACAATACTGTATACAGCATGTTATATATGGGTGTGTTGTGACAATACTGTATATAGTATGTTATATATGTGTGTGTGTTTTAATTTGATGAAAATTTGTTCCATAGTTGAGATTAAAAATAAATGAATAATACAAGGACTCTTTGAGATTTGATTTCACACACACACACACACACACACACACACATATATATATATATATATATATATATATATATGCAAAT
>JACYFF010031954.1:100353402-100381050 GCA_017589665.1 Selenicereus undatus
ATTGTGTAACCTTTAGCAAGTACAGGAAGCCATTTAACCTTTGTGGAAATGGGAAGTCATCTTCCTCAGATAGTCTTATATATCCATCCATTAATAATTATTATTGCAACTGTTAGAATATATTTTTGAAAACGAAGCCCCCTTACCCCCAAAAAGTTTTAAGTAATCTTTGGCCCTGTTCTGTTCAAATCATTTTCTTCAGAATAAGTCTGGTTCAATTCGGCAAAATTAAGTTTATAATTCAACAAAAATCAATTCATTTCAGTTTAATTTAGTGAAATTCAGTTGTAAGATCTCAGTGCTTTGCAGTAGCACCATTGGTGCGTGGTATAGGGCACTTTGATTCAAATCCTACTTAATTAGATCCTATTTTCTTCAACTTATTTTTTTAAACAAATTTACTTTAGTTTATTTTCCAAACGAAGAGTTCAATTCAGTTCAGTTCAGCTGACCGGCAAAACAAATTGAATATAGCAAAAAATATAAGTTCAATTTGGTTCAGACAAAGCAGATTATTTTCCGAACTTTTATTTTAAAAAAAATTTGCCCCCCTTGTCTCTTAAAATAATAAATCTTAGACAGAGCAAATTAATTTTTTCCTCTAAAAATTATTAACAATTGGTGGAAAAGAAAAGCAGCCTCCCACTATTCTTGTCTTCTCCTGACCAGCTACCTTTGTTATCTTAACATTATACATTTACTAATCCCCAAAAAAAAAAAAAAAGTTACGGTGAAGACAATGATTTCTGGTAGTACTTGGCCTTTCAACCATATTATATTTCTACTTTGTGTACAACCACTTGATCATAAATGAAGTGCATGCAATGTCTTTTGTATTTAATTTAACGTCCCTTTCTATACCATTCATTGCCGTGTGACCCCCTCCAACACGACAGATCGTGTTAAAATAAGATTGCGAAAGATTCGGATGTAAACAGTCCTAAATGATATAAATTGATAGAATAAATTATATAACGACAACTGTTCAAGAAGGTGAGCGTAAATCATAATGATTTATAATCTCGCAACTTTACGTTGTCGCTTTTTCCCTTTTTTTCCGGGGCTGTTTGATTTACAAGATCATGTACGACGTGGGAGGGGGGGGGGATGGGGATGAAACTACGAGAAAATCTATGTCTGATGGAGTTTGAAAGACTGAATTTGCATCCATAGAGGCCAAGATTTCCAAATTTCACTGATCTAAAAGGGTGAGAAGTGATTCTGTGGAGGAGGTTGTACCATTTGCAAATCTGGGACAGCTTGACATGCATTTTCCTCGTTCATCATGGTCCTACAACAATTAACCCAAATCAGGAGGAAAATAAGCTAAGCAATAAATCACACTTAAGAAGGGAAGCCTTGGAGCAACGATAAGGTTGTCTCTATGTGACCAAAAGGTCATGGGTTAGAGCCGTGGAATCAGCCACTGACAAAGTCGGGTTAGGCTGCCTACAATTAACCTCTTGAGGTGCGGTCATTTCTCGGACCCTGCATGAACGTGGGATGCTTGTGCACCTGACTGCCCAATAAATCACACTTAAACCCCCCCCCCCCCAAACCAAAAAAAAAACACTTTAATGTTTGATGTCTCATTAGAGCACAAGTCGCCAATATCTAGGCAACAGAATAACAATAACAGATATTTAGGGTCTGTTCTTCTTAACTTATCATAAGCAATTTACTGCTGATTAGTTCCGATCAATACTGATCACTGTTGATGAGCGTTAAGTAATGCTGATAACGACAGAAATTGTGAGTAAGAAATACGATTTTGAAGTCGACATGGCAACAGGTGAATGAATCGAATTACTTACATTGTACTCAACTAAAAGCTTTGAAAATCAGAGTCTCATCATCCATTGACAAAGACAAGTATAGGTATATAATCTTGAATGAACTTGGTGTACTTTTCTTCTAGTAAGAGTAAGAAATTGGCATGAGAAAGACTTGAAGATAATGTCTTGTTCCCTAAAGACTAGGCATTGTTTTACACCTATTCACACTTAAAAATCTATGATGAAAATGAAAGCATAGAGGGTGGCGCCCCACACCGGAGAAAGAACTACAAAATTTAACATCATCAAGAGTCGACACAACTACACCCTAGATTTCATTAACTACTAGTAGATAGTATTAGATTTGGTATAAAATTATTTACCTTTTCTATCAGTCTAAAGGAGGACCAAAAGTCAATGGAATACCAGTTTCGGTTTAGATTAGTTTGGTTATTAGGTCAAATTGGGGTTCGTTTGGTCAATTCACATTTTAGAAACGTGAGCTTGGGTCCATACCTAAATTAAGTTCCCCGCTTGGATTAACACTATTTCGAAGTAATTCATCGATTAAGTTTATTAGATCAATATATTAACGATAAAAAAATATATAAGAATTTAAATCGAATCAGTTTAGTGAGATATCTTACTCTCGAGGACGAGAAGCCCAAAGGGAGCTTAGAGCTCTCAAACGGCCGTAGTACTCTCCGATGACGAGAAAGCATCTCGCAGCTTGTCGAATTGTCAATATTCGCCCTAGTTGATGAAGAGTCTGTTGTCTCAAATTATCTGCCTACAATCCATAACAAACCAAAAACATAAAATCATTTTTGTTTTTGAATAAATCCAACCAAATCTATTAAAAAAAAAAATTAAAAATCCTAATCATGTCCACCAATGAAGGCTAGAACCACCCATTAAGGACCCAAATGGGTCCCAAATGCAAGCTAAGGCACTCTTTAAACAAATTCTCAACCAAGCTGACCCTAATGACTTTTTTTTTCCTTTTTTTTGGGTTTGGTGGGGGGGGGGGGGGGATTTAATTATTCTTTTTTTTTGACAGTTGGTATCACTTTCATGCCTTGTGATAGAGACCTTTATTTGATAAGAAATAAAACTCAGCCACTAAACCCTAAGAACTCTAGCTTTTGGAGTGGACTTTGAAGCGATAAACCAATATGTTTAACCACAAAATCCAATCATATCAACCCAAATTTTAATTAAAAATGAGGACCAATTCAGAAATTCTTGCCCCACTAAAATGTACTAATATATTATTAACCACCAGAAAATCAACCGAACCAATAATATAGAGTCCCACATACGTAGGGTGCGGACTGAAAGTTCGTTAGATGTAGACAATTTCACTCCGAAATCTAAATACGCATTTATCGAACCCTAAATTCTAAAAAGCTTCAATTACTACTACTCGATCAATAAGTACAAATTAAGAAAAGTTTAATGAGGTATTTATATTTACTATGGTCTGCTATATATAAAATATAAAGTTGAAAAATTTGTCCAAAAATAACTTCTACACCAAGTGGAGTGGTTGAAAAAGAGTTGCCCTGACAACTATCATTAACTAAGGCTGTGGGTCATAAGCAGTGGGGACTATATTATCCTAGTAGGACTTAGGAGAGTTGAAAATATGGATCTTTTGACTAACGGCTTATGTTTAGGCTCTTTAATTACTGAGTTATGAGAAGTCAATTACTAGGTTAAATCAAAGATGAGGTCAGGAAAGTGTCATGCACACGTGCGCCCTTCAGATGGACCATCCACAGTCACAGTGCCAAAAGAGAAGGGCCAAAAAAAATAAAAATCCCAGTATGGATCTCACTAGCTTGTGCGGGATATGAGTAGATGCAGATGTAAGCAGTACTCTCATCTTTGTGGGTATTATATCACTACTTACAAAGAAGCTGATTCCAATAGACCCACAAAAGAGGTTTGACAAATCGTTTTACATTTGAAAAATCCTTGGGTAAAAAAAGAAAAAAAAAAGAAAAAGGAGAAAGATAAGGGACATATGAAGGCAGGATTAAGGTCTAACAGAAGAAGACAGTTAACCTAACCTCTCAGTTATTTCACTATCGTTAGTCAGTAAATTTCTACCAAAACTTTTGGGATTACCAACTTGTGTGCTATTTGATACCCTCAACAATGGCTGCCCAATGTGCTATGCATTTTGGGTCACCTATCAGTATCTGATACGTGCAAATGGTCAAGTGTTCTAGAAAACTTTTTTGTTTAAATATGACCTAACTAGAATGAACTCAGTGTTGATATCCATGTCGAGATGTTGTAAGGTCTAATGCAAACTATTTGAGAGGAAATGAGAGGTTGCAGTGATGAACTAGAGCAAATTTTCAGGCTGACACGACTTGCCCTAATTTGTCAATGGTTGCTTCTACTGATGTTATCCTTAGTGTAGTCAATTTTCCATGCTCTTACTGATGTTATCCTTGTCTAAGGAGTGAGGAGTAGTCAATTTTCCCATGCTCTAGCTATCTATTAGTACAACACTAAACAAATGGACACCGACTTTCCTCCTTTTTTCCATGAGTTTTGAATTCTGAATGTAGTTTGTCCACCTCTCTGTGTCATTTTCAGAAACCATTGACAGATAAAACTCAATACAACAGGAAAATCTTATATATTATTGCTACACTGCAGCAAAATCTACAGTTTATGTCAAAACAGTCGATTAGTTAATCAAATATGTCCTGTTGCTAATCAACATGAAGTTGTACTAAATGTAACCAGATAATTGGTGGGGTAGAGAGAACAGTTTTAATAAGTTCAACTAAAGCATGCCCACCATGGATTAGGCCTTAAATTACTCAAAAAATCGATTCTTAATTGGTCTTTACTTTTCCATAATCAAGGATTAACTAAACCATGTGCTTAATTATTAGCAATTAACTAATTAATTACCTGGCGAACGAAGCCCTCAAGGCTAGAAAGCTTGCCGAGAGCTATGGCCATTTGATGCATTCCATCGGCGACAGTACTTGTGGCAATAGTATCAACCAGAGACTGCTGAAGCTGTTCCAACCCTTGAGAGAGAGCCTCTTCTGCTTGCTGTGAGGAGTGCTGTAGGCTGCATATCCCCATGAACTGTTGTTCTGTTAATGGGTCCAACTGTGCTATTAGCATCTGCAACAAAGCGAGGGCAATTTCGTCATTTTACATGGATCTTGCAATTTTAAAAAGAAAGTGTGAAAATCTTGTATCATAATTAAGGAAGAATAGTGTGCTAGAAGTTTTTTAGAGAATGATCAATGACTAGAAAGTTTGAAGGAATAATGAACAAGTCTCATAGTTTGAAGGGTTGATTAGTCATTAAGGGTTGATTAGTCATTAAGAGTTTGAATTAGTGACACATAATTAGAAAAAGAAGAAAATTACAAAGTATAGTTCACTTTCAGGATAACATCTAACAAGTAAAGGCCTCAATTTTCTTTGGTCCAATTCTTGTTTTGATGATTAGCTTTTGAAAATGGAATGCCTTTCATTAAAGGGACTTTTCAATTTCAAAAATTAAAAATAATCTTCTTCATTAACATAATAAACTTTAGACTAGTTCTGGTCATATTCAAGGCATCTTTGGAAACTAGATAAAGGTATAGCACATGGGTTTTAATCCCAACTAACCAACGGCAAATCAAAATGTAGGTAATTTAATTTTACTCTTGAAATCCGTTGACTAGAACGGCAGTTTCGTGAAAAATTTAAAAAGATTTTGCAAAACATACAGGTGGTATCTAGGAAAACCTCTACTTTCGTAAGTATGAAAAATTCCTTTGATTTATTTCAGTACCGTTACCCCCCCCCCCCCCCTCAAAAAAAAGTCATAACCAATGTTCAAATTAAGCATTATTCTTATGCTCTACTAAGAAGTTGGTCATATTAACTTATATCACAAGTTTTGTAGCATCCAAGTTTAGGGTTTTGAAGATATGACAGAGATGAACCTTGATGAGCTCAGAAGGCCTGAAACCACCCATCCAGAGGAAGCAGCGTTCAGCCGGAGTAGTCCACATTCCGGTGATAAGATGAAAGACATCAGACTTGGCAGCGACACTCTTGAGGCGAAAGATCTCATCATAATGGTTGATATAGCCATCCACTATTATCCTCAAGTCGCCATCAGATAGATGTGCTTGTAGAGCTGTTCGAAGCTCTGACATGTGCCTGTGATCGTCTTCTAGCCACCTCGCGTATTCCATGTCGAATATAGCAGCTCCTACATGGCCACAATCGTCACATTATTCAGCTAGATATGTCTTTGGAGATCAACTGAGCTATAATCTGTACGTACACTTGTATCTACAGAAACTTTTATTCCAGTATGATCTTTACTAGATTTCGTTGGAAATTAATGGGCTTTTGGCATATACAACGGTGATATTATTAAATATAAATCGAGACGGTGGAAAACTTTATCAATTAATATGACCCAAAAAACTTTAAAATCTAATGAGGTCTGTTATATGCACAGTATTGATATGATAAATGATCAAGACTCTTGTCACACAAGAAACATCTCAAGGTGGGATTATTTGTTTCTGACATTTTCCACATGATACTGGCCAATAAAAAAGACACTTATATGGCTTGGTCAATGTGAACTTTCTGTCACATTAATCAACTATAGAACTAGTGCATATAAACACATTTGAACAGTATTTCCTCTCAATTTTATTGTGATGTGTTTATTAATTAGTTTTTAATTAGCAAATAGCTATCACCTTTGCTTCATGGACTAAACTAAGGAACCAATCAGGGACAGCCACATCACCTACATTCCTGGTCTATACATTTCCTTTTTCCTCCTAGCCTTCAAAATGTGCTTATGCATAACACTAATAAAATTAAAATGGGGTAATATCATATATGCAAGCATATAAATTTAAGGGAAATCATACGTAATTCACCGTAAAATATGAAACTTACGTAATTGGCTAGAATTACTACTATAAAAAGTTGTACCGCCCGGTATGATTTCTCTTTTAAATAAGTTTCAGTTTAACTACAATGCATGAAATCAAAACATCGATATATATATAAGTAAAAATTTTGGCATAGGGGTAGTTAAGTTACCTGAGCTAATGTTTGCGGGAGCGCCGCCAGCACTACCCAAGAATAACCCCTGAATTATAATCCAGCAAAAATTAAAATGTAAATTATGTGCTCAGAAATACAAGAATTTAACCCCAAAAAAAAGAGGGATATATACAAAAATGACAAAATAATAGTAATTAATAATTGGTAAAAGTAAAGAACCTGTGATCTAGCTCTTTGAAGATCTTGTTCAAGCTGTGCCAGCTTCATCCTACTTAATTCTAGCTGCTGTACGTACGCCTGACATGCAGAATATAACGAAGATGAGAGATGATCAATGCAGCTTGAATACAACGATGATGATGATGAACACTGGAAATTAAATTAAGCTCCATGCAAATTAATTAATTTTATGAAGCCTATATATATACATACCTTCTTCCTTAGTCGACTCTTCCTGGCTGCTTCTCTGTTCTGTGCTAGACGCCTCAGTGTCTGCACAACATGAACAATTTACTGTCAGAACCAACTCTACTTTTTTTAATTAAAAAAAAGAATTATGCAAAGTTGAAATGGAAAATACCATTAAAATTTCTCTTTTTTTTTGTAGGTTTTTCTTTTTTTGGGGGGGGGGGGTTACCTTGGCATCAAGCACTTTGTCTGATCTAGTTCCAGCCAGTCTCTGCAAGATTAACAAATTTGGGTTAAATCTTTTTTTTTAATATACAAAAAGGACGAAATGTCCAAATCTAGGAGGATTAGGAAGAAGATAATTTAATGGTCAAAAGCATTCAGTTTTGGTTGGAAAATTTTCCCAAAAGTTACAGTCTCCTCTCTCTCTCTAGCTTTCTCTCTCTAGCTTCTGCACACTTTTGCATATTCAATATTCAAAGTGTGTGGTTGCACCATTTCAAGGATTTTCATGAGAAAGGAAAGCAATGATTAGAGAGCCTATTGGAACTTACACAAGGGCTAAGAGGGTCAATTTCATTTTGCTGTTGATGCATGTTGCTGAGGTGATGGTGAGCAAAGCAAATTTCAGGGGGTAAAATAAAAATAAAAATATATCTATATAAATTAAACACAAAGTTTAAAGACAAAATAGAAGGTTGAGTTATGGGGATTAGAGCAAACCCCTTTTTGGTGCAAGTGCAACCCCAGATTACAGCATCATCATAACATATGACATATAATATATAGTGGAGACTGGAGACTAGAGATTGAGGGAAAAACAGTGGAATTACTGTAAAGATTCTATCTTTTGCTTTATACACTCATGTTTTATGTTCTGACAGTTTATTCAGAAAATCATCCAGAAAGCCGAAGGAAAAAAGCTCTGCCCTTGATCTGCTGAGAGTTGTTGGGATCTGTGCCCTAATTGTCTTTTTTAGAGAGAAAAAAGTGAAACCCAGAAAAGAAAACCCTCTTTTTTTTTAATTTTTCTGAAATTTTATTTATTGGGTTTGCTGTCAAAAACAAAAAAGAAAAGAAGAAGGTGGGTGTAAGGAGTAAATGAAAGAACCTTGTCTTGAGCTTGTTTGGAAGTAGGAGCTGATTGGTTCTGTGAAGTTGCCATTCCTGGTTGCTGTTGCACCTGATTATGATGATAAGCAGAAGAAAGTTGTTGATGATCACTTGATGATGAATTGGGTTTTCTACTTATAGGAGAATCCGGCTCTAAATGGCTCTGATCAGCTTGACTTGATGATATAGTGTTCACTCCTGATCCTGAGTCTGTGCTCTCCCCTCCTGACCTTGAACTTCCCTGTTGTATTCGAAACAAAATTATGGACCAACATATTATTCAGTCATTTTTTTTAATGTAACATGAAATGGGTATTAATAAAAATAAGGTATTTATCCAAAAACCCCAAGAAATGGCAATTTCGAAATATCATTTTCATATGGGTATGGTTTAATTTTTCAGACACCAATACCCAAAAGAAGAATTGGTCAAAGTAGAGAGAGAGAGAGAGGATGTAGTACTCCAGTAGCTTGTTGAAATTTGATTGGCCATGAAGGGAACATCTCCAGAGTAGCTGCAGGTCTGCCTACAAATAAAGCTGCACAGAATCACAATACCATATCTCAGCCCGCTCACAGAAAAAAAATATTTATATACATGTCTGCCCAACAAAAAAAAAAATAAAAATCTTTTTTTCCCTCCCTCATGAATTTGTTTTGGGTTTTTTTTGGGGGGGGGGGGGGGGGAGAACAAAGAAAAACAGAAACCTAACCTGAAAACAAATAATATCATATTTTTCCTGATTTGTAACCCCACGCTGATTCTGTTTGTGGCTATTCAGAATCATTTCTGTATTGTAAATGGAAACTCCTCTGCTTTTTCTTTTTTTTCTTTTTTTGTTCTTCCCCCCCCCCCCCCCCTCTCTCTCCCTTCTCTCTTATATTTTTGCAGACACATTCAAAACTTGCCTCTGCATTTTGCTTCTGATGGAGGAGTTGGTTAAGCTTCTCAAACGTCAGAAAAAGTATAGAGACAGAGAGAAGCTTACGTGGTGGTTTGGATTCATCATGTCCAATCTTAACTCCAGCTTGCAGGGCAATTGCTTGTTCTAGCTCTCCAAAATCAAATGAAGATCCTCCCTGATTACTGAAAAAACAAATTATAAAAAAAAGCAAAATTTGTGTTGTCAGAAGGCTTCTTTGACCAAATAAATGAAGAAAAAAAAAAGTAAAGAGATGATGAATGTTCGAGATGAAGAAGGAGAAATTATTGGGTACATGAAAGGAGTAGGGGTACTGGGGTTGATTCCTCCAAGTGCATGATGATGATGATGATGATGATAAGGAATTGCAAAAGGGATGTTGCTGTGATTTGAAGGCCCTGTCTCTCCAACCCTTTGGCTCGCCATGCAGATGCTGCAACACTTACAACATCTCTCTCTCTCTCTTAATTCTCCCTCTAATTTAGCCCAAACATCACAAAAAAGTAATAATTAATCAGTAAAGGAACATGCTGATTAAAGATATGTAATATAAAATGAAAAGATTCAGATTTAATTTAGAAAAAGTTGATCAAGTGATGAAAATTTTACCTTTGGGGTTAAGAAAGCTTGGCTTTTGAGCAAGTTCTTGAAGTGGGTATATGAATATGTATGCAGAAAAATCAAACACCAGCAAGAATGCAAGAACAAGAAGAAGAAGAAGAACAAGAAGAAGAAGAGTTAGCTGGAGAAGAAATTAGGGGACATATATCAGTCTTTTTCATATATTTCTCTGCCTTCAAATTCCCAGCTTTTCAACCTTCATCTCTGTCTGTCTCTCTGTCTCTGTCTCTCTCTCTCTCTCTCTCTCTCTCTGCTTGTGTATGAAGAAAACCAGGAAGATGGTTCTGTTTTTTGGGGGGTAGGCTAGCTTTATTATTATGAATGATGAAACATGAAGCTCTTTTTCTCTCTGCAAAGTTGGTAATTATTATGAGTCTTTTGGAAGCTCATGTCAAATGATATCCTATGGTGCAGAAAATCTTGTCCTTTTGGCAGGCCTCGCCCAGGCCCCTTTCTTGGCTATGTATGTGAGGTTTTGTTTTTGGGGTCGGGTGGGGTGGGCCGGTGGGGTGGGGGTAGCTTTGAACAAATTTATTGTTTATTTTTTAATTATTTAGAAATTAAATTAATTATTAGAGATTTTAATTAGACTAGGCAAATGGGTCATTCAGTTCTAGTATATGTCGGATTAAGTTCAGGTTGGGCCATATTTTGGGTTGGTACGGTTTGGCTTGAGTGAACTTCGGTTTGGATCGATTTTGAGTTACTCAATCTTTGGTCCAATATGTTTGTCATGTAAAAGCAAACAATTTTGTAGAAAATTTTGGATTGGATATGATTCGGTTTGGGTTAATTTGAATTTTTTGTATACCTTTGAGTGAGCATACTTCAAATATTGGGTCACGTATAAGACCAGATTATTCGGTTCAAATTTTGAGCTTTGGGTCAGTTTTCTTAGGCCTAATTTTACTAGAATTTGTGTTTAATAAAAGGTTTGAAGGGCATTATAAAAGAAATTAAATAAATATCCGTTTTTTTTTTTGTGGGGTCAATGAAGCAGAGGAAGGGAACCCACAACTAGGATCACCACTGACTCCTACTCCACTCTCTCCCTCCTAACCGCCTGCTCTTTCTCATTGGTCCTTTTTGGAGGCTCTCCAAACATTTTGCTACAGAACAAATTATTGATATTTGGTAAAGACTTTATTAATTCTTGATTTTTTTTAAAAGTGGTTGTATTATAATAAATTACGTTTTTTTAATCACCATTGATTATTTATTTCATTGAAGTTAGGTTATCAATGACCCCTAAGGAAGTAGTACTTTTTCATCACGATTTTTTTATTCTTAGGATTTAAATTTGATATTTTATTTAAGAAAAATAAACATCAAAATACTTAAATATGTTATGCTATTTATATTTCGCAAGAAATTATTATGGAACGGTTGATATGAGGTATTTGAAGTTGACCCCGTAATCTTTTACTTTTGAAGAGAGGAAGATAAGTCACAGTAATTTTTGCTTTAAAAAAATGGTGAAAAATTGTCTCGATTATTCAATTTATAATCCAAATTTAGGATTTGGGTTTTACTTTTTGAGCCTTAAAAAAAAAAAGAAATGGAGAGAGATAGAGAGATTAGCTATTTATTTAATTTAATGGTATATAAGCTTATTGCTTTGTCAACCAAAACATTACAAAAAGACACCCACTTGTATATATAATTGAAAATCCTTGTTTTAGAGAGGATTTAATTGGTATTATCTCCTTTGTTAGGGGGTCAACATCCATTCCTTGTCATTACCTAAAGCCATGGCATATAAAGATTCCCCTTCTATTAATAGAAATTTCTTTCTTTGAGGATTATGTTACCTAGAGCTCCATGATAAGCTCATTAAGTTCATCCTAATTGTGGCCCTAATATAGGCTATAATTTGTTGAAATTCTTGTGTTGTCTAATTTTCATGCATATTGTATTTTCTGTTATATGTAATTGATCGATAATAATAGTTGTACATTAAGGTTATTTTGACCTGTTTTTTTAATTATTAAACGTGAAATTCTTTATTTGAATCTTTGCAAACTGTATTGTAATAGGGTATATACTGATTGACATTTTTTCTAGATTTCTTAAGAACTACCTTCTCTTACTAACAAACCTCTTGGCAAATCCATAGATTTTTTTTTTTTTTTTTTGCTATTTAGAAGAGTTTCTTAGAGGGAGGGAGAAGAAAAAGTTTTAGCCTTTTTTCCACCATTTAGGGGTGGAAATGCATGAGCTAGACTACACTACATCTATATTTGTAATCTAAATCCATGTCCAACAAAAGAAAGGGACAGAGACTTTTAGGTAATGGACCCCTTAATATTGTTCCATTTATAAATGGAAGTGGCACCAATGTTTTTTTTTTTTTAATATATTTATTTTATTTAATTTTTTATGTCATGCACATCTGCTAACTCCTTTTGTAGGTGAAATATGCTGTCTACCAATTATTCCTTCCTTATAGTACCAATCATTCACCTAAAAAATAAGGTTCTCTGACTGTAATTAAGGCCACGTGTTGTATGGATTAGGCTATTAGTAGTGATTAATCCTTTCTTAATCCAAGACAAAAACTCTTTCCAAAAATATTCGTGTCATTTAAGAACTTGTTTTTCATGTGCCTGAGACTTCAGGCAATTCAATCAATCAAAAGATTCCATGGAAAATGCCATTTCTTCAAATGAGGCCCTGTTTTTTTTTTATAAATCTAAATTTACCAACCTCAATCAACTTTAATCCATTTTACGAATTTCAATAAAAAAAAATCAAATTTAACCCACTTCAACTAACTTTAACTCACTTCAACCTACTTCAACACCCTTCTATTTTAACCAACTTCTATCTATCATACCAAAAAAAAAAAAAAAGTTCAACCTATTTCAACCAATTTCAATAAAAAAATACCCACTTCAACCAACTTTTACCAATCTCAACCAACTTTACCTATTTACCAACCTATATTTCCCAACAAAAAGAACATGCCCTTAATCATACCTTTTGTTTCATTTTTTAAAATAATTATGTTGCTTGTATATGTGTCTAAAAATTAAGCTGATTGGTTTTATTCAAATCTTATTAGTCCTGGTTATTATATTGACTTTTGGATCTCAATCATAAGCTAGTTTTATTATAATCTTTGCCTGTTGCTCAAACATGAGGAGGATGTTAGGGGAAAACAGAGTTTTAAATTTATAAACCGCAAGTGCAAGGTGTATCATAAGGTGTATCGTTGAGTACTTGGGGTATCGTTCGCAGAGAGTTGTGTTTCCAACTACCAGAGCTAACTAAAGCGTCCCGAGCTAGGTAAAATCAAAAGAAAAGAGGGTAAACTAAACTACGCTAACAAATTAACATAGAAGAAGCGACTTGGAGTTATGGTTTCATCAATGGACGAGCCAACTAATCGAGACAAGTCATAACCTACCCAAACTACATCACGAACTAGAGATGGTTGATTACACCATCCAAGACCACCCAAGCCCTCTCTCAAGGGTCATGAGCTAGTCTAATTAGCTTAGCCACCTATTTTCATGTGATTAGCCCAATTAGACCACAAAATTAGCAACCCCTAGACCTAACTCGATTCGGATACTATTTTCATGTTCCGAACTCGGCTATTTCCTCTCACACACTAGCTAATTGACCTCACCTATCAACATAAGTCAATTGCCCAAAAATATGAATGAAAGTTCTTCCAAGCATTTCGTCGAACACTTGGCGGGCGTGAGAGAAAACTCTAAGTTTTAGGCATGGATTGGGTATGATTAGGCCAAATACAAGACTAATTCGCCATCAAGAAAACATCACAATCCAAGCCAACACAATCTACCAACTAAACATCACAAACACATGAAAACCTAAACTAATAAACAAAAACATAAACTTGAACAAGAAAACAAAGAGAATGAAATAAATCAAATCTAAACAACTAAACAAACATGAATTAACAATGAAAACTAAATATTGAACTAAACAAAACAAATACAAGAATTAAACTAACAAAACATAAACAAGAACATATGAAATAAATAGAGAAAGAGAGAGGAAACTTAGTTTTGAATTGATAGAAGGAACTTGAAATCCAAAGGTTGAATCCACGATTACAATCTTCAATACTAAACTAATCTCCTATTGAGGTTTTATTTGCTAAAACCTAACCTAAACAACCCTAAAAATCGCCAGAGAGAAGCCCTAAGCGAACCGAGCGACCCCCAGCAAAAACGCCTGAATGAGGAATAAATAGACAAGTGTGCGACCGGGGGGCACAATTGTGGCAGGGTGGCACGGTGGCTCGGCCCCCTTTTTGCCGGTTTTCGCTGTTTTTCTTCGCTTTGTCCCGTCTTCGCTCCTTTCCACGACGTTTGCTCGATTTGAAGTTATTTCCTATAAAACATAAATAAAACAAGTAAAAATCCTAAATATTAAGTTATCATACGAGTTAAAAGTGGGTGAAAGAGGCACGTAAAATATGACAATTTATCGCCTAACAGAGGATTAAAAGTTACTGCTTTATTATCTTAATTAATTAAGGGATCAAACTAGCTTAGTTATGATTAAGTTGCTTGTTGGAATTGAATGACAATGATCTAGTTTGAGTGTTATGATTACTATTCTTATCATTTCATTATCATTGAATTTGTCTTGGAAGCAACCCTAGCGCTCCATATCAAATCATAAACTTTAATTTGTCTTTCAAATTTAAGGCATGTCTTTCTTGACCCTGCTTGTTATTATGGTGTTGTTTGCAATTGAAACATAGTAAAATTGGTATCTAAAGTCGACTTCACAATGATTCGAACACATTTAGTTGTTACCAACAATCCATGTTTACAAAATAAGTGATCTAAAACGAAAACTTGATCAAGGGCTTGTTCATTGCGTTTGAAAGACTAATGGAATATAAATTTAGTTCAGCTTAGTTAGAAAATACATAAAAATTGAAAGGAATTGAACAGTTTGAACCCACGTTGAAAAGTAAAGACCGTAGATATGATCATCATTGGTGGCAATTCCCGCTTGGTTTCAAATTTGTTTTTAGTGTAACCATTATCCAGATTACGATAAAGAAAGCAAAATTTAATTGATGCATGGAGAAAAATTATAAACACAAACATAATTCAACAAGTTAAGAAAAATACTGTTGTTACTCATAATTCATAATTTAGCAATTTGGTAGAGCTCCACCTATCAAATGTCTGAATCCATTAATTTGAATACTCTAAAAAAGGTGAGGTCTTGTTGGTTGGTTGTTTAGAATATTTGCTTTTAGGTGCATGAAAAGGTGAAAGAAAAAGAAGGGGGGGGGGGGTAAGAAATTCTATGAAGTACATGGACCAGTCAAAATCACCTGCATATATATAGCGATTGATTGTGAAGGTCCACCATAGGTCATAGGTTCAACGCATTACTTACAACAATTTGGCAATTTGCCTTGCCTAGAGTTTTGGAGGTATTGGGACCAAAACTTCTTGTTGCTGAAGCTAGGAATATATATGCAGGTGTTACATTTAAAACTTAATAAATTGGAGATGATTTAATCAAAACGGGTAAGTTAATAGTTAAATATTATTGTCATATTACCGATGAGGTCTTAACTCAGTGGTTATGATTGAGGTCTTGAATATACTAGGTTTCATGTTCGATTCCTTCTCCCCCATTTGAAAATAACTTCAATTAATAGTTTAAGTTTAGGATTAAACTTATTATGTACTCTAATGCCTATTAGAATCAGTATCTTTATAGGTAATGATAACCTGTGAAGGTAAGATTATTTACATCTGAATCTCTCCATTCTGCACACCCCATACAAGTGGGACCCACACTTAGAATTTTTGTGGTTATTATATGTATTCTAATAAGTCTTAATCTAGGAATTTACCTTGCCGTGTGTGTGCAGTTCAAGACTGAAAAATCAAACACTGCAATACAATCATTTCAAAAAATTCAAATTGACAAAAAGAGGTATGTAAAATAGTGTCCATCCATGGATAGCTTGGCAAATGTGACACTATATATGCAGATAGAGACAGAGCATTATGTAAGATCTTGACTGTGAATTCTATTTATATTATTATTAGCTTCAACAAATTTATCTATCACAAAGGATTTGAATTTCAAGGTAGCTTATTTGATAAAGTATGAGTTATCACTAAAGACTTGGGTTTTTTTTATTCTGCCTACATCGGCCCTTAAGCCTAGTTCACCTCCCCCCAAAAAATAGGGGATTCAGATTCGACGTATTATTTGACCATTGCTTCAACGTGTATTGCCTATGTTGCATGGGCTTGGGTAGCTTGCTATAGTTGTCTAACATATAAGCCTGTGTTGAGTAATGATAATGATCAACGATTCGTATCTGTGTGCTTGTCATTTCATCTAATTTGAAGTGTCGAAATGTCATTTTTACATTTTGTGGGGTTACATCTTTGTGAGAAAGGGTACTTTTCTAATATGCGAGATTTTTTCCCCGTCAAGTACACTTTATATAAGCTATTTTCTATACATAATTAATAAAAATATAATTATTAAACAAAAATTGAAGTGTGCCACTGTTTCTCTGTTCAAGTATGTACAATTTTATGGTTGCTGGTTTTTCAGGATCTTTTTCTGTGGGTGGTAATCAGTCCATAGCATAGAAAGTTAAAACCTATCATTGTCTGAAATGATGGTAGGAAAGAAAAAGCCATTGGATTTGGATGTCAAAGAATTATGTGCAAAGGGTGCAATGCATTCTCCCTGATTTGCCATATTAGTACCAAACCTGTAAACAACGATCACCTTACCTGTTTGACCGCTGTATAGTCTATATTTTTCACCTTGAAATTTGTGTTAAAGTCATATTTCAGTAAAAAAAGAAACCTCAAATGAAAGTATTTACCGTCCCGTGAAATGTAATATAATTAAGATCACATAATTTTAAAAAAGCACTGTATGTATACTCTATTAACTACAGTGGTATACTATCTTAGATTCATATTGAAAGACCACACAGAATGATTTGCTGCAAGAAGATTTATGAGACACATATCAGATATGCCAGTTAGGATTCTAATTTCAGGCTTCTGGAAGGACAGCAGATTTTGGATTCTCATTGCAATAGACAAGCAGGATAAGACGAGAATTCATAATGCATTATTGTAAGAGTTGTCGAATGAATTCACTCGATTAAGAGGTTTTCTGATGTCTAAATTTAAACTGTAAGGGGGGAAAAGAGAGACATCTGAGAGTCTGAGAAACTTAACAGCAAGAGCCGAGATGTTTGTCTGTCTGACCATTTTCAGCTTTCGTCTTTAAAGCTTCCACATTGCACCCCTGCTTCGGCTCCGAACTTCTGACGGCTCCTGGTTCTCTCTTATTGTGATTTGGCATCCAATTCTGTGTCATGAATGGGTTCTCAGGTGTTGGAGACTACATAGTCAGAAATAGCAATGGCAATATCGCAAAAGATGCTACTTCAGCTACATCCAATATTATGTGAACCAAGATGTATCGTTCGAGACGTGTTGTACTCTTGTCAGCATGAACAGCATGTCCCGCTGCATGAATGCTGGATCCGTCGGCCCATGAACTCTACTGACCTCCGAAAGTCCTATTCCCCACCCCACTTTGCCAACAAAACCTCACAAAGACAAGAACTTGGAATTTTCTTCATGAAAACTGATCCAGGGCAGATAAATGCCAAGGGACGTTAGAGGTGGCACACCATGCACTTATTTGAGAGAAGAAAAAGGTGGAAAAATATTGGACAACCCAAACGAAAGCAAGACCAAAAGGAAACGAAGATGAACACCAATCTGCCCTGAACTCAGTATATAATGGAGTAAACAGTGCATGTGACAACAGGACTCCACACAGTGCCAGAGGTCTGTCTGCTGCTGACCCTACAGTTCATATTTTCTTTTCAGGAGAAAGAAATTGCAACAATGGAAAAACTGCTTCTTAGGAAAGTGAGAGAAAACATGGATTCAAAGACAATGAACTGGACATCCAATGAAGCATGAGATTTACCAAAAAATTTGCACACATACATGCAAAAGAGTACAAAACCTGACCTTTTTTTCTTTGGACAAATATGAACCGGACAACAAACCAGCAGCTCAAAACTGAGAAACAATACTTGAAACAAATAAGATGTGGAAGAAAGCAATGAGAAGTCCAAAAAGTAAGCAGAAATCTTCTGCGTGTTTGGATAAATATTTTCCTCTCAAACATAATGCAAAGCCCATCAATGTCATTCACACAAGCAATAGGTGCCCAGAAAGAACTTCAAAAATGCTGTACACCTGACTCCATTATGACTTGCCAAAATTTTGAGTTTCTGGAGACATGTTGCTTTTCTTACTCGTATTTAAATTGCACATCTACATTCATATACTGCCGCATCAGCCGAACCATTGAGGATGTAAAATTGGCCAACTTTTGGCACTCTTCGTGGGTTTTGGCATCAGAAACAGTCCCATGAATAATTAACTTCTTGAGACTGGGGCATCTTTGCAGAAGCTCTTCAACCCACTGAGAGAAAAGATCATTGATAACAGTCCATCCGACTTCAAGTACAACAACATTGTCTAGATGATAAGAACCCTCCAACCCATAGTGAGTTACACCATCCCTCAAGTCATAACTCAGTGAAAGACGGCTCAAATATGGGAAACAGATAGCAATAGTTTCTAACTCAACAATCTCATCCTCGTCATCAAACACCACGTCCCAAAGCCGGAGAACTCTCAAATTTGATGACCTGGAAATCATATGATAGAACCTTGGCCATAAAATTGTGAAGTTGCTCACGTCAACAACCTCAAGATCCTCTAGAATCTCACCAATATCCAGATGTATAATGCTGACATCATCGATCTTAAAATGCTTTAGGGTCCCCTTTCCAGTAAGCTCAAAGAGCTCTAGGGCACAATCTTTCAGGTGCAAATCCTCAAGGGAGTCAGCCTCCAAGATGAGCTTGTCCAAACTTACAGCTTCAACATACAAACACTTCAATGTCAGGCTGCTCAACTCTACAGTCACTTGACCATCTGACATAGCAACCTCCGGATTAATAAGGGTTAGACACTCGATCTTTGGGCATGCAGTTAGGAGAAGGTTCAAATCCAATGCCGAAATGCTGACATAACTCAGAGAGAGCGAAGTGAGGCAAGGAAACCTTTGGTAATAAGGCTCCACCCCCGTGATCGTATTGTGACCCAAAACCAGCTTCTCCAGCTTATGTCTCCCACATACATCGAGAATATTAAGATTTGGGCTAGTCCTAACATTGTAATTCAATCTTTTCAGGCTGTCCCTTGTATACATAAGCCAAGCAATAACCGTTGAAGCAGAGAACTCATCAACATCATCCATCAAAATTGTCAGCCCTTGAAGCCCTGAAGTTTGAAATATGGTCTGTGTGATCAAGATCTCTAACCGGCTAGTTAACAAATCGCGAAAAACAGGCCAATCATTGGAGCTGAATGTGAGAGAAAGGAGGTGCCTGCGAAACGCCTCTCTCCATTTTCGGCATGTTGCAGAGGCCATCACCACATCCCTGGCAGCTCCTAAATGGGACAGTATATTCCCAATCACTTCAACTGGGAGATGCTCCATTTATTGTCTGATATACCCAATGCAATCAACCCCAAAATAAAAAAGAACAAAACTTTGGGGTCTCACTAATTCAGATCAACAGGATATCACATTTCTAAAGCATACCCAACCCAATCTGTCATTATCCCAGAACAATCTAATCCATAACCCAATTCATCGACAAAAGAACAAATCATTGTTAAAGGAGAACGAATAGATTCAAATCTAAATCGCCTCTACACAATTAATCCAAAGGGTCTTTTGAGCACAAATTGATTAAACTCAACAAACTAATCAATCTTCAAACCAAACGAAGATCCTAAATGGACTATCCCAAGTATCAAAACTTACAAATTAGCAAGTGGATCTTCACAGAATCAAGATAACGAGAAGTTTTCTGATGAATCAATCAGAAACCCAATTATGGATATTGGTAATCAAGCCGGATAGAGAGAGAAGATTGAGAGGGACGTACCCGCTTGAGAGGAATTAAACAATTAAAGAGGACCAGAGGAAGAGAATCTCCAGAATTTGATGGGATTAATCGCAATAAAGACCGAAGATGCCATCAATCACCAGCATAGCGACTGTAACACAAGATTTGGATCGCAGGCGAAGGTCCGGCGAAGAGACTCACCTCGCGAGCGTTTTATGAAAAAAAGGAAATAGGAAAAGATAAAAAAACGGCGGACCATTATTCCTTTTCAACCCTTGGCGCGCTTAGAGCTTGGTAATAGGCCGTATCGGATTGAATTCGTGCTCGTATCGAACTTAAGCAGGTTGAGAGTTTCTTGACCTGTCCCTAATTCATTTATTAAATAGGTTGAAAAATCTTGATCTATACCAATTTAATTTTTAAACGGGTTAACTCGCTTAATCCGTTTAAGATAAACATGTCAAGTTCCGTTGTTTAATTAACTATTTACATATTTAATATTTTCTACTAATATGTAATTGCAGTGTTAAAAATTAAGTTTACATATCACATTAAATAATTACTCTTTAAAATTCCCCTGATTCATGATAATTCACAATTTTAAATTTTTTTTATATTCTTAATTATCTAATAAAAAGTAAATGGATAAATAACAAATGGAAAAATAATAGGTACTTTTTCGTGTTGAAAATCTCGACCTGAGCCTAACCCATTTAATTAAACGGGTTGAACGTGTCAACCCATTTAATTAAACAGGTCGAAAATTTATACTCAATCTCACTTAACTTCGTGTCGATTTCAAATCGGTAATCATGTCATGTTAACTTTTTCTAACTCGAGGTGGGGTATGTGTGGCTAATCACTGTCATTTGTCAGTGCACACACAAAATAGCATTTATTTGACAAATTGTAATGAGAATGCAACTGTATTTGATGGAATTAAAATCAAAGACCGACCTAGAACGGACCGGACCAAATCGAACCGAATGAATTCGGTCTGGTCCACGGTCCATAATTTTTTTTTATTCGGTCTTTGATCCGGTCCGATTCGGTCCACCAGTCCGGACTGAGGACCGAATAAAAAAAATTGAAAACCGACTTTTTACTTACTCAATTTTAAATTCTTTTGCAACTTATAATTTTTCAAACATTCAAGAATATTGATTTGTTTTTTATGGTGAAAATATGTAGAAATTGTTCATATTGAAATAAACGTAAGATGTTCATATCGTAAAAATTTGCTAACTTTACAATTCGGTCCAGTCCGGTTCGGTTCGACTTTTTTCGGACCGGTCCTGGTCCGGTCCTTGACTTATTTGGTCCGGTCCACGGTCCATAACTTCCCTCTTATTCGGTCCTCGGTCCAACCCAGTTCGGTCCGGTCCGGGCTTGGACTGATGAACACCTGGGTTGAAGTGAGTTGAAATTGGTATATTTGTTGAAGTTGGTTAAAATAGTGAAAATAAAATTTTGAAGGAGGTGGATTGAAATTGATTGAAGTGGGTTGAAGGAGGTTAAAGTGAGTTGAAATTGATTGAAGTTGGTAAATTGAAAAAAAACCAACGAAAAGAACAACCCCTATGTATTTAAAAATGTTTAGACTGCAATTGTACTCGATTACTCAAGTTGATCATACGCGATAAATTAGGGTCTATTCATAAATTTCGTCATAATTTAACATTTGCAAAATCGGTCATGTCTTAATTGACAAGCGGGTCAGCTTTGGGTTGCCCAAATTTTGTAACTAGTTCGAATTTCTAACAAATTTGAACGATTGAACAACCAGGTTCAGACATCATACAATCAAATTTAGGTGCAATTTTGATCTTGTAGCCATTAATTTCTCAAGGTCTCGTAAGAACACTGTAGAGTACTTTGTTCTGATTGCCATAAATGTCAAAACCGTTTAGCCATGATGAAAAGTTCAGCCATACTAGCTGCGGCACGCGCGCTTCCATGATAGGCAAGATCGAAAACTTGAACCAAGAAACTTTAACATTGTTTAAGAATCAACTCAACTAAAAACTTAAGTTGATGGTTAAATTAAGACCTAGGGATTGGTTTTATGATCCAACATATATGATGCAAATATTATTCCTAATATATGGGGAAAATCAATCTGCTAGTTTGTACAGTCAGATTCCCTAGAGATAGAGTAATAAAATCCAGAAATAAGTCATATTAGTCACTTTTTTCCTCCAGGTTGGAGCAAAACTAAAAATCAGTCACAAATCATGTATAGATCAGATCCTCATTCCAACAACCTAAAAAGACAAAAATAAAGAAACATTCTGGAATGCAAACAAATAACACTGTCTGATCTTTGTACTCCTTTTGCTAGAAGCTGTTCAGTTCCCAGGACCTGGAATGTAGCCATCAGCAGACCCATGAACTGGCTGGCGGTGGGTGACGGGAGGTTTGGATACTGGAGGCGGTGCATAGACTGGAGCCTCGTACACTGGAGATGGTGCTTGTTCAGGAGGCTGATCATTTTGTGGAGAACCATAATCAGGCCAAGGATCATGGTAAAATGGTTTCTTGTAGGTCGGTTTTGGACCTTGCATGGGTTTCTGGTGCCCATAGACTGGAGCCTTGTACACTGGAGACGGTGTTTGTTTAGGACGATGATCATTTTGCGGAGAACCATAATCAGGCCAAGGATCATCATAAAATGGTTTCTTGTACATCCATTTTGGACCATGAATGGGTTTCTGGTGCACTGGTTGAGGGTTGGAATCGGGCTTCTTGTATGCTGGGGGTGAGTAGTGAATGGGCTTCTCATAAACCGGTTTAGGCTTCTTATTTTCAAGCTTAGGCTTCTTGTAAGCCGGTGGTGCTGAGTAAATGGGTTTTTTATAAATTGGTTCCGGCTTCTTATGCTCGGGCTTCTTGTATGCCGGTGATGGTGAGTAATAAACTGGCTCTCTGTGCTCGGGCATAGGCTTCTTGTACTCGGGGATTGGATCATACTCTGGTCCCTTATGTTCAGGTTTAGGATATTTGTACTCGGGGTTTGGGTCATTTAGAACGTATTCATCGGCCAACAAAACATCAAACAACATTGACAAGTACAGGAAAGTCATGAAAGACAAATAGCTAAGAGCCATTTTGGGATAATACATCAAGGTTAGGGCAGTTGCAGGAAAGATGTTTGGATGAAGCAGAAAAGGGTTTGGATTTGTTGGGTTTATATATGATGTGATTCCCTTGCTCTTCGTTATCCATAATTTTTGATTTACTTGTTGATGTGACAAAATTTCAGGGCGACATGTAATTTGGTAGACATCAGGTGGGAGTTTTTTGGGGTAGCATCAAGGCTGTGGATTCCCAATCCTGACATTTTGCAACAATGCAAGGACATTCCAGGCTAATTCTTAGGGGACTTTCAAGCATAAAAACTAGCTTATCTAACCTTACCTTCAAATCCAACATACTAATTTGTGCGAGAAGGATGATCCAAATAACTTTCCATCTTTCGAAAAAAGAGAAGACAAGAGAGAATGGCGAGCATAGGCTTATAATTGAATGATATCGGGTTGACACTTGGAGATTACTCATTGAATAATGGCTTATTTTTCTTGGTTGAATTTAAGTTTTAAAAGGACAAATTCACATAAACTTCTTGGATAGATGATAACTTAAGTTCTCGACAGACGGGTATGACAACAGTTTCCTTTATTGTTAGGTGTTGAATGAAACACATCGTACAAGACAAATTCATAACATTTATATGCTTTATTATTTGCCCCTTTTTGTCTTTGGTCCTTCATTAATTGGAGTCAAACTCATGTTGAGTCACATGTGGGTTTAGCTTCTCAACAACAAGTTCTTTCCATTTGTCAAACTCTAGTCGAAAATCTTGTTTAAGGGAAACTAGCTAGTGAACCTATTTGTGTCTCATAGTTCATCTATCCAAAGGAAAACAGAATACAAGTTATGCAAAGAGAGAGCAAAATGGAACAACAGAGATGGGTACAAATGATAATTTATTTCAAAATTAAAGAAATTCAAAAAAGTTAACAGTAAAACACCTCATTTTTTATGACAAATGAAGAATATTAAAATATATAACAAAAAACAGTCAGATTGAAGGTCATTGAACCCAGTAGCCAGGTGAGGGACTTCAAGTATATATATATATGGGCGGTGAGATATGAGGTAGCTTAATAGCCATATGAAGGACTTGGAGTGTATGAAGGAGACTTGTACAATGGCGATGGAGCGTATACAGGAGATTTGTATACAGGTGATGGAGTGTATGTTGGAGACTTGTACATAGGAGATGAAGTGTAAACAGGAGTTTTGTAAGCAGGTGACGGGATATAAGCTGGGGATTTGTAGACAGCAGTAGCGGAGCCAGAATTTTAAGCAAGGGGGGGCGAGATTGGAAAAATTAAAGGGCACTTTCCAACAAAAAAAAATAGAGAAGGCAAAACGAAGAGTTGAACCAGAGACCTCCCACCCAAAGTAAGGGGCAACCACCGCCCTGCTATGCACTCCTATAATGTATGTTTATGAACTAACTAATATATATCTATTTTTCCTATTCACAAAAATATCCCTTATTTATTTTTTTTTCCCCAAAAAACTGGGGGGTCAATTGACCCCCCTTGCCTCCACATAGCTCCGCCAGTGATAGACAGGTAATGGGCTGTAAATTAGTGACTTGTACACTGGAGATAGGGTATACATTGGAGACTTGTAGATAGGTGCAGGGCTATAAATAGGGGCTTTGTAAATTGGCGACGAAGTATACACTGGAGACTTGTAAATAGGTGAAGGGGTGTACAAAGGAGACTTGTAGACTGGTGATGGATTGTATACTGGAGATTTATAGATGGGTGATGGGCTATAGGAAGGGGATTTGTATACTGGAGATGGGCCGTAAACAGGAGATTTGTATGCTGGCAATGGGGCGTAAACTGGTGATTTATAGATGGGGGATGGGGGGGTGTAAACAGGTGGCTTATAAACTGGAGATGGGGTGTAGACTGGTGATTTGTATACAGGTGATGGGGTATAAATGCGAGACTTGTACATAGGTGATGGTGTGTAAACTGGAGACTTGTATACGGGTGATGGGCTGTAAACTGGTGACGGCGTGTAAACAGGAGACTTATAAATGGGTGTTGGGGAATAGGTTGGAGATTTGTACACAGGAGTTGGGGAATAAACGGGGGATGGAGTGTATGATGGAGACTTGTATACGGGGGATGGTGTGTACAAAGGTGGAGTGTGAGGTGCCTTGTACACTGGGGAAGGGGTGTATGCTGGCATCTTGTGGACAGGTGACTCGTTTTTGGGAGCTGGGTGGTCCTTTGGCTTAGCGTACTCGGGTGAAGGGGTGTAAGAGGGTGTCTTATACGCTGGTGAAGGGTTATAGCCGTAGTAGTCACTAGCAGATGACACAGCCACAAGGGTTATGAAGAGAAAAGCCATGAATGAAAGGCGATTGAGAGGCATCTTTTAACTGGGATGACTCTCAGGCTATGAAAATGGGAAGGGAAGAGTGATAAGCTTAAGAGTTTGGTGGAGTCAACTTTCTCATGATATACTCTTTGAAAATATCAGATTTTTGTATAATATAAATTATTGGAGAATATTGAAAATATTTTAGCTCATCATAAAGGAGAGATCGCGACGGCTCGGCAGAAAACTTGAAAAACTTGATCCGAGAGAAGTTCGACTAAGCTCGAGTTGAGCTCATCTTACAAATGAGCCAAGACGAGTAGTCTCACTAAACTTGGCCCGATCTGTTGGGCTGTCTAAGGGAAAAATTATACGGGATTGAACTATGAAATTAAACATCTTATAGCACATGTGGAAACGCATTTCATGACTAAATCTTTCCTTGTTCATTATGCATCGAAATCTCGAGCCAGCATCACATATATATATATATATATATATCACCTTTTTCCCCCCATGTTTATCATATCTAGCATGCACCACTATATCGCTTTGCTTATTATATGGTTTAATTACATGGTTTTCTTTTCAAAAGACTTAACCTTTAACCTTCTGTATATTCAAATTGATTCGACCGTTCGCATGAATAACACAAATTAGTTGGAAAAAAAACGAAAACATAGATTTGTGCGAGTTTTGCAAGGGTGCATGAGCTGAGCCTATGCGAGGAGAGACACGAGCCCAAAATTTCAGGCTTGGCAAGCTTGCGAATTGAGTCGAGCCTGAAAAATAATTTGTAAGCCGAGTCTCAAGTATGCCAAGCTCAAACTCAACTCAGCTCATTTCCACCCAGACCGATGGTAACAAATGTCTTTAGTACACATCAAATTTTGTGATTTTATTTGACCTAAGCTAGCTTCTATTATCACTGGGTCTAAAGTCGCCAAATCTTGGCAATTAATTTGTGATTTTTTGGGTTCGGTTTATTTCAGGTTCAGGTCGAGAAAATCATGTTTAAAATCCAAAATTTTCGAACGGGTTTGGGTCGGATTAATTTTTGCCAGGTGTGTGTGTGTGTGTGTGTGTGTGTGTGTGTGTGTGTGTATATATACTTCAATGTGTATTTGTTATATGAGCGGTTACTAGCATGTATTTGTTATATACAATTTGGTGTGTGATGACAAGAATCGTTCATTTTTCAGCCCTGCTCCAACCATTAGAAAGTCATTCTTTTCTTATCTAATCAAATAAAATGAATCATTTTTCATAATGTTTAATTATTTTGATGATTTTTCCAAGAATTGTTACAGGGAAAAAAAATGTTGCAACTCAAATTTGTAATTTTATTTACAAATTATTGTGATTGGTGGAAATAATTTTCTAAAACCATGGGAACGAACCAATTGGTTATTATCATATATAGACCTCCCTCCACATTTAGTTAAAAATGAATATTAATTTCTCGGTTTACAATAGCATGTTTTAGACCAGCAGGTTTAATTTGATCAGGAGACAAACTCATAATTTTTATACAGTATTTTAATTTGTGGCTTTTCCTCTTTGTTATGACACTCCATCCATCGGAGTCAAACGAACTAATATTATCCAATATAAGTTTTTTTTATCCACTAGACTTGAAACTCTAACAAGCTTTAGATCTTGTTGGAGGTGAATTAAACCACAGGAACCTATTGATTAAGTTATCCCAAAAGCTTTACAATTTTACAAAATAAAAGAAGACAAATAGGCGTTATTATATACTTATTTAAAAAATAGAAAGATGGGTATTCCGACAAAGTTAATTACAAGTAGCGCTGGTAACATTTCGGATTTGGACAAATCGGACAATATCAAAATTCGAAAAAGAGATTGATGTCTGATACCCTTTTTTTTTGAATCGGGCATTTCGAACAAGGCTAAATTTGTGTCAAAATTAGGTTCGGACAATAGAAATAAGAATTGTGTCCGACTTTAAAATTTTGACGAAAAATTCATGACCATACTCGTTTTTTTCCGAATCAGACACATTTTTGCCAGCAGTAATTACAAGTACAAAAAGTTCCATAGCTTGTGTTAATGAACAATCTACTTCACAAACAAGTCATGAAAATAACCCAAAAAAGTTCTTACAAATATATAGAGTCCTTCAAAATTTTAAATGTCATGCCAAAACACTAGTTCTCGGTTCCAGCTACGGGTGTTACTTTGATGTCTGAAATTGGAGTTGGGTGTTACTTTGATGTCCAAAATTGGAGTCGAACTAACTTCAGCTTATATACGGTTTTACACAAGCAATTTTACAATAGCATGTTTTACAACAGCAATTTTTAAT
>JACYFF010031954.1:100381060-100464595 GCA_017589665.1 Selenicereus undatus
CCAATTACAAACATGAATCAACCCTCTCAGGCAATTCATCGAACACCAGGCATGCTTAAGTGAGAGTTCAATTACAACGTGAGCATTCATTCACATAAATCCAGAATACAAATCCAAATCACACAATAGGGGCTACACCCAATCCAAGACAATAAATTTAGTCCCTATTCATCATCAAAATCACAACCACAATCACCAATATGAACATGATTAAAAGTGCTAACTTTGAATTAAAACGTAAAGAAAAATGGTAAAAGAACGTACTTTCTATTGATTTGAGTAATAATCTACCAGGTTCAACAGTCGAATTCAATCCAAAGCATTCAAATCAAGAACCAATGTCCAAACTAAAAACCTAAAGTCTCCGTTTTTTAGAGAGAAAAACGAGAGAGAAGAAAGATCCCTCAAATTACAACGCAAAATTGCACATAACGGGGAAAATAAAGTGGCACGGTCGTGCCACTTTGCTGCCCCTGTTTTCTTGTTTCCCTAGGGTGGCGCGGTCACTCTGTTTGGCATGGTGCCCCCGTGCCACCTCCTCTTAGCTCAAAGTCTACTCTTTTGGCTCCTATTTGGCGCGATATCAACTGGTTTTCCTCGTTCCTTTCAATCGAACTTCTGAAAACACAAAAGTACAACATTTAGGCAGATTTAGGGTAAAGAATGACTAATCAACCTCTATGCTCTTGAATTTTCGTAATGCTTAATGTTATTTTTTAGTCGTTTGCTTGATGGCACAACAGTCACGAGTTTTTCTCCTCGTACCACCCAAAACATCAATTAATAGACTACTCATTTGATACAATGTGATCGAAAAATGGGTCGAAATGTTTTGGACCGAAATGAAAAAACTAGTTAATCGATGTACGGTTAACATTTTCATTTGGTTCCAATTCATATTTTCTTGAATCGGAAAATTTGGTTTGACAAACCGAATCCCAATGAGCCGAACCAAATCAAGTCATGAACATCCTTGCCACAAGGTCACGTTTAGGGTCCAGGGTACACCGACCGGCATGAGGATTGGGTAAGGTTAGGACTGAAAAAATTCAGATTAGCTGGGCCTCCGTTTGACCCACCTAACTCGGGGAGGCTCTCATTTCAATCACATCTAGAGGAGAGTGTTTTTGGGTAGCTATCCAACACTTTGGAACTAGAATTGGTCGAATTGATTCCTAAGTTTTGGCAAACCGAAGATGGAACATGTGATTCAGGGTATCTACGCTACAATTAGGAATTTTCTGACTAGGTTATCTGTTTCTTTAACCATTTCTCTGGTGCGAAACAGACCTGATCAAATTGAGGGTCGGGTCATGGGGGCGAACAACCAAGGGTTTCTTGACCCTAACCCTACACGACTCTCGTGCAAGTCAGCATATCCTCAACCTTGGCCCTGGCTTTGAGGGTACCCTTGGATCATCGGGTCAGATCCGGCCCTCAAACGGTCGCCATACAATATATGAGATTCGTCACTAATTAGATTTAATTTTCATCATAAAGTTCAACACTAAACATCCTATTAAACAAAAGATCAAACAATTATAAAAAGTTTCAATGAAAGTATTGCAACTACAAACATTCTAATGTGTAATGTAACAATTATAGTAACTAGTTCACTATAAGGACTATCAAAAAAATTAGAGAGACGGCATCAAAGGGTTGCGAGGAGGCGAGAAAGCAGAAAGCCAAAACACTTTGAATAATGAAACCAAAGTCTTTGGTTTCGATTTGAATTATCTTATCTCTTTTAGGGTCGTTTACCCTCAATTTACCAGTCAAAGGCCAAAAAAAACCGACCCTGGCCCTCATTTTTTAGGGTCGGAGCGTGGAGAGTCAGGCAAGGTCCCGACCTATTGAACAGGTCTAGTAGGGAAGTTTGATAGGCCCAAAAATCCAACATTAAACATTCAAAAATTTGTTGTCCCAAATGCTTTACAATTTTACAAAATAAAAGAAACTAAAGAGGTGTTATTGTAAACTTATTTAAAAAATACAAAGACCTAACAAAGTTAATCATTAGTAGCTCTGGCAAAATTTCAGGTTCGGACAAATCGGATGATATCAAAATTCGAAAAAGAAATTGATGTCCGATACTCGGTTTTTTCCGGGTTAGATATTTTGGTCAAGGCTAAATTCAGGTCTAAATTAGGTTCAGACAGTAGAAATATGAAAAATGTTGTTTCTGAATTTAAAATTTTGACGAAAAATTCATGACTGTACCCAACTTTTCCGGAGTTGGACAAATTCAGGTATCCAAGTCGGTCACATTTTTGCCATTAATTACAAGTACAAAAAGTTCCATAGCTTGTGTTAATGAACAACCTAATTCACAACCTTAAGTCATAAAAATAACCCTAAAAAGCTCTTAATTACAAATATATAGAGTCCTTGAAAATTTTTAAATGACCTGCCAAAAACACTGGTTCCCGATTCCATTTGCATGTGTTACTTTGAGGTTCGAAATTGGAGTCGAACTAACGTCAGCTTATATGTGGTTTTAAGCAATTTTACAACAGCATGTTTTACACCAGCAATTTTAATGTGATCACAGGACAAAATCATAATGTTTATATGGCATTTTAATTTGTCCTTTTTTCCTCTTTGATATGATATCCATCAATCAAGTGGAACTAATGTCGTCTTATATATTGGAACATGAGCTTTCGCAATATATGTTTTCTTTATCCACTAGACTCGAAAGTCTAACAAATTGAAACCTTGTTGGAGGGAGATTAAACCACATGAACCAATTGGTGTTGATTAAGTTGTCTGTTCAATGGAAATTAAACGAGATGCAAATTTTTCAAACGAAAATCAAATGGAACAGTAGAGACAAATAAAAATGATTATTTATTTTGAATTAAAGAAATACAAGAAAGTCCATCAATAATTTAGCTCATCATTGGTGACAAAAGAACAATATTAGGAAATAATACATAATAAATCACAACCAAATTGAAGATCATTTAGCTTAGTATCCATATAAAGGACTTGGAGTGTATGAAGGAGATTTGTATATTGGTGATGGAGTGCATATAGGAGAGTTGTAAATTGGCGATGGATGATAGACGGGAGATGGAGTGTACACAGGAGACTTGTATATGGGAGATGAAGTGTACACATGAGACTTGTATATGGGAGATGGAGTGTACAAAGGAGATGGAGTGTAAACTGGGGTTCTGTAGGCGGGTGAAGGGCGGCTATAAACCGAGGACTTATAAACAGGTGATAGGCTGTAAACTGGTGACTTGTACATAGGTGAATGGTTGTAGATTGGAGACTTGTACATAGGTGTTGGACTGTAAACAGGGGCCTTGTAAACTGGCAATGGGGTGTAAACTGGGGACTTGTAAATAAGTGATGGGTTCTTGTATGAAGGAGAATTGTAAACTGGTGATGGATTGTAGACTGGAGATTTATAAACGGGGGCTGGCTTGTATGAAGGGGACTTGTAAATTGGAGATGGGCTGTAAATGGGAGCTTTGTACACGGGGGATAGAGTGTACACTGGTGATTTATAGACAGGAGATGGGGTGTAAACAGGTGATGGGCTATAGACTAGTGATTTGTATACGGGTGATGGTGTGTAAACTGGAGACTTGTATACAGGTGATAGACTATAAACCGGTGATGACGTATAAACAGGAGACTTATAAATGGGTGTTGGGGAATAGGTTGGAGATTTGTACACAGGAGCTGGGGAATAAACGGGGGATGGAGTGTATGATGAAGACTTGTATATGGGGGACGGTGTGTACGAAGGTGATGGAGTGTGAAGTGCCTTCTACACTGGGGAAGAGGTGTACGCTGGCGTCTTGTGGACCGGTAACTCGTATTTGGGAGCTGGGTGGTCCTGTGGCTTAGCGTACTCGGGTGAAGGGGTGTAAGAGGGTGTCTTATACGCAGGTGAAGGGTTATAGCCATAGTAGTCACTAGCAGATGACACAACCACAAGAGTTATGAAGAGGAAAGCCATGACTGAAAGGCCATTAAGAGCCATTTTTAATTGGGATGACTCTGAGGCTATGAAAATGAGAAGAGAAGAGAGATAAGCTAAGAGGTTGGTTTACATTTGGGGGTTTATATAAGGCTTTTCTGGGCTTCATTGCAAGTTCTTGGTGAATAAACAAATAAATATTCCTTTTTAACTATATCCCACTTGTCTGCACGACGACTTTACCATTAACAATTAGTTCATAAATCAGTGGTGAATCCAGGAATTAAATTAAGCGGGGTCGGGGTTCAATGACATATGTAATTTGAAATTTAAAATTTCACAATAATCTTAAAAACAAAATTACAAAGCTAATACAATCAAGGCAATTGTCCTCAACGAGCCTTCATGTCTTAAAACAATTCATGATATCATCAATTGATATAGTTTCAAAAAGATCATCCTCAAAATAAGTAATAACAGTATCATTTAAAAACTCATTTGATATTCTTTTGCGTAAATTGGTCTTAATAATTAAAACCATGCATTTTCAAGGCCTGTTCTTTTCGTAGGTAAAAGGTTGAAGTGGGTTGAGATTAGTTGAGGTGGATTGAGATGGGTTGAAGTAGATTGAAGTTGGTATATTTTTTTGGTGGTGGGTTGAAGTGGGTTAAAACAATGAGAATGTGTGATAATTTATTAAGTTATTGTAATTTTTAGTGCATTTTTTTGCTGAATGACAATTTCACAATTTTGTAACTATTTTTTTGGAAGTTGGAGGTCGGTACAACTTGTCAATTATTTTTAATGATTTGGGTTACAAATTATTAAATTTATGAAAGGGTGGATTGAAGTTGGTTGAGGTAGGTTGAAGTTGGTTGAAGTAGGTTGAGGTTGGCATTTTTTTTTTCAGGTGGGTTGAAGTGGGTTGAGGTTGGTAAATCTAAAATGACCTACGAAAAAAACAGGGCCTCAGTAGCCAACGTTTTGAAGTATCTTTGCATTTTCAACTGGACCAAAAAAAATTAACTAGGCAAGTAAAGGATATTCAATATTGTAACTAATCAGTGGTGATTCCAAGCATTGAAAGGCACATACAATTACAAATGATAAATAATTTAAACAATTAATCTAACTGTCTAAGTAATTTAAGATTAAACAATTGAAAATTTGGAAAAGAAAAGCTAAAATTAAAACTAAATACTTAGAATTAGATCAAGGGTTTTAGGGTTTGTACCTTCGAATATAGTAGTAATGGTGAGACAAGGGCACCGACTAAGTGGGCGATGGAAGGTTGGAGGCGGCTGCCACCTACCTCAACCAGTGGTGTGCGCGCGACTGGGCGTGGGGCAGCGGAGCGAAAATGAGAATGGGGGGTGGAGGTGGAGTCGAGTGTGGCTGGGATCTAATTCGAAAACTGGTGGCCAAATACAAAAAAGAGCGCTTTTGAGTGAAAAAGATAGGAGCAATGTTCGAACCTGTGACGTGTGATCACTGCCACTTATCCAAACCTACTGTTGTACCTTGGATACATCATATATTATATGTACCATTTATCTAATTTATTTTTCACATAACTAACAATATTTTTTAAGCGGGGTCACTTGTCCTCACGTGACCCCACTATTGCACCGCCCCTGGAAGAGAATCGAATGAGTGAACAACACATACAATTACAATTAACAAATGATTTATAGCCAATTTCATCAAATGCTTTCAATAATTGAAGCTAATCTAACTATGTAAATAATTAAAGAGTAAACAATCAAAAATTTGACAAAGAAAACGAAAATTTAAAAACTATATAGAGTTTTAGGGTTTGTACCTTCAAAATTCAAAATTCAAATCAGTGGTGGGTGGCGCAGCGGCACGGGGGGGGTTGATGGTGGCTGCCGGCGAACGGCTCCGGTGGTGGACGACTAGGTGTGTCTGGGCGGCTAGGCATGGTGACTGGACTGGTCACTACGTTTGTATTTCTGTGACTGGACAGTGGGTGTTTGTGTTTCTGTGCCTCTATCTGAGATCTGCGCCCTCTCTACCACCAGAGCGGCCTTGTTTTGATGCAACTAGTCCATCACACATTACATATATATGTTATTTATTTATTTTTAACTTAACTAGCAGATTTTATTTTATTTTTAAACGGGGTCGGTTGACCCCACGTGACCCCACCATAGCTCTGCCCCAGTCCTAAATTATAGTAGCTAGCTGGCAACAAAGAGACACCGACTGGGAGTTACGTTGATTCTCCCGGGAAGTATTCTCTCCCGCGACGATATCACTAAGAAGTCTAAAATTACCAGTATTATGTCGAGTGATGATAAATTTCCTTAATAATAACCAATTTTTTGGTTTTTATTTTACTTAAATTGGCATATGAATTCTAATTAAAAAGTTTGCATCTGAAAGTAGGGCTATAATTGAAGCTTCCGACTCGAGCCCAGCTGATTCAGATTTTTCATACCGAAGTCCAGCATTAGTCGGTGCAAATATATTCTAACCCTTTTTTTTCTTTAATTGGTGCAAATATATAATACAAGTTGGTGTTTAGCATTGATTTTGAAATCCTTGGAAGCCACAAAAATTTTAAAAAAAAAAAGAAAAGAAAAGAAATCCAAGCAGAGCAAGCATGTGTATGAGCGCAAATTTACTCCTAACATTCACTTAACCGAGTTTGGCACATGGTTAATCGAGCCAAGCCCATGCCTAGTTGGCTTTGCTCCATTGCATTGCTAGATCTTTTTAAAACATCAAATTATTGACAGTTTTATTTACTGTTACGTTATTGAATTTTCAATTATCCACTTTAGAAAACACAAATAATTAATGAGCCAGAAGAAGATGGACCCATGGGTCGAAGTCTTTTGAAACAAGTGTAATCTTAGACCTGTGTAAAATTACAAATCATAAGTTTGATTTAGCCAATTTATTTCCACTATATATTAGAAAATGTAAAAAAAATTATGCAAAAATGCATGCTTGTCTCTGTCAACCAATCTCATCTAGTCATATCCATGTGCATTCTTGTTCTCTATCAAGATTTCTTTAATTTATTTTTCCCGGATCGATTATCAATTTCATTTGTTGGATTCTTAGCTGACCATTTATATGTGAGGATTTCATTCTCAGAATTTGTCAAACGATAATCCATTTAATTTTGTTAATAAACTCACCGAATGCTGGGCAAATTGCCGGCAGCTAGTACAATTTGTAATTGTTAGGTGAGTCATGATAGATCTTGTAAGCAGGTCATTCCGCTCGGGTACGGGGTCGGTAACTCCATTAATCGGAGTTGAACTCGATTTAACTAAAGTTTGACTTGGCCAAGCTCGTTTACATATTTTAGATGGGGAATAGTATATGTTTCATTGGTGTACTTACACTTTGTATTATTTTAGATTTCCGTAGTTCAATATTAAAGCTTATACTATACTTCAAGGTTTTCTTTGAGTTAGGGTTGTAGTATTTTAAAGTAAATATTTCAATTATTCAGACTCAACTTGGTGAAAATTCGGATTTATCAAAGCTCGACTTGGACTCGGTTTAACCAAGCTCGGCTCAGACTCGAGCTCAGCTCGGCTATTAGCCGAACTGACTCGAGCCTAGCAAAATTCGGGTTCGGCTCGTCTGATTACAGCCCTAATTTTGGCCTAACAAATTTGAATCAAAAAGACTTATTCGTTGTTGAAAAGCACAAATCTCAAACAGGTATTTTGGGCAAGGATTGGATTCAAGTATTCAACCAAAGACCCTTCAAACGATGAGGCGTGGTTGGGCCTATAGATGGATAAGCTGCATCTCTACAAGGAGGGAGGCAGTAGCCCAAATGCAAACGAAGCCCATCATCATTAGGGTTTTGAAGTTAAAACCATTGCATTTCTGTCGTGCTCCTTCTTTGAGCAGCAGCCACTAAACCCTAACTCCTCCCTCAGGTGCTCTCTCTCTCTCTCTGCCCTTTTATAGTCGCCGGGTTTCTGTTGATTTGAACCTTTCTGTTGGTTTGAACCTTTTGTATTTCTGTCATTCTCAGATTCGGTGGTTCGATTAACTAGGCTCTGATCATGAGGTATACTTGACTCCTTCGCAATTGTGTTTTCTCCTTCTCTCTGTTTTAGTCTAATTTTTCATCGATGTTTGATTTTATTAGTGTAATTGCTCTGGGTATTACTGTATCGGATTCATGATTTATGTCTCTCTAATTCTGTTTCTACTCATCATTTTTCTTCTCAGAAGCTCCATTACCGTCAGTATTAGATTCCCTATTATTTGCAAATAAAAATGCGAAATTTTGTCGAGGAACGCGACCCAGATGATAAAGTGTTATTTTTGTTTTAATTTTTGGTTGCAATTAGCTTCTGATGGATTGCTATTGATAATGGTCTTTGGTTGGATGCCTATTCTGTCAAATAGCATTCTTTTTTTGGGGGGGGGGGGTGTTTCTGCCAATGTTAGTAGGATTTGAACCCATTTTGAACTGTCCCAGCTGTGCTGAATGTTTGTTTGAATCAATCTTTGTGATTGGACCTTTTATTCTTTTTTAGGTTGCAATGTAACTGAAGCCATGAAATTGTTTGCTAGATTTCTCATTGCTGCCCTTGGCCGAATACATCTATCTTCAATTTTTGGGTTTGGGTGGGGTGTTTGTGTCTGCATATTTGGTCAGCATTTTGTACCTGAATATATGGATACTTGCTTGTTCAATACTCTTGTGTTTGGATGTGCGGTTCTTTATGGACCTTCTGATTTTGGTCGCCCCGTTAGTTTATTCTTGTGGTCTCATGGACTGTGAATATGTCTTTGCAGTAAGCTTCAGAGTGATGCCCTGAGGGAAGCGATCTCTGGGCTCACAAATGATGCCAAAGAGAAGAACCGCAAGTTCACTGAGACCATTGAGCTTCAGATTGGGCTGAAGAACTATGATCCTCAAAAGGACAAGCGTTTCAGTGGTTCTGTCAAGTTGCCTCACATTCCCCGTCCCAAGATGAAGGTTTGCATGCTTGGTGATGCACAACATGTGGAAGAGGTGCGCCATCCTTGCTCACAGCTTTTCTTCTGATCTGAAGTGAACTAGAGATGTTAGAAGTAGTGCAAGTGTATGAGTTGGCTATTGTGTTGACGTTTTGTTGACTCCTTTTTGATTTGACGTTTGGCTTAGAACATATGGTTGTGTATTTGTGCATTGCTCTTCCGTCGGATCTTAGTTTGCTTTTATGTACCTCTCATCATTCTAATATTTATATGCACATTGTGACTTTATTGAGGTGGTTATGTTTTGTGGGATTTCATGTTTGCTTGCTTTTTTATTGCCTCCATAATTGAGTGATGAAGCTTTGGTTTGTGATTACAGGCTGAGAGGATTGGTCTGGAGTGGATGGATGTGGAAGCATTGAAAAAGCTTAACAAGAACAAGAAACTGGTCAAGAAACTTGCCAAGAAGTACCATGCTTTCCTTGCTTCTGAAGCTGTTATCAAGCAGATTCCCCGTTTGCTTGGTCCTGGTCTTAACAAGGCAGGCAAGTTGATCTGTTTTGGGTGTTGTCTATCCTAATTTGTGACAAGTCGCTGCACTTGGTCTTTTGTTCCTTTTTCCATTCTTTGATGTGGAAAACATAGAACTGGCCTCATCATATTAACCATGTGAAATGGGTTATGATGACCTAGTTGCTCATTTATGCATGATTAGCCTTGGTGATTGGAGTACACTTATTTGTTTTTGGCACTTCCTTAAGTTCATGAATCCACCGTGGGCAGTGAGTGATTGTTTTAACTGGTTGTCTAATTCCTTTCAACTCTTATTTCAGGCAAGTTCCCTACCCTTGTCACCCACCAGGAGCCCCTTGAGAACAAGGTGAACGAAACCAAGGCGACTGTGAAGTTCCAGCTGAAAAAGGTTCTTTGTATGGGAGTTGCAGTTGGAAATTGCAGCATGGAGGAGAAGCAGATTTTCCAAAATGTGCAAATGAGCGTCAACTTTCTCGTATCACTGTTGAAGAAGAATTGGCAAAATGTAAGTAGCTTTTGTTCTTCTGGGCTATTGTTGATGTATAAATGATATCATCATAATCTAAACCTACACGAGTAATGTGTATTTTGAATTTCTAACTCTGTCCATGAGCGTGGATTAGTCAATGGCTTTTTTGTGACTCTGATCACTTTTTGCTTGTCCATCATAAGATAGATGCATTCCAAGGGGGAACATGTCATCTGCCAAGATTATCTTACTGTCATTCGCATATGTTTTGACAGGTTCGATGCCTGTACCTGAAGAGTACCATGGGCAGACCATACCGTATCTTCTAAACTACGTCTCATTACCTTTCGTGGTTGGAGCCCCTTGTAGGAGTCATCAAATTTTTTTAATTTTCCTTACTTTTGGAAGGAACCAAATGGTAATCTTTGTGATCAGAAGGACAGCAACTTTATATTTTGACATTATGAGCAGTCTTGTTTTTCTGTTTTTTCTGTTTTGGAGATTCAATGAGGATTTTAAGTGATTGATGTACGCAAGTTGCTTTTTTGAGGAGCTCTACATTGGTTATTCTATGTTTTGTGGTTGTAATGCTTAATGACCTTTGTGGAGCATAACTCAGATACACAAAGCGATGAATGCAGTTGATTACTTTGCTTTCCGTTCTCAAAGTTGCTTCTTGTCATAGGTTAGTTAGTCCTCACTTATGTCAGAGTTAGATGTAAAGTTGTTTATAGATCTCCCCAGATTCCGTAAAACGGGACATATATTGAGAGGTGTTCTGTTTTTTTTCTTTGTTTCGGTGAGGCAATTAGGATTCCGGCATTGCATGATCTTGAATGGGTAGTACATCAAAACCACTTACATCTGATATGTATGAATTTTTGTTTATGTAGATCAAAAAAGATGCTATGATATTATATTATTATAGCAAATTATTCATTTGTGCCACGACTGTTAAGGGGATCATCGTTATATGTGACATGCTATTTGCTAAATAAATTAGAACATAATATAAGAACATCGGCTTGAGAAAGCCAAAACCTATTCTATAAGGTCGACACAATGAAAAAAATCATGCCCTATGTGAATCGAAAACCCTTCATAGGTGTGGTTCTAGTGACCCATTCTATAACATTGATACAATGAAATGATCATGCCCTATGCAAATCGAAAACCCACTTTAAAGTTGTGCTTCGAATGACCTAAACTCCTTATATAATTCCATTGAACACTTGTTTATCTTCTCTGTCAATGATCCAAAAAATGAAAAACATTGATTTAACTTCTGTTTTTGGGGATTGGGGTGTCGTAAAGTGATTTTATACTTCAAATTTGAGGAATAGTAATCGGCTTTTTCTATTTGGGATCAATCTGTTTGATCTTGTGTTGATGTTAGCAGATTACGTAATAACCCATGAACTTGTATAATATTGGGGGGGGTGGGGGGCGGTTGTGTGCGCTCTGCGTTGTACTTTGTATGTGTCCGATTCATATGGAAGACTGATTTTATAATACATAGATTATGTTGCCTAGTTAGGGCCGAAAGGGCAAAATATGCTGCCTAATTAGGGCCATTTGCCCTTCCCAAAGGACAACCTCAAAATTCTACCGAGTCCCTCTCTCGCTCTGTTCACATTTCACTCCTCCTTTGTCCTTTCCCCTTTCTGTGGGCGGCGCCTCTTTCTCTCTCCTGCTCTGCTTATATATATATATATATATAAACAAGGGCGCATTCGGGGGTTGGCATTCCATATTCGCATTTGTTACAAGTTGGGCACTCTCCTCGTTTATTCCGTTCTTCGTCTTCCTCATCTCCCCATTCTCTCCTACTTTCGGTAAGACATACCCCCCCCCCCCCCCTTCTTCTTTCTGTTGTTTGATTTATGGTGGGTTTGATTCTGTTTTTGCATTCTTTAACTTTTCAAATGGATGGATTCAATCCCATCATCCCTCCTTTGCTCAATTTTTGCTTATGCGAATAGGGGGGGGGGGTTAATTAGGGTTTTACAACACCCCCACCTCCTTTAAGTCTATAAAATAGAGGGTAAAGGTCGTTTTTTTAGCCTTGCATCTGATTTGACTTCCGTTAAATTTTGTGTTTCTGGGAAATTGGGTTTTTTGCTTTTATCATAATTGGAATTCTTTGAATCTTTGATTAGAAGCAGATCTATGGGGCTTCTTTATGTGGTGAATTCTATTGGTTTTCTTTTGTTGCTGCTTGTTAAAAAATTATTTTAATTTGAAGTTATGATTGCACTTGCATTGTGTTTCCTACTTGTCAATTAAGTGATGCTGTTGGATTGATTTCTTCTTCTCTAGTATTAGGTTTGTCCTGCTTGATCTGTTAATCAATGAGCTTGAAAAACTGTAGTTTTTGTTAATGAGGGTAGAAACCCATAAATGTCAAGATGGCTTAATCCTTGAATTGGATTGGTTTGATGAGCTTCTTGCTTTTTGAACTTTCGTTTTGTTCAATTTTTTTCATCCGGAGTGCCAAAAAACTTTGGTCTATTGAGCTTGATCTCTCATGAAGGCCTAAAAGTCATGACTGCTGAGTGTATGTTGGCTGTTTAGTGCTATCTCTAAGGTTCACCTTTGATAATATTATCCGTCATTCTTCGTGAAATCAAACTGATGGTTGCAAATATATATCATAATGGATTGCATATTGTGATAAAGTGATTCAGTTTGTTATGAACCTAAAAAATGGTAGCTCGGTTTTGTAGTTCCAGCCTCCAGGGTTGTAAGGTTTTGGTGTAATTGGGTGGTTGGAGCTTCAGTAGACCTTTTAGTATTGTAGTTTCAACAATACCTTCTATGAGTATATTTATAACTGCTAGTTTAAAAATGGGAGAACTTGATGAAGTATTAGAAGGCAGATGCTCACACTCTTATCAAAAAAAAAGAAGGCAGATGCTCACATTGAAGCGCATGTTTACGATAGTATAATTTCATTCTTTAGATCCCTCGGTCATACTTGTAAGAAATTTGTGTTGTTCTTGCATCTGTTGTTTGATCTTTTTAAGAGTAGAGGTCTCTTTGTTGGACCCTACAAAGAATTCTAGATGATGATGAAGAACTTGGATGAAAACAATGCAATAACGGCGGTTTTGTTTGTGCCTGCTGAAGTTGACCTTGGTTGTAATCAATCATAGAAAGTACCAATGGTAGACGATTGGCACTTTCATTTCTTGCTCTGTTTTGGAGACTCGAGTACAGAGCATAGCCTTGCACTTGCTTCTTTTCATATTGTTCCCCATAGTAAGTTGTCTTGTCATTGGAGTTGGAGTTGGAGGAAGGATATTATGATTTCATTTCTCTGTAAAACAAGGTAAAACCTTCATTCTATAGGAAAGTTATTGGGTTCTTGGGATACATTTTGTAGGTAAAATGTTGGGTTCTTGAAACCATCAAATTGTTTGTAAAAGGGTTAGCCACCTGCCATGCCGCTCATCAATGGTAAGAGCCAAACTCGAATTCGGCTCTCCTGCAACTCATGGAGCTTCTAGTTCATCGATGTGTGTCTCCCACTTTTTTCGGATCTGTTTTTTCCCTCACTTTTCATGTGCATTATTTCTTTTGCTGGCCGGAGTTGGCAGTAGTATATTCTGCAATAGCTTGATTGGTTTTGGTGTGGGGATGGGGGGTTTCTACCCCCTTTTCCCTTTGTTTACCCTATTTTTTGCTCTCTTTTTTTTGGGGGCGGGGGAGGGGAGGTGAGAGGTGGGAGTGTTTAGCTGCTACCACACTTGAAATAGCCAGCCAACAAATAAAATTTCTCCCACCAAATAATTTTGTTTTGATGAATCCAGGGCTAAAAGATGTCGACTGTGAAGCTTCCTACCCAATGTGTGCTCACAAGCATTCCCAAGACAGTCCCCATGAGTTCCGCTCTCAACTGCCCTGTATCTTTCGGGTCGATGAAGAGCATCTCCAAGTCATGCAGCCTCAAATCTTCACCCTCCGCTAGAGTCATAGCCATGGCAGTATACAAGGTGAAGTTGATTGGGCCAAATGGGGAGGAGAACGAGTTTGACGCTCCAGATGATGCCTATGTCCTTGACTCAGCTGAGAATGCCGGAATTGAGGTTCCCTACTCGTGCAGGGCCGGAGCGTGCTCTACTTGTGCAGGGAAGATACAGAGTGGAACTGTCGACCAGTCCGATGGATCCTTCCTTGACGACAATCAAATGGCAGCGGGCTACTTGCTTACCTGTGTTTCATACCCCCGATCAGACTGTGTAATTCACACCCACAAGGAGGGTGACCTTTACTGAGCCAGCCAATCCTCGAGGCCAAGATTTCCCTGGAAATTTAGCAGCTGTTCATGGTTTGGAGTGGAGACTGCAAACTTTGGGTGTTGGTGTAATAACAACTCTAGTTTCTAGATTTGCAGGAGCTGCCTACTTTTGATTGCCAGTTTGCTTTGGTTTAGGTTATGTACTATCAGATTTTTCCCAAGAGTCTTTTTGTTCTTCTTTTTCTTGTTCTTTTCGTTTCTTTTTTTTTTTTTTTTTGAGCTGGTATGATCTTCCCAAAGCTTATTACAACTACAAAATGTGACTCATGCTATAATTCGATCAAAACTATATGAAGTTAGACTGGAATGAGACCCCACATGGACCAACATTCACAATCAAAACAGTGATGTTATTATGGCTTGAATTGATTAATTAGACTTGAGCCAACCCAAAGTCCCTACACTTTCAGATAGAAGGTAAATCTAATGAAACCACAATCAATATTGTCAGTTAGCTCAACTAATAAAGTTTCTGGGAGTTTTTACTAGAGATCTATATTCAAATTCCGCATACATCGATCTTTGCGTTTCATTCGCATTTGGAAAAAAAAAAAAAAACAAAAAGGGTCTAGTTAGACCCAATTTTACCTAGAATTGTATCTACTCAAATACGTCTAAATATAAAATTAACCAACGTATCGACTCAAATTTGTCTGACTTGAAATAAAACTGTCTGAAATTAGTCCAAATGATTCATTTGACAGGCCTCATCCTTAGAGTGCACATTGTGGACAACACATTGATGGAGGTCACCAAAGCCATCCATGGAAGGGCAGTAGAGGTCATCTGTATTTTTGTACTATACTCAACAAAATGGGCCAAGTAATAGAGGCCCATGTCGATATCCCACTGGGTCATGGGCCCTTGGTCAAAAGGTCCAACCGTCCAAAGAAAAGGGCCAGTAATCAAATTGACCGCATTAAAAAGGTCAATTCTGTCAAACGTTAGGCCTAATGACAGCCACAAATTCACTAGAACGAAAAGAAGTCGTCCATATGACTAAAATATTAGACTTTCTGATGGAATAAGAATAAACTGCCTTATGTTTTTTGGTCCAAATCCAACAAGTTGCTTATTTTATATTGTTAGTGGGGGGGAAAAAAAAAGGGCAAAAGAGATAGGGATTCATAGTCTAAATTTATATTCTTAGTTACTTGGAAGAAATAAATTATAAATGGATGGTCCTTTTTTCTCTTTTGACTGTTTTAGTATCTTGAACACCAATTCACATCTCATAATCACTCCTCTCAATCTCATCCCATGGTTTTTTTCAACATTCAACTCCTAACCATTCTTTATTTTCAAAAGGCCTTTTTCTTGGGAACATGGAACTATTAATTCTATTTGCTACCTAGAAAGTACCACGATGGCAACTTCCGTATGCGCAAAAATTTATGACAACTTACCGTTATTAAAAATAAGAAGTCTGTCAAAACAAAACAAAAAAAACATTTATTTCATATATGAGAAAGTTGCACTTTTACTATCTGTCTTCTTCTCAGAAAATATGTCAAATAAGAAACTTCTGATAAAGACAGGTTAGACTGCTTACAATTCACCCATTGGGATAGGGACCTTCTCCGGACCCTGTTTGGATATTTTGCAACTCATCATATAATTGTCTCTTGTCACATTAAGTTTGGATATTTTGCAACTCAAATAACTATGCAAGTCCCCCAATCCAAGGGCATTTTCATTATCCCTATTCCCTATTCCCTCCTGTTTGAGATACATCATCTTGGGGCCCCACCTAATAAGTACTACTTGATTAATTAAATGAGTAATATCAAATGAAAAATATATATGGAAAACAAAAGGTTTGAAAATAACATGAGAAAATTATCATCAATAATATTAGGCCTCCCTCCAATTATATAAGAGCAAGTCGTGCCATATAATTGTGGAAGGACATCCAGTCATGTCTGATTTTTAATTTGGTTCATTTGATCTGATCTTTTTAAGTCGAGTAGATTACAAAATTTAATTAATTCCACTATTTTCATCAACTTGTAACAACAAATAAATGATGAAAGCATTGAAATTGACTTTTGATGTCTTATATGTTTATGCTGCTCAAAGCAATCAATGAAATTAACAAGTGATGTTTTTTACTAGAAAATTTCAAGTGGTTTTAATAAATTCTATTGAGATTTAGGACATCTCTTAAATTTTGAATAACATTTTGCTTTCAATTTAGTCTATAAATACTTAGATAAATTCAGATGAGGAGAATTCATTTTGATCAAACTTTATACTAGAAATATAATAAAATATTATAATATAAATACATATATACACACATATATATACACACACGCGCACGTGCATGCACCCATGTCTATCAATGTATCTATCTATTTTTATGCACACACAGAAACACACACACAAACGATATGAAATGTATTGCGTGCACGCCATGTATCGCTCTCATATTGAATGCTGACGTAGCAAATTCTAATTGGAGCATATTAGTGTATTATATTTGATAATCAACTTTTACGTAGGGGGTGTTCGGCAACAGTGTTTTGGGTAGTGTTTAACGTTTTGACTAAGTCAATACACTCATCAGGTAATTTTTAGTGTTCGGTAACATAGTGTTTTAGTTAGCATTTCAAGTAACGTTTACTGTTTTATAAGCAGCATTTTTGAAAAGCTAGTAGTCTTAACGTTTGGTATTCAGAAATAACATTCCATATTTTTGGGCCAAAAAAATATCCTTTCGAAATTTTATCTTTGAAAATTATTTATATTCTTTTATGTCAATTTACATCAATCAGCTAACCCAACAATTAAATTTACCGAACACATCTATTTCAACTGCTCATCTAAACAGCTATCCACCGACAGCTAAATTAAAAACGCTATTCGCTACCTAAACTGCTATCCGTTATTTAAACTGCTATTTTTGCCGAACAGGGCCTTAGTAATGATCATTGATTGGGTTTATTTATAATACAATGCCACCACCCATTTCATAAATTATGAAATCAAAACTAATAGTGATTATTATGGCTACATCTTCTAAAATGTAATTAACCACACATATGATTATTTGATAGAGTTAACGATATTGAACACAAAAACAAGAAGTTTATTTACTGTCGAGCAAACATTAACATGCACAATCAGACTGAGGAAAAAACATTTAACATGCATAACTAACTTACCAACTTACGAGTACGTTTTGATTGGCGATCCTCTCCAGTATCCTTGTCCCACTAAGTAACTGCCTAGAATTCTTTCATCCATTAATATAGCTCACGAGCACGAGTGGGTTTAGGTACCATTGGTGACGAACCACCCCTCCCAGAGCACCTGTACCTACAAAGCTTCAAGAATCGTTGATCGGTCTGACAAATCATTATAAACTTTTCCTAGGATTATTGATTTGAACATCCAAGCTTCAAGTTGACAAATTTTTTATACATAGGGGGTTGACATTTGTCATTTTAAGTTTTATCTTTAACTTTAAATTTGTGTGAAATTGCTCTGACAAGTCCGTATAAAGACAAACAGAAAATTTTAAGTTGGATTTAATTCTAGTTATGCTCAAATTAGTCATGTTACAACTTTCAACTTTCAAGTCAAATGAGGCCTCAATTTATATGAATCAAAGTAGCGTTGGTAAAAGTTCTAGTACAAGTCAATTTGGATATGGATAAATAAGATATTTAGAAACCTTCTATCCCGATTATTGATTCGAACATTCAAACAGACCAAAGATACAAACCCAAATGCCCAATGCTTACATCCGAATTTTTTAATGTCCAAATTTATGATTTGAACTTTCAGAATTTTTGACCAAAATTGTTTTTGCAGCCGAACCCGAATCTTCAATTTCCAAACCCGATTGTTCAAATTTTTAAAATAAGGTTCTGAAGATTTTGGATTGAGATATTATACTTATGTCCTATTTTCCAATGCTCGAGCCTAGTTATTTGGAATTAAATTGGTTAAAAATTTCGGATAATCTCAACCTGAATTTCCAGACTTGAAAAAGACCTCTCTTTTGAATTCAGACAAGAATTTTATGACCGGACCCTATTTTTCTAGATTGAACAAGGTCAGATAATCCGATCAAAGGGGTATTTTTCCAACCACAAATTAAGTAGTTAATAAGGTTTATAAAATTAACTTCAACATACACAACTCAACCAAAAAAAAGTGGTGGATGTTAGTTTCTATATAATAGGGTAGAAACCCTTTCTTCCCCACCCCATCTCCATTTCCAGTACCATAACACCGAGAGACAGAGAAGAGAGAGAAAGGTGAGAATAAATGAGAGACGTATAAAGGGGAGCAGCTCAACAGTAATCTTCTGCCTTCCTCTTCAGATCCGCCATGGCTACTGTTCTCTCTCTTCTCTTTGTCCTCTCTCTCTTCTTAGGTCTCTCTCTCTCTCTCTCTCTCTCTCTCACTCTGCATTTTCATTTCTGGGTTCGTCATAATTTTTTCTGGGTTCATCCATTTCCTCGTCGATTCTCATAATTCATCCTAAATTCAGCTCAATTTTCCCCTTTTGTAATTGCTCCAATTTCACTGTAATTTAATTTTCCTTTTTTTTTTCTTCTGGTATGACAGGTTCAATTTCACAAGTTCGAGGCCTCGGAATTGGAATCAATTACGGGCAAATAGCCAACAATTTACCCTCCCCAACCCGGGTGGCATCCCTCCTTCAATCCATCCAAGTGAATCGGGTCAAGCTGTACGATGCCGACCCGAATGTTCTTCGGGCCTTCGCCGGCTCCGATGTCGAGTTCATAATCGGGTTAGGAAACGAGTACCTCTACAACATGAGCGACCCAGCTAAGGCGCGAACTTGGATCCAAACCCATGTCCAGCCCTACATTGGTCAGACCAAAATTACCTGTATTGCTGTGGGTAATGAGGTTTTAACTGATGAGGATGACCCGCAGTTAAAATCTTATGTATTGCCTGCTATGCAAGGTGTCTATTCTGCCCTTGAGGAGCTTGGGTTAACTAAACAAGTAACGGTCACAACTGCTCACTCTGTGGGCATTTTAGGAAACTCGTACCCGCCTTCATCCGGGTCATTTAAGCCCGAATTAGCTGAGTATCTCCAACCCATGTTGAACTTTCACTCCCAAATCATGGCCCCGTTTCTCATTAACGCGTACCCGTTTTTCGCCTATAAGGATAACCCGGAGGAGATCTCATTGGACTACGTCCTTTTTAGGCCCAACCCGGGCATGAGGGACCCAGATACGGGTTTACACTATGACAACATGTTGTATGCCCAAATAGACTCGGTTTACTCAGCCATAAGGCAAATGGGTCACAATGACATCGAGGTCCAGGTATCGGAAACGGGTTGGCCTTCCAAGGGTGACCCGGATGAGATCGGGGCAAGCCCGGAAAACGCGGCGGCCTATAATGGGAATTTGATGAAGAGGATAGAGAGGAAAGAGGGTACCCCGGCTAGGCCTTCGGAGCCCATCAATGTGCATGTGTTTGCTCTTTTTAATGAGAATTTGAAGCCTGGCCCTTCATCCGAGAGGAATTATGGGCTGTTTTATCCTGATGGCACCCCTGTTTATAACATTGGATTGCAAGGTCATCTCCCAAGGTTGTACACGGCTTCCAACACTCATAGGACAGCCTTGGTATGTTTGTTCTTTCTCTCTCCAACCTGGGAATTTGAAATCAATTTCTCTGTTTGTATAAATGCTTGCAACCTGTAAGCTAAAGTTGTTTACGTCTGAATCTCCCCAAATTTCGTAACAACGGATCATATTGGTAACCGTCGTTGTTGAAAGTGGAAATTAGATTTAACATACAAGTGTTGACTGGGTACGGATACGGTTGTTTACATTTCAACCTTTTATCATATGACTAGTATGCACTAAGGTGTCAATTAGTTTAACCAGTGAAGTTTCTAAAGATTATAGTAAAAATCATCGAGCCAAATCTTACGTAATCTTCCTTTATACCTCTAGCATGGTCGGGGGATTGGGAGGAAGGAATAAATATTGACAGTCTTATCCACATCAACAAACATCAATTCAACGAAACTAGATTTTTATCTGAAAATTGTTCACAATTTTGCAGGAATGGCGCACAATGGGACTAATATTGAGCTTCTTCACAGCATTGATTACTTTTTGGTGAAGATTTTTGTAAATTCCATTGGCATTCAAATTCGGGAAGAAAGTGATCAAATACAAGAGGAGATCCTTCCCTCCAACACTAGAGAAAAGTTGAAAGGTAAGCATTTTTCTATCTTTTTTACTGGAGGTCTGTAAATTGTGTAATTTGAACTAAGCAGGTGGGTAATTATGCCTCCCCAAAACCTAATCAAGTACGGTTTTGACTTCTTTTTTGTGGTTCATTGGATTCTCATTTTAGGAACAATGTTAGCTTAGGTCCAATTTATGAACCCTGAGATTTACATTTTTTAACATGGAAATGTTCCTTTTTTTTAAGGTATGGGAAAAAGCACACTAGTCATTATCAATTAGCAATCATTTTTTTTTCAGTCTTAGATCCTTCATTTTACTACGGTGATGCTCCTGTCGGTCCAATAAGGGGTAGAATTTTCCCGTTACAGATTTTTTCCATTCAAAACGTTCGAATCCGAGACTTTAATTAAGGAGAATAAGTGTCAAATCACTTAAACCAACCTGTATTGATATTAATCAGCAATCATGCAGAATAAGAATTGAAGGTTGTTTTTCTTTTGTATTTTGGCATAAGTTTCCTTACCCTTGTATCAAAATCAAAGTTGCAGTACATTGCTGATGACGGATGACTCAGACTTGGAAAGAGACATGACCAAATCGCTTTCTTGTGTGGTCATATATGTTTGCTGAAAATTATTACTCTTCAACAATACGTCAAGTTGGAAGCTCCTGAACCAACTTTCCACTTGTAACTTTTTAATTAGTCCATAATCCCTTCTCTAACCACAAAAGTTCAACACATAAACTTGTGTTTTTCCAGCCTTCTTTCTAAGAATGTGTGAATCCAATGTATCTCAACAGCCAACCCTTTTTTGTCATTTGCTTTCTTGGGTTTTAAGCAGCCGAAATTAGTATCAAAACTCCTGACACTAACTCCGGTTATGTTTAATAATAGAGGTTGAAGTAGAAGTTAGTATATGAGATAGTGATTAGATGTTTATGTATAATTGTTAAAAAGTTATTGAAAGTAATATTTGAGAACTTCTATCGAGTGTTGCATTTAAAATTCTAAATTTCTCCATTTTATTTCTCAAAACTCTTTGTTTATTTTGTCCTCTTTTTTCGATTATTTAGATAGGCATGACCCTTACAAAGAAGAAAATATACAACCATTGCACAGTTTAAGAAGGCATCTAATACATCCTATAGGCTGTGAGTCACAAGCTTCTTGTTATTGAACGTCCCCTTATTTATTTTGTCCTCTTAAGTCGGTTTACATCTATCTTACCTAAACGATTACCTATAATGAACACATTTATTTTAAATCACTAGTTGAACAGCTAACCATTAAAAACTAATTATATATAGTTAATCGCTAATGAAGCAACTAGTCGCTAGTAACATAGCTAATTATAACTAAAATAGCTGATTTTATCAAACACACTCTCGTGAGACTTGTGACGGATCTTGCGATTTTAAGTGGGGTCATTTGATCCTATCACTTTTGAATTGATACATAAAAAAAATATATCTTTTGGTGATTGTGATCCATTTCACTGGTTCAATTGTTGGTTGATGTCTACAATTTCTATTTTTTTTCTTTTCAAAAACAAAATTTGCCATGCATAGGTTAGGTGGAGGCTGACCCTCCTTTGAAGTTGGTTGTAGCTAACCCTATCTCTAATAACTAATAGGGATGTCTATGATGCAATTCCTTGTCATTGCTGTCATAATCTTTGATTAAGTTTTTCTCTTAAACTTGTCATTACAATGTCATCTCTTGGTTTTGTTATTCAAAAAGGTAATTACAGTCCACCCCACAAGCTTATGTAACTTAAGTGGGGACAATCTCTTTCATCACCCAATAATAATATCAGCCTAGGGAATTTCCATGGACCCTTTTCCACTTTTCTTAGTGTGAAAAAGTAGGGTTTCTTTTAAAAAAAAAAATAATTGAATTACATGTAACATCAATTGATGCTGGAGCCAGTCCATAAGTGCCAGTATGCCTATTAACTTGAAAAAGGGTTAAGGGAGCCCATGTTTTGACAATTTGGAAAGTTTGTTCTTTTTCTTCATTATAATGTGGGCTCATACCATGGATATGGACACCATTCAGTAATATTATCATTATTATGTCCATTTCTATCATTATTAGTAAGAACATCTCAAGCAAATTGATGCTTGGGATACTTGATGGCCACTCATGAATGATTTTTATACTCTAACACACCTTATGTAAATGTCATTTGAAGTTGAAATATGAATACTGCAAAAACTCCTATGATCTTGTACAATAATTCAGTATGGGAGATGTTAAGATTCAACTTTGAAACCTTTCACCTAGAGTTGGCAAAAATTCAGGTTCGGGTCGAATTCAGGTCGTATAAATTGAATAATGTCAAAATTCAGACAAGAAATTGATGTCCAATACTTGATTTTTTTCGGGTCGGACAATTCAGATAAGGCTAAATTCGGGTCAAAATTGGGTTCAGACAATAGGAATATAAAAAAATGTTGTGTCTGGATTCAAAATTCAGATGAAAAGTTCATGATCGTACCTGGTTTTTTTCAGGGTTGGACAAGTTCGGGTATTTGGTCGGACGACTTTTTGTTAGCTCTACTTTCACCTAAAAAGGTTTTGCACTATGTTCAAGAACCATTGTAACACCCCGAGTGTGGCTTAAAATGATCGAAGTGACTACTTTTATCACCAAAGGTGCGCCTTTCTTTTTGGGAAGCCCACTCTTAAGAACTCTACAGTTAAGCGTGCTTGCTGGAGAGCAATCTTGAGATTGGTGACCTCCTGGGAAGTTTCCCAGGCAGCGTGTGAACGAGGACGAAGCACGCCGGAAAGACTTGTGCTGATTTGTGAGGCCAGTCAACGATCCTTGAAGCTGTCATTAGTAAGACTTGCGATCGAGAGGGGTCAAGGCATTACAACCATCTTAACCGAAAACATGATTCAGGGTCTAGAAATAAATTTTATATTCTAATAAGATCAGCCTCTTGTCCTATTAGATGCTATGTGACCTAACTATTTACTCTCATCCAAGATAAACTCATTGCATTTGAAAGCTTATAAGTTCTCTTTTAGGCTTTCAGCAGCCTTGACCTACATCTTCTATTGAAGGCATATTTTGATCTTTTCTTATTGCCCTGCCCTCTCGTTTTTTTGGTTCAGAGGATAAGGATTCATTCCCTTTTGAACTTTTTAATTGAAGGCATCCAAAAGCACAACCTAACTTGATGCAGTGTATATAATTAAGCATGTTTTATTCATGTGAAATTTCTGGGGTCAAGATAGGTAGATCTTTTTCCTGCAATTCATTGTCCCTGACAGGTTTACAATTCATGAATTTCTTTTGGCATCAATTAATTAACTTTGATAATAGTTATTAGGAGGGGTTTTTTTCAGAGAGGGGGGGTGTTGGTAATTTGATAATAATCGTTAGCGATACTCAAATACCTATCGATTTAGCATATCTTATAACAGATATTTGGGTTCAATTCTCGCATATATCAATCGTTCTGTCTCCCTTCACATGTAGAAGATAGCGAACTTGTTCCGGTATTACAATCCCTGGTTTCTTAAGCATCAATTTGATTTTTTGTATTGTTTTTGGTGCAGCTCAAAGAGAGGGGGGAAGGCTTCAAATTCAAAAGCTCAAGATGATTGATCCACAGGTGCCAAAACAGTGCAATTTGTTCACTGAAGTTTGATCCCAGATCCATTTTATATGGCTTAGTAATTAAAGAGTAGTCCAGGGAGAAAAAAGAAAAAAAATTGTTGTTTTTATTGATGGACAAGTCGACAAGTATAATAAGGTCCATGGGAATAAGCATATACCATTCGAGGGGCAATAGTATACAAAAGAAATTATAAAGAAATTTAAATTAATTTAGTTTAAATTCTTTTGGCAGCCATTTTTGTAGGTTTGGTGTAGATTTATTAGTTTTGATACATTCATTTTTAGCTTTGGGGGAAAAAGATAGTGTTTTACTTGTATAATAATAATAATAATAATAATAATAATAATAATAATAATAATAATAATAATGTGATAAACCAAATTTGTTGTGATTTTTGCTTCCATTTTCTCTTGTTTTCCTTTTTTTTTTTCTTGGAGGGTGCTCCTCTTTCCCCTTATTGCAAAAGATACTGTTACACAGGAATGTAATCTATGGTCCGTATAGACTCCCACTCCAATAATAATTTTTTTTAAAAAAAACTTGTGTAATATTTCAAGATTGAGATACAACGTTTATTGCTAAATTTTACGCATGTTAACACATTTTAATTAAAATTAAAAAAAAATCATTTAGTCAAGAATCATTACCATTAAGTTGACACTTACATATATTTACAGTTTTACAATGTCGTAATACTACTTATAATTGAAGATAAAATTATAAATGTTCTATCTTTGAATTAGTGATTGTAATCTGTAAATCAGTGGCTTGGTTTTGGTACTTCACTGCTGTGTCATTTGCAGGTCTCCTCACAGCGAGCACGACATGTGGAGCACGTGACCTGGGCTTAGTGTGTTTTCCCCATGATTTTCATCTTTTGATCACCTTGGCATAGGCATGTGACTCAATGTCCATTTTAGCAAGTAGACTACTAACCAACTATTAACCATTCCTGTGTTCGCACACCTAAATTGAAAGGAAAAACAACCCACGCATGTTGGTTCAAGTGGTTGTGTAATGGGTAAAACATGTACCAAAATGACGGTGAAACCTTTCCACAACCACATATGTTGATCTCCATCGCCCTGGTTGAGGTTACAATAACAGAGTTTGAGTTCAGCTACGCCACCATAATCAATCCCAACCTCATCTTTGAGTTGGACAAGAACACCAAAACTGATGTTTCTTTTCATACATTGATCAGAGACACAGACCCCAATCAGACTTTCTTAGGATCTAACACATGATCTAATAAAAGAAATGAATATAAAGATACTCCAACAAAACAGGGCCATCTATTTCAATCCCCTGCACTACTGAGCATGATACCCTGTGGAACTTTCAAATCTATGATGCAGAAAACTGGAGTTACCTTTTCTTTTCTGCAATAACATTCCCAGCCAATGGCTAGGCATAATCCTAAGCGTAGCGCCAGTGACTTCCAACTCAGGCAACAGTGGATAAAAGCAATCTATCAATACCGCCAATACGAAAAATCAACGAGATATGACTTCAATAATCAACACTCCGACACCAAGGTTGCTCCAGAATCGTGTTTTATTCAGATCAAATTACAAGAATCAGATGGAAAAACAGCCTCAAAGAACCTACCTCCATATACACTGCAAGATGCTTCAAGATAATACAACTTACGGTAATAAACTTATGAACATGGTCCTACAAGCACACAAACAGCGGAAATACAACATGCAGCTACATACAATTAATCATATGTTACAAGAAATGGAAGAACCATTGACATGAAGTTGTCATAACTTAGGGTCGCAGAGCCAGTGTAGCGTGTATCCTTCTCTTTGAATTTCTCAGTCAAGCCCTGTAATTGCAAACAGTATAAGTTTAAGAACTCGGACCTATTTGGAGATCTATTCTACTTTCACAGAGTTCTATAGGTATTCCAGATATGAAACAAGCATCAGATTCACTGGTCAACAATGGTAATGCAATCCTCACTAGGGCAGAATGCTATGTAATCAATAGACGAAAATTTGCACGCCATTACTAATCAAATACAGCATGTGCTAAAGAATTATCTGAGTGTAGCTTTAAAGAATTATCTTGAGTGTAGCTGCCTCACCCTTCCAAAGCCGAAAATAAACTTCGCATTTTTCAGCATGAAACTTAAAAACATTCAGGCCAATGGAAGAGTAAAACTAGCTTTGGAATCTCGCTCCTACACAAGATGCCCATAAAAAGCAGAAACAGCTAGGCAACGTATACAGAGATATGATAAAGTAATGAAATGCATGCCCACCTTTATAAGCATTCCACACCTGCAAATCCAACAAAAGAAAAGTCAGAGAGAGAATATTCCAAGGAGATAGTAGCAATAATGCATAACGAACAAAGTTTCAAGAAGCCTTACTCCACAAAGCTATCAAAATTGAGCTCAACCTTCCTCCCTCTCCCATCATCATAACGCGAGACCAACACTTGAAGTACTGAAGGCGGGACTGCATATCCTAAACTATAAAGAGCATCTTTCAACTCCTTTGCATCGATCTTCCGACTCCGATCTCTATCAAATCTCTCAAATATTTCCTGAACATAAACAGATACATATACAACTCACTAAAATCACTCAAGCAACGTTCACAACGCCGAGCAGTCAAGAACATAATTGCCAAATTAGTATTTATATGCTGAACAAAATGGCATACTAAATCAAATGGCAAGGGCTGAATGACACTATTTTATTAACAGCAGTTCATGATCTTAGTCCTTCAATTATACCCTCTTTGCTCTGTTTTTCTTAAATACTAGCATCAAGCAATGGAGTAAAGGAGGCGACTGAAAACAAGATGAAACAGCACAGTTTAGAAAGAAATTGGGAAGACTCATGTGAGCCTTTGTTTGGATTCCTGCTATTCCATTCTTTTCAAAGGAAGCTCAAATAGCTCAGCCTCTGTGTTGACAGGAATCGTCGTTTTCCGGGCAAACGCTTTTATCACATCACAGAGGACAAACAAACAAATTGAAAGCCTCTGTAGAAATTTCTCTTGAACTAGGGACCATAAGAAAGTTCCATTGATTGCATGGGACTTAGTTTGCAACAGGAAAGTTTTGGTGATGTTGACATTAGAAATATTGATGATTGGAATAGGGCCTTTCTGCACAAAAACATTTGGGATATTAAGCACAAGGAAGACAGTCTACGGGTCAAGTGGACTAACTCCCACTACCCCGAAGGGCAATTGGTTTGGGACTGTCAGCCAGCTGTTGATTCTAGCTGGTATTTGAAAAGGTTGTGCAGGGTCAGAGATCTTTTCAGCTCAGATACTACTGTGGTAGGCCAGATGCTTGTGGTCAGATTAAATGAACAAGTAAAGCAGGTTACTTCTGGTTACAAAGGAACGGTAGGAAAATTCTCAGACATGAGGTCATTCGATCACGTCGTAGTGTAACATTCCTGGCATGCTTAGACAAATACAAGCAGGCTCATTCCTTATAAAGACTTAAGGCCAGAATGAAGAAATATCCGCAACAAGGCAGTTAAACTGATTGTGCGTTATGCAACGTGCATGAGGAAGATTGTGACCGCCTTTTTAGCTGTTGTGTTTCTTACAAGAGGTTACAAGCTTACAGCCTTTGTTACAAGTCAGCTGAAGTTTATGGGTAGAGATGAAGGTACCATTGGTATTTTGGGGAGAATCTTACACAGCAGTAAGCCCAAAGGTTGCCATAAACATGTGGTTACTGCTGGCCTCATTGCCTCATATTATTTCCTATGGAAGGAGAGAAATACTGGGGATTCCAAACAGCGCCATACCAATACACAGAGTACACTCAAGCAGATCAAACCATGTTTAATCATTTTGTGGTTCTGTAAGCAAGCAAATCGGAGGTCCGACGGATTTGTCATAGCTTGGAGGCTTGACAGAGCTCACATTGAGCCCAGTTCAAAGCTCCCACTTTCGTTTACCCTATCTGCATGGAGTTTGAGGGTGGTAATGAAGATAGCCTCCTCACTAAAATTTTGAAAAAGAAAAAAGGAAGTAGAATAGGCAAAAGTTTAGGCATTCTGCTCATAGTTTTTGCTTGTCATCTTCTTTATTGATAAACCAAGGTAGACCAAGAAGACAACAGCTTCACACATCTTGCAATAGGAAACATTGAAAGAACAATGATGCAAATAATAAATTTGAGATAGTAGAAGGACAACTTACTCGCCATTGACCTAGGCACCTGCACAATGCAGCAAATTCACTGGGACCTATCATTCACATACAATTCGCAGTTTTCAAAATTTAGAAACCTAAGCAATAAAAGGAAAGCGTATTGCCTTCCAAATTTCAGGTCAAATTAAAGAATAAAACAACAAATTTGAACGGAATTCAGACAACCCCCCCCCCCCACCAAAAAAATCAAGTACTATTCCCAAATTTTGCCTTCAATCTCACTCCAGGCAATCAGAATTAGCTTTTTTGAAACTGCCCATATAAAAATGTCATTTCTATCAACTTGTAAAAAGGCGATCCCTTTGAGCAAGTCAGTGAGGCAAAACAACAAACAGGTGGTGGGCAACACAAAAGAAAGCAGCTTTTTACCAATTCTAAGAGATTTTTCATTAGGGTTCTTGAAGAGGAACATGAGAAGTCGTATAGTGCGAAGGCTGAAGCGATGATAGGCCGAGGAAAGAGCCTGCTGGAGCTCAGAATCATCAATGAAGCCACTGCGGTCCCTGTCAACCATCTGGAAGCTCCGAATGATTTCCGGGTCAGTACCCGGTGGAAACGGGTTGTACCCATAATACCCACCTCCACCTCCACCTCCACCTCCTCCATATTGAGAAGCAGATGTAGAAGGAGGAGGTTGAGAAGAGTAAGATTGATGACCCACATGATAACTCTGAGACGGAGGTGGGTAATTGTAGTTGAAACCATGATCTCCGACACCATATAAAGGAGAAGAAGAGGAAGAAGGTGGTGGTGGTGGAGGAGGAGACGAGGAGTACGATTGGTGGGCAACATGGAAACACTGAGCTGGTGGCTGTGGTGGTGGGTGGTTGTAGTTGTAATTGGTGGATTCGGATGGGTATGAGTCCCCGGGCATGGGAGGAGCAGATGGTCTGAATGAAGAAGACATTTGAATTCGCAGCGAAAGAGACAGAAAGGGGAATGAAGGGGGAAATGGAGAAGGGGGTTTGAATCTATGAAGGTGGGGAAAGGAGTTAGCGCGTCCGCTTTGAGATAGAACCTTTTGACCGATTAGTTCAACTTCGACTCTATCCAAAGAAGGGTCCTCATTCTTTCTAGATTTTTTTTTCAATCCAAATGTGCATTCTTATCTCATGTTTTTTCCTATACCAATTTATTTATAAAATTAATGTAAATTTTTTATGATCATCGAATTTTTCTTTCATAATTAGAAAATAAAATGTTTACGACATAATAAAAGAAAAGACAAAATAAACTAATGTGTTTAAAATTTGCATACAACTAACAGGTTAATATCATATGTACATCTTTTGTTCGCCTTGCCGTAGAAGGATCTATAAAAGCTAGCTAGTGAAATTAAGCATCCTCAATGCAAGGATTATGATCCAAGTAGTGGTGCCCACAATCCAAACTTACTGGATCACAATCATGCAATGCACCGGCTAAATTCAGTGGATCACGAATTGGATCATGGTCAGGAGTCATGATCCAAATTTTTTATTTTTCCTTTTTTCGGCTTTAATCATGAATTCTTTTTTCTATTTTGTTTTTAAAAAATTATATAGTATAATATAGATTTATAATAAATATTTGTATATACCAACTATGCCAATTTGATGAGATGATGATCCAATACCCTCTAGCCAGCCCAAATACACCGGCCAAATTCAGTGAATAATGAATTGGATCATGGTCAACAGCAAAGCCTATATCATACTCTTAAAAGTATATACCCTCATAACTACATCAGTGTCACATATTAAAAATTGTTTACATGACAAATATACGTTAGAAAATAAATGCTTGGCAAGTGAGAGTATATGCTCTTAGGTGCATGATCTGCATTATTTGATCAGGAGCCTAGTCATGATCCATATTTATTTGATTTTTCCTTTTTGTGGGCTTTAATTTCGAATTTTTTTCTTTTTTGTTTTGACAAAATTAAATATTATAATATAGATCCTTACTTGGTAAGTTCTCCATGTGAAATTAAGGGAAATAAAATCCAAAAAATTCAATCATAAAATAATGCGGTAGAACCGTAGAATAAGCTGTCTGCTTAATAACCTAGTAAAAATATGGCGGGAACCAAAGCCTCCATCTCCAAAACCAAAGAAAAGATTCCCCCCTTTCAGAAAAGAGTAGACAATTGACCGAGAGAGTCGGGAGGAGAGAGAATGGGGAAGGAGAAGGCGGCGGCGGCGGCGGAGCCGGAGGAGCTTCCGAGGACGATCGTCCGGCGGGTGGTCAAGGATAAGCTCTCGGAGGTCTCTTCCGACGGCGGCGACGTCACTCTTCACAAGGAAGCTCTTCTTGCCTTCTCCGAAAGCGCTCGCATCTTCATTCATTATCTCTCCGCCACGTACTCTCCCTCTCTCTCTCTCTCTCTCTTGACGAATCTCAATTCCGAGCATTTGCCTTTGCTTCGATTGCAAATTTCTCGCTGTTAGATTGCTGGACGTAGTTGCTGAACAACTTAGGGTTCTTCCCATTTTCCTTGCTTTTCTCTTGGGAGTTTCCATCCACTTGTTCGAATAGTTTGATCTGTTACATACGTAGTTACTTGTTGAATGATAAAATGGTCGATCTACTTGGTTTGTGGTATTATCTTGTGTGATGAAGTTATGGAAATTGATGCCTTAGCTTGTCTTGCAGTTTGCTTTATGAAATTCGCCCAAAATATTATTACAAAGGAGAATGATTTGCTTGCAATTTTAGCAAAACTGCGCAGTGTTCATTAGGTGGTAGCTTGGTGGATTAATAATGGAAGCTTTATTCACAGTTCCAGGGTCAAAATTGCCTTTGAATGTATAAGATGTCTCAGCATATGCAATGAATTTGTGTCTAATTGTTGGTTTAGCTGTGGTTTTAGCTTGACAAATTAAAAGAGTTGAGCTTTAGTTGCAAGTTCTAGCTAGATATAAGATCTGCAAGGGTATTTGTCAGAAGAGTTGTGGAATTGCTTGCACTTCAGTCATACAGGAAAGAAGACCCCATTGAAATTATGATTGTTTTCTCCATTTCCCATATTACCATAATACCATCAGGGTTGGTGTTGGAAGAAAACAGTTTTTACGTGATAGGGTGGGGTGCACGACACATGATTGAATCAAAGGCCGAACAATAGTACTATTGGTGCACTGTCCATGGCCTTGGGCGTTCGATTTATTTGCTTTGCTGATGGATGATTTGATATGATTGGGTGTAGGGCGCATGACATATGCACTGAATCAAAAAGGCAAATAATAAATGCAGAGGATGTGCTCAAGGCTCTTGAGGAGATTGAGTTCTCTGAGTTTGTTGAACCACTAAGAGCATCCCTTGAAGGTTAGTGGCATTTCTTATTGGGTTTGGATGCTTGCTTACTGCTTTCAATCGAATTCAGTGCGTTGTTTTTTATTTATTTAATATATATAGTTGACTTCTATTCTGAATCTCAAGCATCTTCTTGAAAACATTAGGGGCTTTGTAATAAATCTGTGAGAAGTACGCTATGTTCATGGAAATTAATATGAGTAAATTTTGATATGTGTTAACTCTATGGTGTCTCTCTTTCCTGCTATGTTTTCTTCATCCCTGAACTGTCTAATTTCCATTATCTTTTGATTTGAATGTGTCCCTTTCGCCCAAATTTTCGTTGTTGGTCATGTTCAGCTTCTTTTTCTTTGCTTCCTTGCTCATAGCAGTACATCTTCTCTGAGGCTCTATTGCAATCTAAGGTCATTAGCTGACCCCTGCATGGGTGCACCCCATCCGTGGTGGGACTATGGGGCATTTGATGTGATTCGGTGTTACTTCAGCTCGCTGATCAGTTGCATGACAATCTCTATACTAATGGATTATTTGGTTTTTGTTGCAATTACGCCAACCTGAAAAAGCAGCACACACTGATGTATTCACCATCGCATTTTCTTGTGATGTGCTGTTATATAAATCGATCCAAACATTTTCTGAAAGTTCTTCTGTCTATCTCGGCAACAGCCTCTTGTTTGTTGATGAGAGCTGGTAAGATTGTGGACATGTGAGTCTCCCTAGACTCCCACCTTCAAGATCCAAACTAGCTTGTTGTTTTGTTTGGTGTGAACTGTGGTCTATAATTGGTTGGCCTTCTTTGAAACCTATATAGTTTCACGAGCTCACTACGTTTGATAGGACAGTTGCGCCTATTGTGTAGTATGTAATTATATATTGCAATTCTTGGATTGTTGATGTTCTTTGTGGCTACAGAAAGCCCTCATTAGCAGGTTCTCTCTATCTGCCTTTAACTGCACTATAATAAATTTTAATACTTGGGAAACTTATTTTCTAAAGGAATCATCATGAATATATGAAGACCTTAATCGAGATCAAGAGATAATTCTCTCTTCAACATGCTGAACAAATGACGTCTGACACGAGAACCTAGAATCAACTCCATCTCGATTATAATGGTGCATAAAAAGCATTTTCTCTATACTGCTTCTGCTTATCCGTGTTTTGCTTGAGTATAGCAAGGGAACTCTGTTCTTCAGCACCTATAGAGCAGTTTGCAATTTTATAGGTGATCTAGAGACGCCAACTGATGCATAATTCTTGATTTCAGAGTTTAGGAAAAAGAATGCTGAAAAGAGAGCAGGGTCAGCAAAAGCAAAAGAAGAGAACAAGAAGCGGAAAACAGATGAAGAGACGGCCACAGAAAATGGAGAGGCAGGCAAAGAAGATGATGACGAAGAGACAGCTATGGAAAACGGTGGAGAGGAAGGCAAGGAAGATGCTGCTGAAGATAATGACGCTGATGGTGAAGATGAGAATCAAGCCAGTGAGAAGGCTGATGATTCTAATGATAAATGAGTGTACAATTTGTTTGTCTATAGCATTTCAATTCTCTGTCAACAGTAGGATAAATCGCATGATGGATGGCTGGTCGTTAGGGAAGAGAGGTGGACTAGACCAGCATTTATCAGCTCCTTATTTTGGCTGAGTTCAACTAATATAGCACTCAATCTTCTTGTAGACTATCAGCAGAAATCCAATGGCCATCAAAATTGCAAATGTTGACGCTTTGCAGGGGAAATTTTATGGTATCTCTCGTCTATTTTAAACCCCTGCAGATGTGAATTCAATTTTTGGAAATCTGTCCAGTGTCTTAAGAAACCGTACACAACTCTCTCTCAAATATCACAATTATCCATAAATGCGACTAAGCCTTGTATCATTGTTGGGGGTGTGACTGAAGAAAGTAAGCATGAAATAATGACTGTTTCTGATTTTAGTGAAGGGGCTTTGCCTTTCAAGTATTTATGCATGCCTATTTCTCCTCTGGATTGTCGGGTGCTAATAGATAAACTGACTGGGAAGATTAGAGTGTGGCAAAGAAGGAATCTTATGCTTCAGGGATTGTTCCGAACAATTCAGTGATAACGGGATTGATTACCTTTTGGGCAGCTACTTTCATTATTCCTCAAGCTGTCATGAAGAGGGTTAAACACATCTGTAGGAATTTCCCATGGAGCTCCACTGAGCATTTCAGAAGACATCCTCTGATTGCATGAGATAATGTGTGACTCACTAAGTATAATGGTTGACTTTGCATCAAGAATGTTAAATTGTGGAATAAGGTCCTACCACTGAATGTTTATGGGCAGTTTCTGCTAAAACGTAGGAACAGAAGTTTGTTGGTATTGAAGGAAAAGTGTGTAAATTAAGGGGTAACTTCCAGACTTTGTTGTGTCAGTGATGCATGCTTAATGCTGAGGAATTTAAGACCAGTGAAGCTCATAGATGGCTCTGTGTTGATGCTGTTAAACAGCAATGGAGTAGATATGTATGGAATAGGAGTATCATCCAACACTTAGTGTTACATTTGGCCATTGTTTCAGCAAAGGCGGCCTTTGCAGAGTATATTCAGTCGATTGACAGCTTCTGTGAAATATATAAAGCGCAAGAACAATGTATTGAGCACTGGTTCTTCGATTGTGCCCGTGCTGTGGATACCAGGTAAAGAGATTTGCAGTGGATGAAGGTACAGAGATGCCCACGTCTCTCAATCAATGGGAGAGGTGGTGCTTGTATTCTGAGTATGAGATTTAACGTCTACGAGTGCTTGCTGATGTAAACTAGTGCAGCAATTCATTATAGTTCTGGAGCGAGAGGAATGAGGCGGTGTCTGAGCAGGGTAAGATTGATCAGGTGAAATCGAGTAATATGGCGGTTGGCATGGTTGGAGACAGAATGACATTTATTGCTTTGCACATTAAAAAGTCCTTTGATTGGAACCACTATTGTATAGCTACAATACAATTGTGGAGGCTTGAGTGATGAAGAATTGACCTATTTACTGGCAAAGATACGATTACCAATATTTGAATCTCCGATCCATATTGGGTGGTGCTGAAGGTATTTTGCATGTACCTCCATTGTGCACGCCCTTTTTCAAGCCTCGACTTTTCATGTCTGCTTGCCTAGCTTACGGTTCTGACTCTGAGCCTCAACCCTTTTGTGTGCATGTGCGCGAGTAACGGTCAGTGAAATGTATCATAAGGAAGCATAGACATGAACATTGTATGAGCTTAACAGAACTCGGCCGAATATGACTGATAATACACTAGATCAAAAAGAATTCACAAAATTCATAGCGAAGAGCCAAAGACGGTATACAAGCACAAATATGGGTGCTAGTTGCTAAATTCAGCACTCTCGATTTACTCCGAAAGAATCAAAACAGAACTTACAAATGATCTTAACCTACTAGCAAAATTCAACTCATCTACACATGTTTCTCAACATTCAAATACACAAAAACTTCGTTCTTCAAATGCCGCTTCATGTTTAAGTCATTCCATCCTGATCTTTTTGAGGTTACCCTCTAATAACTTGAACTTGGGCACTAACCACTACCAAATATCTGTCAACCAATTTGGCTATTTTCGGTTGTATCTATGTTCCCCCATCCAAGTCTTTTGGGGGTAAATCTGCTGTTCTGTGAAAAGTTGGGTAGCAGCGACTCTTAACTCTTTGATCTGATCTACTTCAGGTACTCCACAACACTACGGCTTACGTCCTCCAAGAATGAAACAAAACCCATGGCACTAGTGAAACTGGTTCCTTCGACATCTTGTTCTTCAATAAGATAGTTCTCAAATGCCGTGGCATCATCCTGCCCTCCCCGGATGAACAGAAGCTTCGGTGTGATGCTCCTCTCTTGTTTCAATTTGTTTATTGTCTCCCGAAGTAAGCCTGAGAGTGATAAATATGTGCAATTTCTCAATTCGATTCAGGGAAAAGGAGAAAGGTGTCCAATTCTTGGATTAAGAAACTTCAAACTTCAAGAATAATTACTTACAGTCATGAGGTGGCGGAAAAGGCAGCGAGGGGTCAGCAGTTGAGGAATAGAACACTATCAAAGTGGTGAACGCATCTAGGAGGAATATTGGGCTCCCACTGGTTATCAGTGCAGCACGGCTCAGAGTATGGCGAGGATATGCTTGTTTACTTGGAGTTGTATATGATGTCAACATGGGATATATAGCACGATGAAGATAGCTTGGCTCCAATGCACTGCATCACAACAAGAAAAGGCAGAGAAATTAGCTTTTGGTTGACTGCCAAAAAGTTCAAGACAAGCAAACCCAGTTCGATCGTGCCAAGGTCAGGTCTATGCATGGTTTTACTCTTTAGCAAGCTGAGGGCCTATTCACACATTATCTGCAACGAGCATTTTTCAGAACCTTCTATTTCTTTTTTGGGGGGGCGGGGTTCGGGATTGAAAGAAAATTAACACTACACCTCATGCCTATCTGTTTTGCTTACTGTGTAGATACCCTCAACTCTTAACATACAAACTACTACAACTGACTCATTGGACCTCAGGCTCGCATTTCAACAAATATTAAACATTGGCAGTTTGGTTGAGTATGAATTCAAAGATACTCATGAAACACAACCTACTAAGATCAACTTATAGGATATCAGGCTTGCATTCAGCAAATGTAAAATATTTGCAGGATAGCTATCCATGAATATGTGTTTCAACTATGTTTTCTAGAGGCCAATTGTCTTTGAGCAAGCTTAGAGCATACTTAGTGGTGGTGGTCACCAAAGTCCTGCATTTTGCCAAACTGAAGGAACAGGAGTTGCTTGCTCTTGTTCATTTAATCCTCTTTTCCTTTGGAGGTCCACATATTAACAAGACATACAAGAACAAGGCAACTCCATGTAGCTTCAAATAGGCAATCTTGCCAGAGCAACAAGACTGGTGGTCGATCTCATTAATTCTCATAATCAAATACATATCGTATGAGTACAAGCACCACTCCAGGCACAATTTAGACACTGAAAAACCTATTAACATTGGAAGAAATCCTATAGTAGTTCAAAGGCCAGATACCTGAAGAGACATTGCAAGTATATCCGGTAATCAGGATGAACACCCTCCTCATGAAGACGAAGAAGCGGATTTCGGAGCAAAGCGAATATCAAGCGAGGCAATGGCTGTAACTGGGGGCATTGTGTGAATGCAACATCAATCTGTTGAGCAGTACTTGAACTTGCAGCCCCTTGTTGAATAAGTTTCAGGACATCATTGTACTGAGCTGTTAGAATAACCAGCCAATCATGTAGCAGCATCCTGCCCTCTCTAACTCCTTGCTCCAAAGAAGCTAAAATGACCTAGATAGTGGAATGTTTCAAGGATTAACTATAAGATCAAGAAGAGACACAAAAAACACCACACACACACACACCCCAAATAACTAGGGGGAGAAGTTGCAATGCATCAACAACAGCTCCTCCCAGGGAGGGGCTGTGACACATGTTAATTAGAAAAAAAAAAAGCAATATTCACAGATACCTTGTGAACCAGAATTGAAAGGACCACCTCTGGGTCAACACTGTCATAAAGTTCATTGATGTTACGAGCAGTTGCATACTGCAATGTTCTAATCCTCAGCCGCCGTTTGATTGAAAATTTGGGTCTGCAGGCACATATGTAAAAATGTAAAACATGTACAAAGAAAAATATACTTCAAGTAAAAGCATTTCCAAGATTAAAACTCATTCATATGTACTAAAAGTCAATTGCCACATCTTTTGGTAGAACGACATATTGCAGAGATAACACATGTTCATGGAACAAGATTTTCATTCCCAGTTGCCTCCATGGGCCAGAAAAAAGGAGTGGAGAACTGAAGTAAAACTAATAGCAGCTTAGGACAGCTTCAGCCCTGTCAGAATGGGAAATCATCTTTTCTATGATCGGCAAGGCAAGAAGAGATCTTCTGAAACTAATGATATCCTTTACCAGAGACTCAAGCTACTACTGTGACTTTGTATCTACCTTTATTATTATACCATACAATCGAAATCCCCAATCATGTTACATCCATCCAAAACCAGCAAGAGATAATAATTTGTATCTGAAGTTCAGAACTATTTACATTCAGAATAGTATCATATTTATATTACTAAGTAATTTCTTCAATATATGCATTGGAAACTACCACAATCGTCAAAACAAGCCAATACTCAGCTTGCCAAACAGCTGATTTCACTATTTCGAATTAAAAACCATGAGTTGATTGAGTTCTACATAGGCTTGCTCAATTTTAGCTCCAAACAAATCAAATAATCAACCAGACAAAAATCTGAGCTATCTCACCTAGTATCACAAAGTGCACAATGATAAATTAAAATGATAGAAAAGAGAGTTCGCAAAATGCTAAGTGGCTAAACCATACCTACTTGCAGAACTCAACCCTGAACTTGAAAGCTCCTCAGGTGGTACAACCACAGTGTACTGGAAAGCAACTTGTAGCATAGGAGGTTCTGAAGAATGTCTGTCCAAGCATTAAGAACAATTTTAATATTGGAAAGGGGGGAAAGGGGGGGGGGGGTTAAAGCAAATCCCACAGGGAAATCATAAAATGCATTGCCATTCAACTCAAATCTAATGCACCAAGAATAATGGTTATTAAGGCTTCAACTTGAAAATATCGTACACGGCTGGGAGATTGAACTTCTGCCAGTAATTTAATACCAACTTAAGAGACATATAACAATAGCTTTTAAAATTGAACAAGATAATTGTTCCCCAAAACCTTGTACAACTTTGGAAAGGGAAAAATTTACGGAAGAATCATCTAGTGCTTTGTCTTCTTACTTTTATACATGGCAAACTTTGATAACAATTTAGCTACATATACGAAAGCAAATTTCAACGAGCCCTATGGAAACTTGCAAGGGGGTCTCCAGCATAAATTTGGAAATCACTAGTGAACCAAGTTTAGCAGATGTGATTGATTTATTTTGTCGGATAGTGTTGCAGGTAGTTATCGACAATCAAAAATCCCCTTTATGTCATCATTCGATTAATATCAAATATTGGAAAGTGACATAGTCGTCGTTCAGAATTGCCTAAGTGGGAACTATTCAACGGAGCATACAGAGGCTTCATCAGCTACAGATTGATCCAATAGTAGAATTAATTAACAGATAACCCCTTCATGCAACATATCCATCCAATAACACTTGCCACGGATCATCGGCAATTTAAATGGATCAAGTTGGAAGGAAAACTGATTGCATACCGGGAGAATCCCTCAATTTTGGCAAATTCGAAGTCATATGCGTAAGTGGCATAAGAATCACAACAGATAATGTGCTGAACGTTTTCATATTGTGGGTCAGGGAAAAAGTGACCATACTGCAAAAATCATTTAAGGTAAAACAGTTAGCAACTCAATGAGAAAAATCTGATTAGAACAATAGGAAGAAACAGCTTACAGAGTGTCCTATTTTGAATTCAGAAGACGTTCTCAGTCTCAGAACACAATTGAAGGCATATGGGCGACTTAACATTCGATACCTGCAAGTGAAAGTTGGCAACCATTTTCTCAGTTAATTTGCACACCCAAATGAAATATTTTTGTGATCAACATTATAATTAGTTTTGATGAAAGCACGACCGCAAGCAGAATCACCAAATATGAGTAGAGGGGGAAACTTTCTCTCATGAAACTGAACTCAGAGTCTCAGATAGTGGCACTTTTTAACATCACAGTTATACAGCTACATTCTTGGTAATAATATGGCACTCACATGTCCTGAGGAAGCGTAGAATCTTCAGTATTTGGATATAGAAAGAGGGAGCCTCCACTTTCAATACTTAGAAACTTCAGGGATGCCAAATCTGTATACTCATTTGTAACAGCAAATATGTCCACACATACACCTGCTTGAACAGCGACAGCAGCCTGTGAAATATATGTCAATCCTTATGGCATCTAATAATAGATAATTAGACAAAACCTTGAATTTAACCAAATTCACCAGCTCTTTGTAAAACGATGTCTGCTCTGGAAGCAAAGCACGGTCTGCATCCTCGCCTTTACTAGCATATTGTTCACCATACCGTCTTGTGTCAAGTTGCCCGGCTCCATAATCAGGAGCACCAGACAAGAAAGCAAAAACTCTAGCTGCAGACAATTGGGGGGGGGATATGGTCGTCAATAATCTAATTTTCCAACTGCGGAGAAAATTAAAAGAAAAGTTTTACCAAAACTTAATCTATCCTGATGCCTTGCTTTAAGCAGTATGTTCAGATATAAATTAGCATGTCAAATAGCTCCTACTGTAAAGCAATCTTACCTAGCGCAAAAGTGGTTCCATATTCTGATCCAAGATAATTGAAGAGGGCTTCCATTGCTGCCCCAAAACCTCGGCCACCTAATAGTACACCATCAAGTGCTTGACTACCCACAGCTGATCTTTCCCAAGATGTCATTGGTTTCAGCGTTTCAAGGGCAGATGCTATCCGTTCTTTACAAGTCTCCACCTTGATCATAATGGGACCAAGGTATTAGCATATAAAGTCATGTAGTATCTGTTCGACATTGGGAAGGGGAAGAATTTTTGAAACTGCTCAAGGACAGTTCAAGAAGATCAACTCAGGACATACTGGGGCCAAAAATGAGAGCAGTGGCATGACATCTTCAAGATCTATTGATATTGTGCCGTCTGAATCAGAAGGGATGAAAACATTCTTAACAACTGGAACCGGCCCTTGCACATCATACAATCCCAATTTCACGGTGAAAGCAGCAAGCCCAAAGAGTGCTCCTGATGGTAATGCTGTCCAGCAGAATAAAATCTCAATCAATAATAGGCTGGGCTAATGATACATAAGGTTTAATTATAATCAACAAACCTTCCAAAGCCGCCAGTAATGCACTCTTTGTGAGTTCTATGAACTCTTCTGAAGCTGCAACAGGAAGCAGGGAGAGAAAGAATCAGTCATCTTGATGACCAACAAAGAAAAGAAGCACATCCAAGCATCTGTAGTACAGCTGGTGCTTTATCCACCCCAGCTACAATTTTACACCCCCACATCCCGAGTCTGCCCATGGACTTACATAAGGGACACACATCATAACCAAGAATAACAAATGAAATCAATCATCAATCTTTAAATCATATTTCATCAATGATTTATGCAATAAACCACCATGTTGGGCAAAATCATCCTGTAAATATAACCTAAATTTATGTATTCTGCACTCTTCAGCAACTGGTGAGCTTACAGTTCCAGTGCTAAAAACAGCCAAAATAGCTCATCTAATACTGGTCGGATAAGTAACACATTACACTACCTCTGACTAATGTGAAAGGACCTATTGTTTAGCTATCACGAGAATCATAAATCATCTGATCCACAATTTTTCACAGGGATGAACGAGAGACTTCCAACAGCTCCAGTTCCCAATATTTGGAGAACAAAACAGAAGTTTATAATGAGAAACTATCCCCAATTCCCCTCTCTCTGTTTCCGTGCTATTGTTTCTAAGCTCTGTGAGGACAAAAAATTACAACCATACAGGAAACGCACATTCATATAAACAAAAGGTGAGCTGATTTACAGAAAGAAGAAAAACTTAACTTACATGACAAATCCACTGCTGCAACATACACTGGACGTGCCTGCATTGATTCTTCCTCGTACCCTTCCACTACACAAAATTCAGCCACATTCAAAATTCATTTTTTTTTTTTAACACAGAATTCATCTAAGATAACAACTAGACAACCGTCTATCTGGCCTTAAATACTAAACACCTCTGATCGAATATGCTAATAGGTCTACTGAGTTGAACTAGAGAATTCCAATGTTGAAATGGTCTGCCCTATCCAAAACCCTTCCAATCCAATAATGGCCCTGTCCTCAAGTTTCTTGGACTCAATAAGAATTCTGTAATGGGAAAGCAAAAAACTTAAGGTGCGTCTCAAACACCCAAAAACATCAAAAACAGGGATTTTCATCACCAAGAGCTGGGCTAAACTAACAAATATGTGCTTGGGTAGATGAAGGAAAATCACAAATGGGGCACAAAATCATGGTAACATCGTCATGTATGCAATCGAGTCATGTCTCTAAAGGTTGCATCAATGTTTCTTAGAACCACATCTCCTAGGGATCAATGCTCTTAACAATGAGACCCTATTTGGCCTACATTTTTTCTTCTCTTGCAAACAAGAATTTGCTTCTCAAAGGCCTTGACGTCAATCCATACATTACCTATAGTATCCACTTTGCAACCCATGACTGTAATTCTTTCCCAAAGTTAGACTCTAATACTGCATTATTCAGTAATAAAAACAACCCATAACACAACATCAAACACACTCGAAATTCAAGTCCCTTTCACCTGGAATTGACCTCAATGGAACAATTAACCAAGCTAATACTTTTATTTTACATTGAATCACAAGAATGCCAACAAATACCCACTAATTCCACCTCTCGAATCATTCCTGGGCAACCAAGCAAACCCTCCAAATCCAATCCAAAATTCAGTTGACTAACCTATCAATCACACCCTAAATTTCTTGTTCTTTCAAAATTCCATGAAACAATGAAGTGAAACTTACAGGGCAATTCAAGATCAATGAAGGAGGAGCTCATTTCAGGGCAAGATTCAGGGCGAGAGTACTTGGCAATGGCGTGAGTAGAGAGGCCATTAAGGGTTCCACAAAGTGAGCATGTCCAAGCCCACTGGTCAAGCTCACAGTATGTGTTGAAGTAAGCCCAGCAATTCTCGCACCTCGGCAACGACTCGCCATCGGATCCCATCGCCGGCGGGTTCCCGTTCTCATCCCTCAATGCAAACGGCGTCACCGTCACTCCCCACGGTATCCCCGACGACTCCTGCTCATCTGGGTCCGTCGGAAACCTAGTCACCGTCGGCCGGACCGCCATTGATTGCCAGAAGAGAGAAAGTGAAGGTTTGAAGACAGAGAGATTTGATTGATTGATGGTAACGGTGACGGTGATGCAGAGATTGTTAGAGAAGGAAGAGCTGGAAATGGGGAAGAGGGTGAAGAAACTTTGCTTTGCTTGAAGATGTAGTGTAGGTTAAGGAGGTATAACCATGCTGCGTAAGTTAGTAGTGCGCCTTTGAATGTGTTGACTACCTAAAGAGCTCCACATACGAGGGGCCTATTGTCCGTTGCCACGTGGATATGGAGAAGATTTCCTTTTCCTTTTTTTTGGGTTAAGGGGTACAATACTCCAACTCAACGGTAAAAAATAAAATGTAGCTCTTAACCTCAATAAGCAGATAAAAACCAGTTTAAGAAGAGAAACTATGGAAATATGAAATCCAACATAGTGTGCATCTATAATAATTACCCTATCAAAAGTAAAATAACCATTGTGACTTACATATAATATTACGGTTAATATATACATAGCGGAATATTTATCAAATTAAGAAGGGAAAAAGGAATAGTTGAAATCAATATTTAGTAGAAGACGGTGCAAAATATCAATTAAAAAATTATTTTATAGTTTAGTTAAATATGTACAGATTCATGAGACTTTACAATAGCTAACTGCAATTGCTACTAGGCCACATATTTATACTTAGAAAGAAAGTCATTTTTGGGGGGTCAAAACTGCTCTCATTTTGGATATTAATGTCCTTGAGCATATTCTTTTCAATTTATCATAAGTTACAAATCAGTCTTTATTAATACGGATGAATATTGATCAACATTGATCAATGCTAAAATTATAACTCAAAAATTTAATTACGTACTAATCAATATTAATTAATATTTGATGAATATTTGATCTATACTAATAAATATTGAATGCTAATACTTCCGATAAGTTTAAAAAATAAGCCTTTAGTTAGCTTCCAATCCAAACTCTTGTGCATTCTAGTGTGTGGCATTCAACTGCATGCAAGGGCGCTCAGGGGAAATTTTGCAATTTTGATTTATTATTTTAGTTGTGGCGGGAGGTGGTTAAAGAGGACCTAAGAGTTGTAGGTCTCACGGAGGACATGGCTCAGGATAGGAAATTGTTGCGGGACAAGATTAAGGTCCCTGATTGTGGGGGACCGGCTCCGTAGGAGGCGGTAGCATAGGCGGTGTGGGGTGGGGTGGGGTGGGGTAGGGTGGGTTTTGGTTTGCTTGTTTGCAGGTCATGCTTTTCCAAAGTGTCACGACACCAAGCGCCCACGATTTGTTGAGGTATGTCTCCACCCCCTCTCTATTCGCTTATCCGGAACCTTTTCTCCTCCCCTTTCTCTTACTTCGGTAAATGGTTTTGCAATCGTTTTCTCTCCAAACCTTTTTCTCAAAACTGTTTTGTGGGTCTTATGGAATCAACCTCTCTATGGGTAGGAATACCGGTAGAGGAAAGGTTGCCTACAACTGGATCTCCCCAGACCCCGCGGAAGCGGGACCCACTTTGGGAGTTTGTTGTTGTTGTTGTTTGTTGATTTATTATTTTAGTCATCATTGGTTTGCCAAGTTGACGTCCGATGCCAACTTGATGTGCTGTCATTAACGCTGTTGATGCTCTAAGGAGTCACCATTAAACTCATATTAAGGTAATCCCTAATCTAAAATAAAGGCAATGTTGCTCTTGCAAAAAACAGCATCTTAGGAAAATGATACAGGACTTTGGAAGAATCCATCCCAAAAGCTAGCTCAAGGGTTGGGAGAACCCAAAGCCTATATAAACCCCACATCAACCCCCCATATGATCGATGTGGGACTCAAGTCCCATACGTTGCAATCAGACCGCAACAATCCACCACGCTCCGCAGCCCAGGCACCCGCGGGCTGACTGTGCACTAGAACCTTCTAGCCCCGGGCGAACACTACAATACCGGCGTCACCACCCATAGTGCGAGGACACAGAGACATGGGGTTGGCTCTGATACCAATTGATACAGGATTTTGCCCTTTGGAAGAGCCCATCCCAAAAGCTAGCTCAAGGGTTGGGAGAACCCAAAGCCTATATAAACCCCACATCAACCCCCATATGATCGATGTGAGACTCAAGTCCCATACCTTGCAATCGGACCGTAACAGAAAACCGGAAGGATTATCCCCCAGTGATACACAACAGTTTTCTGGATAGCGTTTATCAGGGCAATACCGTTTATTGACCAAACAAATCAGTAAATTCCAAAGCAATAGCGACCAAATTGTTCCTTTACATTATCTAAAACTGTGACAATAATTTCACAAAAAGGGGGGAAAAAACCTAACAGAGGATCCATCAGAACAAGATAGAGAAAGAAGGGTTCATATTTCAAACATGCTCTCTTCCAAGTTCCAACCCATTCCTGGCTATGCCATGCCTTCCCCAATGATACACCCAAAACCCGATGGTAGAAGCCTCATTGTAGAGTCAACTTGCCCAAGAAGCTCCTTTAGTATTTGTCAAAGAATTAAATCCGGTTGAATATGAGATATGGACCTATGCAATTCCCGAACCCACAAAAAGAATCACAGCCGCCAATGGTTAACTGACAAAGTTGCTACGGAGATGTGATCCAACCAAACCAGAACTACAAGGGCTTCGCCATTCGAAGTGAACCATTTTAGCTAACAGAATTTGTATTTCATATCTTTCTAGGCATTCGTGGCTCTGGTGTAAATCTGCTGGCTAGCATGTGCGGAAACCATCCTAATAGAACCCCTCGCCATCAAGTCTTTGATTGCCGTCCGAGCCAAGGATCCATTCACCTGGAAAAATGCCAACGCGTCTAGTTAAAAGTTTCACACAAGAGCACAATTTGCGCAAAGATATAATCTATCAACACATGATATCAAGGGTTAGAACCGTAGAAGTTGAATCAACACAATGAAAAAAACAAAAACTGAGCACACAAGGGCATTAGACAGGAAGCCTGGCCCCAAAGATCCCATAAAACCCCTTTTTGGGGGGGGGGGGTGTTATGTATTCATTAGTTTCAATTAAGCAGAACCAGTTAGCCAAGTCCTCCCCCCATAGTTGCATGACCAATAGGAGGAGGTCAAGAGACAGCACGATCATACAGTGGGCATGGAACTTGGTAACGAAAGCCTCTTCAGCTCAAAATTCTTTTCCAACATTGAGTATCTCAGACGATAAAAGGTCGTTTTTTAAACATCATCATCAGAGGCAAACGAAAGTATAAAACATAATACATTCTTCCTTAGCTGCTAAACACTCACAATAGCCAAAATTTGAAAGCAACCAGATTCAGATCACAAATCTTGAAATCCTACAGTTAATTCATCCCAGCATTTTGCAGTCATGGTTGCATATAAGCACACATCATAAAATATTTTCTTGTTAAAGGTACGTACACAACAAATTTCAAGCGACACTAAACCAGCTAAACAAACCAATCAGGAAAATCCCAATCAAAAAGCCAACTAATGCCTCTTCAGTTCAGGTCTCCATGAACTTTCCGCATGGATGTCTCAGAAGAACGAAAGTTAAAATCTTGCATCATCATCAGAGGCTAACACAAATAAAACCTTTTTCCCAAAACAGTGTACAAGCCCTATACCAATAACAAAGCAGAAAACATCCAACAAAAATTTCCTAGCAAATTACATCTAAAGAAAGATGCAAAAATACTAAAACTGCACTACCACGTATCATTCATGACCATGCATTTGGGTTTGTCTTCTCATAAACTTCAACGAAGTTTTAAAATTATCAAGAAACCAAAGCCTCCTCAGTTCAGGTCTCCAAAAATTTCCACAAGGAATAGTTCAGAAGAATGAAAGTTTTCACTTCCATCATCATTGGAGGCATAATTGCCGCCAACAATTGCGTCTTATCCAGCACGCCTTGTCCTACCCATAGATACCCTCATCCTCCATGTGCCACAAAACTTCCATCGAATCAAACTCAAAAACCAATACAACACTACCCAAATGCCATCACATCAAGCATACCCAAATGTAAACCTAAACCTTATTACAAATTGCATCAAACAACAACCCAAGCATTCACAATTTAGTATATGAATTGACTGAAAAATATGCAAAAATGCCTCCTCAGTTCAGGTCTCCAAATATATTTTCCACATGGGGATTATTCAGAAGAACGAAAGTTTTTACTTTCATCATCATTGGAGGCATAATTTTTAGTACCAACTGCTATAATACTGCTTCTTGTCCTACGTGCCTTTTCCTACCTATACATACCCTCGTCCTCCACAGACCACAAAATTTACATCTTATCAATCATACTCAAAAACCAATATGAGAAATACCCACATTTCCATTGCCCAAAAGAAATCTAACCCTAATGAAAAATCATATAGAATAGCCATTCACTAATGCACAAGCAACTACATACATTGAATTGAAAATATACGAAAAGCCCTTCTCCGTTCAGGTCTCCAAACACATATTCCACGTGGGGATTGTTCAGAAGAACGAAAGTTTTGTTTTTTATCATCATTGAAGGCCCAAAAATTCCTCCATTTTCGTAATTTCCGGATCAACTAAAAAAAAAAAGAAGAAGATTAGGAGAGAGAAATGAGAGATACCCTGAGTCTCCCAGACAATGTGGAGGGAGTGATGAGCTTAGCCTTGGGAATTTCAGAGAGCATCTTCTCATCAGTAGCTTGATCGAACAATACGATGTTGTTCACCTTCTCCTTTTGAGATATTCCCGAAAGTTCTGGAAGTTTCGAATTGAGGAGGTGGTGGAGTTACCTTCTTCTTCTGCTTTCCACCGCCGGACTTGGCGGGCTTGGAGGAGGAGGGAGGAGGAGCCTTGTCCTTCTTCGGCGCCTGCATGGATGACAAAACGACGTCGTCAGAGGTGGAGAAGATGATGACGATGAAGGCGATGGTGATGGTGAAAATGACGACATTGAAGCAGATAAGAAGATGATCAGAGTGCTCGGGTTGCTCACCATTGTCGAGCTCCAGATGGAGGAGAGAGGAAAAGGAGGGAGGGTGCGGTGAGAAGCCGAGAAGGAAGTGTGATTAGGACCGTGACCCTGAGAAATGGCGCGGCGAGTTTGTTGAGTGGTGAAGAAATAGAGTGTGGGAAATTAGGGTTTAGGCATTGGGCTGGGCTGGGTCAAGGAACCGAACCACCACTAGACTTCAACACCACATGACTGATATTATTATGATGCAAAATTGCAGACGGATTTCTTTTTTTTTTTTAAGAAACATAAGCAGTAAAATTTAGACAGTTCTTTTTTTAAAGATTCTTCTTAAATTATCCTCATAAAGAACAGAAAAAAAATCCTTGTATGGAACCACATTCCAAACAACCTTGGAATGTAAGGAGTGACCAAACTTTATCAGCCAATCAGTTGTACAATTACCTTCTCTAAAAATATGATGAATAATAACCTTGTTACATAATTTAGTGTAAGCTAATATATCTTGCATGAGTACTTGAATTTTTCATGGGGGTTGAATATGTCCTTGAACTGTGTGGATGAGAATTTTGCTATCTCCTTCAATTTAAATATGAGTGAGACCTGCTTGAACTGCTTCTTTAATACCATTACGTATTGTTGTTACTTCCGCTACTAAGATTGATGATCTTTCCAAATTGAATGTTGAAACTTGGATGAACTTTCCTTCCCAGTCACGGATGATGAATCCGCCTGTTGCACCTTGTGATCATTTGGGTCCATCAAAATTGATTTTGATGAACTTCCCTCGTGGCTTCTTCCATGCTACATAATATGTCTTCTTTCGGTTGGTGGTTGAGATAATTGGGGGTGGTGATTGAAAAGAATGTGTGAGGTTGTGTCTGATACGTTATTCAGCAGTAACTTTTTTGACTCTGATTAATGTTATTCCTGGGTTGGGCGTTTCATTACGAAACACCATATTGTTCCTTGTTTTCCAAATACTCCATAGCAGGGCAACTAATCTATCTATTTTAATTGCAAGACCGGCAGCTCTGGCTTCGCTAAGCATTTGTAGTAGACCAATTTGCGGGTTTAGGGGGTCATGTTAATTCAATTGTGAGATACTGCTAATCTCCAGCAATCCTGAGACACAACACAACCCAAAAATAAGTGGATCGTATCTTCAGTCATTGTGTGACAAAAAGGGCAACGAGAATCAATGGGCATGCCTCTTTGAGCCAAGGTTCATCTCGTAGGCAGCGATGCATGACAAATTTGCCAAAGAAAAATTTATAATTTTGGCATAACGTCTAAATTTCAAATTCATTTATACTCCCATACAAGTAGGTGCAAAATTATAAATGGATGTCAGCTTCTTTCTTTCCTTTTTTTGGGGGGGGGGTTGGTGTTAAGATGTATCATGTAAGACAATGGAGGATCCACCCATTATGCTTGTGAGGGTCATAAGTCACTTACCATTGTAATAATAACATTCAATGTAAGTCATGTTCATGTGATGTTAAAAAATGATTAGATAAAGTCACCTACTGCAGAAAAAAAGATACACTGTAACATATCAAAATACGCATTAACTATACAAATCTAGACTATATACTATGTTAAATACAAGTATTTGTATCTAGAATTTTCATCGTGACACATAGGGGGTGTTTGGTAAAGAGTTTTTTGGCCAAAAAAAGTTTTTTTGACCAAAATTAATTATTTGACCAAGTAAAAAAAATAATATGGGTATTTGGTAAAATAATTTTTTAGAAGAGCTTTTTGGGTCAAAAAAGTTAATTTAAAAAAACTAATTTTATGAGCTTTTTTGAAGAGCTTTTTAAATAATTAACTTTTTATCTCACAACTTTATCAAAAAGCAGTTAATTTTATCAAATAGTTTTTCAACAAATAATTAATTTAAACAATTAATACAAACAGTTAACTCAAATAGTTAACTACTAATAGCTAATATAAATAATTAATAATTAATAACTAATAACTGTTTATCAAATAGGACTATAGGGAGCGTCATAATACCTTTAAAAATAGGGGGAAGTGAAAAGTTGAAGCCGCTTTCCCACACAAAAAAGAAAAAGTAAAGGCAGAGTGTGGATAAACGGCGGTGATGGCATCCACGTGTCAACGTACACCTTGACTGCATCTCCCCCTTTCGATGAATCAAAGCAATCCATTTCTTGAATCAGACGGCTGGGAAAGCCCGAAGTCAGTGAGCAACGTATCTTCTGAAAATTTCCAATGCCTTTTTGGTTTGTTTCGCTGCTGACCAGGGCTCACTACCTTAAACCCTGAGTCCCTCACACCCTTCTCCCCATTCTCTCTCCAAATTTCATCGGCGTCGACGAGGTAAAATCCCTCTCCTCTCATATTGCATTGCATTGCATTACATTTCTGTTTGATTCTCTTTTTCTTCTTCATTGAGCTCAATTTGTTCGATTTACTGGGCTGTGATCTTTCTCTTTTCTTTTCTTTTTTTGGGTTGAAAATTCGGCCGATAGAAGCATCTTGTTCTCCAGCTAGTTATCGATTGCAATCAAGTAAAGTTGATGATTCTGATTTTTATTTATTTTCATTGTTCTGGTGTAATTTTTGTCGTATCGCTGAGCTATTATTAGGGTTTTGTGATCGAAATGGAAGATACGCAACCTGGAACCGCTAGTTTTGTTTCCTTAATGTATATATTACATTGCATTTCGAATCGGATGTTATTGTGTTTTTGATTGTAGGGATGAATATCAATGGTGTGGTTCCTGTTTATGTTTTATGTAAAGTAGCATTGTAATGTTGACCCACAATTGAAGCCCTTTGATTCGTGGGACTAGTGTTGGTATGCAACGTGGGCTTGTTTGAATATGTAGGTTGGGGGGGGGGTTCGCTTTGTGGCATTCTTCAGGCTCTTTTTTCAATTGTGTTATTGAAATTTTATCGGGGTCATGTTGCCCATGTTATGTTTTGGTTGGATTTACTCCAGTTAGGAATGCTCTTTTTGAGTGCTATGTTCTTCGTTTCATTTTGTATCTAGCGGGTGGTGGGGCATGGGTGATTTACCCTGTAGAGGTTTTACATTCTGGAGGGGGTTGTGTAGGCGAAAAACAATCTGTGTATCCTTCCCGAAACTCTGTATAATCTCAGTTTGATTATTGTTTAGAACTTGTTTGAGATACATGTGTTAATGTATGGAAGGAGGAATTTGTGGACCAAACTAGAAGGGAACATCATTGCTGTGTCATTGGGGAATGTATTTGACACATAGAAGCCATGGGCTTGCTTCATTGTCTGCACTCTTCCCCTTAAGAAACAAACCATAAATAACATATGCATCAAAGTTGATTGTATAGTGTGGTTGGCTCTTTTACTTGAATTCATTTTGTTTCTCCTATTCACTTACTAATGAGCTATGTGTTATGTATGTTGCTGTTGTATGAAGGTAGATTTGTTTCTAGTATTGGATCTTATAGTTTTATGCTCCCAGAATGCTAAATTGGTTCTTTGTATCTATGAAATACTTTGTAAACTATGCAATTAAGGTAGATGTGGGTAACGTTTTTGTACTGTGGCATATTTGTCGGGTTGAATGCTGATTCTGCATTGAATCAGAGTTTCCACACTTTGAATTTAATCGTGAAGTTGAGGATTTTACGCAAGTGAGTGTGATGGTCTAACGATAAAATGTTTCTCTTTCAGAGGAGTTGTACTTGAAGCAATCTACATACGGTAACCATGGCAGGAAGAATTGCTGCAAGATACATGTCTCGGAGGTTTTCAAGTGGTGGCAAGATTCTTAGTGAGGAGGAAAAGGCTGCAGAGAATGTTTACATCAAGGTCATCCTTTATACTCATCAACATTCTAGCTCAATGTGTTGCTGATTTGTCTAACAATGTTAGAATAGCTCCATTACTAATTTTTTAAGTGGACATTTCCAGTTTCCACAGTGCTTTTAGTGGAATAAGCCTGCAAAATCGCACATGTTTTCATATGTGTAGGGAAACAAATTGATATATGACCTAACATTATATCCTCAAGGACCTCATCTGGTCTCCTTAACAACTGTTCATGTTCTTAGTCCATTAATTGCACAAAATCATGATGGTACTACCACATGATACAAGCAGATAAATGTTTACAGAACAACTAACAGGGTTCATAGAAAAACTAATACGGCTCATAATACTCATCTAGGTTGAAACTATGTTTAATCAATAGTTAGTTAGCATTATGGGAAATCCAAACAGCATTGAGTACATTAGTAATACTCATAGGGAATATGTGTGTGTCGGAGACAACATAGTTTCCGGGATATTGTTCATAAAATGCTGCCAAATGCTGACAGCCATCCTTAAATGCAAGCAGCAGGGTCTACTTGTTATGGATAAGTGAGGTACCCATGCAGGTGGATGTCCTTGAACTTGGTTGTGGACGTAAACACCTCTTTTAGATGAAATATATGTTGCTGTCAAGGTTGTTATGGAGATCATTTTGTCCTGTCAAGGCTGTAGGATCTGTCTTGTCCTATCTTATGCTGTTGTTTGTGCTATACTTCCTAGATTGTATTTTAATTTTATACTAATGTCTTGTGCCTTTGCAGAAATTGGAGCAGGAGAAGCTGGAAAAGCTTGCACGTAAGGTGTGAACATCGTACTTTTCATCTAATTATAATTTTCACGGGGAGGTACTAGGTCTTATTTAAGCGCATCTGTCTTCTGTTCTGTTTGCATTTGCTTCATCTGCAATTCATGGGGCCATGGTTAAATGGGCTTTCCACCAGCATGTTAGATTATGTGTTTTGTGATTACATGGCATATGATATATCTTCTTGGTATGTGCCAAATCCTTTGAGGAATATGCTTGGTTAGTTGTTAATCCTTGACTCTGTGTTGAGCCATATCTCACTGGTTGAATACTCTCAGGGTCCTAAGCCAGCAGACAATCAAGCAACGGGCTCAGGGTCAACTGTGACTGATGCCAAACCAAGTGGCCCAGACCCATCAACAACCAAGGTGTCAACTGACAAGTACCGCAACTATGCTGTCTTGGCTGGAGTCATCACTGGTCTGAGTGCTTTGGGATGGTACCTCAAATCTGGATCAAAGAAGACCGAAGAAGTCCAGGACTGAACAACGCTAAGAATGTTCGGTCCCTTTTCTTACCCTAGGACGATGCTTGAACATGTCTAATAAAGAGAATCTGTAGGATTCTGGTATAAAACTATGAACTCCAAGTTTAACACTTTCCTGGTCCCATAGCCTACATGCATGCATATACAGTGAAGAGGTCCTGACATACAACATTGTCAAATCAAAGCCGGTGGTTCTTGTTTGTTAATATGACACGGATCACATGCATTTTTGTTCAGCCAATTTTCATTGGATTGGTTTCCTAATTTGATTCTTGTTTCATGATGAATGACTGAATGATCGCCTGTTATTCTTCTACAGGTTCAGTGAATTTGAGTGACTTGAAAATTGCATGATGTACTAACCCTATCCTAGAGCTTTGTATTCTGTTTCTCTTTCTGTTTCATGGAGAGCTGAATCTTGGTCTTCTTCGTGCCTTAGTGGAAGCCAAGCATCTTATCAGTATGCCTGCTCCAAAGGCTAAACGTTAGGTCGTTAGTGTTGTGGTTATTATGCACTGTTTTTAGCCAAAGGAGAAAATGGGGCTTTGCGGTTTCAGAACGCAGAGGTTATTTTTGCCCCTCCCTATGGCGGTCTGAAATTATTCCTGACACCTACTTTCTTCAGCGGGCTCTTCATATGGTGTGAATTTTAAACAAAGAGAACAGTATATATTCCTGCGTATATTCGTCTGTTGACCTTTTTCTTACTCTCCGGGAATCTAAAAGGCGTAAGGGTATATCACATGATGAGAATTAGCATTAGATTATTCCCTTCCCCAATGCTAAGAAATTTATGCTTCTAGTAGATATTGGGTAATATATAGGCTCTGTTCTTTTCGTAGGTTATTTTAGATTTATCAACTTCAATCCACTTTAATTTATTTCAACTCACTTTAACTAATTTTAATTTGTCTCAACCTATTTTAACCAACTTCAACTCACCTATTTAACTCACCTATTTATAAATTTAATAATTTGTAACCCAAATCGTTAAAAATAATTGACAAGTTGTACTGGCCTTCAACTTTTAGAAAAATAGTTACAAAATTGTGAAATTATCATTCAGTAAAAAAATGCACTAAAAATTACAATAACTTAATAAATTATCACATATTCTCATTATTTTAACCTATTTTAACCCACCACAAAAAAATATACCTATTTCAACCCACTTTAACCTATTTCAACCCACTTCAACCCATCTTAGAAAAAAACAACAACTTCAATCCACTTCAACCAACATCCACCTACTTTAACCTTTTACCCACTCACATTTACCTACAAAAAGAACAGGCCCATATTATACAAATAGAAGTGTATACTCTCAGTTGCCACATATATATATTTTAAATGTGTATTTATCATATAGATAATTTTTAATATATAGCGCTGACATAAATTATTGAAATATTTATTCTTAAAATTATGATATAGATTTCAATATTAGGCAATGTTATGCCATAGTCGTACACGCTGAAATAATGAAAAAATTTGTCAACAGATTTGCTGTATGGCAGTATGGCCTGTATTTGATGACAAGCTATGAGAGGTGCAGCAATACAATCCAAATCAGTACGACATCAGATTTTCTTTTTGAAAAGATGAAATAGGAAGGGTGTGTGGGGAGACTGAAAGGTGGCACAAAAGAGAAGGAAAGAGTAAAAGACTGAAGAAATAATCCCAATTTATATCCGAAGTGCCAATCAAGATGGTTAATTCAAAATAGGCCCCAAATTCAAAATGATATGAAATGGCAAATCAAGATGGTTAATTCAAATGGATTCAAAATTGAAAATGATATGAGTCGATCAAATTCAGTTTAAATATTTTTCTATCAAAGTTAATTTTTTTTTATAAATTTAATAAATCAAATATCAATTAATTAGAAATCTTTATCTTACAAATAAAAAAATGGGTGAACTCTCACAATTCAGGAAATAAGCAATCTTGAATTGTGATGCAATCCAACCCAAAACCTTAAAAGTTAAACTATCCTATTTTTTTTCAGATTCAAAAAACAAAACTAACACCAACTTCCAATTCCCAGTCACGCTCCCTCTCCTTTTTCTCTCTCCTCTCCCTTTAGAGTTTAGCCAAAACCGAACCTCCCCTGTCTTCACCTCTACTCATGCCCTCCTCCCACTTTTCTCTCTCCTAGGGGTTGGCTAGGCAAAGCTTTCTGCTCTCCAATGGCGTTCGTCAGTGGTTTAACCACCACTTTCGCGTTTGAGTCTGTAGGGAAAAGAAGAGAACTCTCATTCAATCGCGGCGCCCGATTCCTCATCGCCGGCGTCTTTCATTAAGGTCTTCGGCCGCCGACCTTCTAGATGCTTCCATAATGGAACCACCCTAATTTTGTTACATATCATTTGTTTATGTAACATATCATTAACTTTTTTTTTCTTATTGTGACCTTAGATTTTTCGGTGTTCCTTATCTCGATTTTCAAAATATTTAACTCAGAAGAAGAACTAAAAATGTTAACCTTTTGTTTTTTAGGGTACACTAAGGAACGGAGCAGCATTGTCGTTTTAGGCCTCAGTGTTCATACTTGCCCTGTTGAAATGCTTGAGAAACTTGCCATTCCAGAAGCATAATGGCCTCGGGCAATTGAAGAATTGTGTAATTTAAATCACATTGAGGAGGTTGCTATTCTTAGTACATGCAACAGGATGGAAATCTATGTGGTATATCCCTGCATTGTGGAGTCAATCAAGTGACAAAGTGGATGTCTAAGGTACTTAGGTTTTTGTGTTGTGGTTGTTATAATTGGTGCTTTGATGCTTCTACGCTATTGTGCTAACATTGTCTTGGAGCTTTTTTTTTGGGGGGGGGGGGATAAAGTCAAGTGTTCATTGCTCCAAATAGGCCAAATCTTTATGTAATAAGTAGCAAGATGATAAGGGGTTTAAAAGCTTTCCCTCCCCCATTCTCTCAATTTTGTTTAATCCTGCCTAAATATATATAATAGATAGTTTTTAAATTTCAAAAAATTCACCCATCTTCTTTTATCTACGACAGTTTAGTGATAAGATTTTAAATTTCAAGAATTGAATTTTGGAAAATGTTGCGCAGTTTACACATAACAACCACTACCCCATGTAAGTACGTAACTGCCAATTCAAAAACTAATAGGCAAACTGCTTGCCAACAAAAATGCATACACGTGTGTGGCTATAAATAGATGAGCCCGCATTCAATCCACCGGCACCTGTAATTCTCTCACAAATGACATAATCAACCATATATATCTTTTTTTCCCAAGAAATCATCCATAAATTTGGGTTGAATACCCACAAATTTTGTCAAAGAAATTGACCGAAAACTTCACATGCCTTGACCTTCGACTGTGGCAAAGTAACCATTGGTGGCATTGAATGGTGTAGTGCAGGATATCAGTTGAACTAAATCATATACTACACACTTTTCTTGGTCTCAACTTCAGCCAATTTTGTATTCCGATTTGAGTGGCTTCATAGCAGTTTGCCCAGAACTTTCTGTAGAGGGGGAAATAGAAGGGGCTCGAAGAGACAGGAGCGACAAGTTCACAACTCACATCGGGGGAGGAATGAGGGATGAATATTGCATAGAAATTAGTTTTTTTCGCTTAATTGAATATTGGAAATTTTTATTTTTATTTTTAATATTAAACAATGAATGTATTAATATGATTTTATATTGCGAGAGAGGTTGACAAGTTTTTTGCATGCTTTGTCTGATGAATTTGTACATCTAATTTACTGTGCATAATTCCTATGCCAATTTTTTTTATTCTTAAATTTTTTTTGCAGCCCACGTGAAATCTAAGGAGTCATTTTTCCACTCTATTTAAAAAATCATATGCCTGCAATATATTATCCTGAACCCAAAAAACACAAACAAAACTCTAAGCTATTGTGTATTTTATTATAGCAAATATACTATTGGTAAACTTTTGCATGAGTTACGAAGATATGAGGGGACTGTTCTAATTATATGTTTCTCTCACTGCATAATATAATTTTAATATTGTTGGCTAAGTTTGGACGGACTATACATTAATTTGAAATTTTCTTAGTGAGGTCTAAATAACATTTGTAACTAGATCTTTTATGACTACAACTATAAGCATTTAAATGAAAAGAAAAAGTTTTTTTTATTAATGAATTTATTCTCTATAGAAATTTTTCTATATTGCCATTTGCCAGTTAAATTGAATCCAGTTTTTGGATTTTTCCTGATCCTCTAAATGATTTTCCCCTTTTTTTATCCTTTGCAAAATTTCTACCAGTTCCATCCAAAATACTATCAATTTTGATTTTCTAAATAACTGACCCCAAATGCATGAAGACTACGAACGACAATTGCTTATACTTTCTCTTTTTTTTGATTATTGATAAGCCAACATGCTAAGTTTGAACTACAATAAGTGATTAAACATAAACAAAAAAATCACAACTCATCTCAATTTATTGTTTACAAAACTAATTACTTGAAACAACTCAAAAAAAAAAACTAATATTTGAAAGAAGGGGAAAAAAAAAACCCCCACACCAAAGATGTTGCTTAAATTTTTTTTTTTTTTAAAAAGATTTGAGTATTAAGCCTTAACATAAACTTCGACTGACATCTTAAAGAATTACAAAAGAAAAAAAATTAAAAAAGAAAATCTCTAATATATTTCAATTTAGAAGATGACATATGACTTATATGCCATACTATTTTAATTAATAAAGATATTTCCTTTAAGCAATTAACTAGGGCCATTCTATATATCTTAATTAGTAAGATTGTTTATGCAATTTTATCTGATTATGAATAAATAAATTACAAATTTTTAGATTAATGATATTGATAGAGTACATGTATAGTCTTTATAAATAGTCACAATTTTTCCATCTAATTTGGTGCATATATGGTTAAATAGTAATATATTCATTGTCGCTTTTGTGAGTATCAGCTAACCCAACTGATAAAGTTTTTGAAAGTCGTTACCAAAGACTTGTGTTCAAATCCTCATAGATCGAACCTTCGTGCTTCCTTTGCATCAAAAGAAAGTACTATATTAATCGAGATATAATGGTATAGCATTGATCACATATTTGTAAATTTATTTCATTTGTATGATTATTAGAAAATTTTATTTTATTTTTCAGATTGATTTATTTTCGCCTAACCCACATACTTGAAAATAGTGAGGTACATTAAATAATTTATTTTGATTTGCAACGAGTTTTCCCCAAGTGCTATTAGATTTTTTAATTAAAAAAATCATATGTTTCTTTGATCAAAGAAAAAACGACAATATAATCAATTTTATTAAACATATCTATCTAATATTAAAATATCCCATACAATGTGCGGATACAAACTAATTAATCTAGATAAAAGTTAACCCAATCTGTGAGTAAAATTGAATCAATTTTATTCAATTTAATATAATTAGACTCACAAGTTAATCCGACCCGAAACCAAATCGAACTGAATCGAGGAGGAAACGTAACCAAGAAGCAGTAGGCGGCTGTCAAGTGGACAAATTAAAATCTTCCAAGATTCTCTCTCTCTCTCTCCCCGTCACTTATTCCGATTCCTCCATTACCGTTGCCTTCCAATTGGGTCATCCAACGGGGCCCGCGCATCCCTCCTTTAAAAATACGCCATCGACGACCTTCTGTTTCCCCTGCCCCCTTCCGCACCTGATTTTTCTCTAGAGAGCGATGGAGGGAAGGAAAGTAAGGGTGGCGGCTCTCCAATTCGCTTGCTCCGATGAAGTTTCCCAAAATGTCGCCACTGCTGAAAGGTTCTTCTTCTATTTCTTACCTTCGTAGTTCTTACTACTTTGTAATTTTGATGAAGTGTGTTATCAGAGTTGATGATCAGTTTTCCACTTTGAGCTTCATTTCTAATCGGAATGCTTCCTTTTTGTTGGTTTTGCTTAATACCCAGTTGATGAGTTCTAATTATGTTTTACTTCATGCATATTTGACTATGCTTTGGAGTAATTTTGATGGACTTAGCAATTATTGATTTCTGCTAGCTTTTCTGATTGCATTTTGGTGTCTTAAAGCTTGAACTGGAGCCCTGGTAATGGGTAGCCCATTGCTGCTATTGTGACTCGAAATTGTTGGTCCAACAACTAAAATGAGCAACCCAATATGCTCTTGTATCATGCTTCTTGCTCTTTTGGGGTCAATTTAGTTCTAAGAGGGATGCAATTCCCAAGTATTACTATCCCTTTCAATCCTCTGGATGTTGACATAACGAAATCCCTTGTGTTGTGTCTTGGTGGATTGCATTTACGTTATTGAGCACTATGTCAATTAAGGCTAGCTGTGCAAGTACTAACTCCAATATGAGCTCTCGTCCCTAGATGTATAACTTGGCAATTTTCTAAAAGTTCTGCAAAACCTGGCCTGAAAAATGTGTCCATGTCCATGTTGACCTATTTGCAGGTATTTGAGGTGAAATGAAGAGTTTGAATGACATTGGTTTGGATAATGACGCCTGGGTTGTGAGGCAAGGGCATGTATTTCACTGAAAACAAGATGGTGATTGTAGTTTTTGTGATTGATGATCAGACTGGTTATGGCGTAATGTCTGAGCTGATTATCTAAAATGAGGATAAAAAACCCATACGTGATCTGATTGACTTGGATAGTTGGACTAGACATGAGTCCAGCAACTGTTCTGCAATAGGCCAACCTATAGCCCAAACTCAAGCACCAAAATTGACTTGGACTTTGAAGGGGAGCCTGAAACTAACTTGAACTCTACGTGATGTACTGATCGGCCTGAAATTTTCCCAACCAATATTGATTGTAGTTTTTGTGATAAACTTGTTGAGATAGTCGTTGAACCAGACACAAACCCATGATGACAATAACGGCAGCAGCAACTACTGCTCCTCCCTGCAGGGATCCCATACCAGCCGGGCCTAGGACACCAGATATAACAGCCTTACCCCTGTAAATAGAGGCTGATTCCGGGAGATCCACATGCCTGAAAATGTTTGTCAACTTAAAAGCTTTGAATTAGATATAAAAAAGGCATACGAGAAGTTATGGTATGCTAATAGCAGGAACTTATAATGACTGATCTAAACCAAACCTGTCTGGGAATTCCATCAACTTGAGTATGACATGACCTGAAATTAACCAGTCCAAATGAAAATCAAATGACCTATTTGCTGGGTTTGACTGAAGCTTCCCCCCGCCCCCCTTTTCTTTTTTTCTTTCCCAATTTTTAGGTTCCTTGAAGGATGATACTCTTCAGTTCAATCCCTTCAGCCCTTCTTTGTAGCCTTGGTCAACAAGCCTTGTAATTTCTGCAGGCCAAACTTTTTTGTGTCATGACCACTCTAATTCTGTCCCCAAGTTATAAAGGAACAGTTCGTGGATGTTATACTTGCAGAGAAAAATGCAACTTAGAGAAGAGCCTATGTCTATAAATTTGCAAGGTACATTAGCGAAGTGAACATTTCCAAATGATACTGGAATGTGGGACAAGTTTTTGCATTTACAGAAATAGGATATGATTTGACAAAGAGGGGACTTGTGATTACACCAATAGAAAGGGGATTTGTATGTAATTACTCACAGTTCTTCGATACTACAAATCTACAATTATTCATGATGTTTTCCTTTCAGATTTTTGCTACAATTAACTCTGTATTGACATTGCCTTGTGCAGGCTTGTGAGGGCTGCTCATGACAAGGGTGCAAACATCATCCTTATCCAGGTGTGTGACTTCGTCCTGCTATGATCTTATGTGAATGCTTCCTGTTATGCAGTTTTCAGAGTCTCTTGATAGTTTATTTTTAATTAGAGAGCCTATTAATATTTTCTCCTGATTAGATTCCGGGACTCGGCTAATATGGTGCCAGGGCTGTTGCTTTTTCTTTGTTTTTCTTTGATCTACAGTCAAATGCACACCACCCTTCATTTGGGCTACTGTGACTCAAAAGTTTTTATTTTATTTTATATGAATTTATATATTTTCACATTTCAGGAACTCTTTGAGTGGTATTATTTCTGTCAAGCCCAGAGAGAGGACTTCTTCCAGCGAGCCAAACCATACAAGGGCCACCCGACAATTATGAGGTAGTACCCTATGTCACAATATGCCAATATTGTAGCCCTAAGTATTGTTTGCTGAAACCCCTACATATTGTTTGTTGAAAAAGCAGACATTTTTCTTTAAAAAGAAGTCTTTATGTATCAATAGCCAGTTTTTAAATTATCCTGTTTGAGGCATAGAATTCCCTGATAACTGCCACCGTTAGGTCTGATCATTGATGATTGGCCTGAATAATGTATCATCCTGAGCATATATGAAGACATGAAGTTATGTTGCCCTTTTCGCTGAAAATAGGAAGATAGTGTATTGGAATCTTCAAAGTTAATTGATGCAGTTGCGTTTTCTTAAAACTGCAACAAAGCAATATGCCACTTATCCCAGCTAGATGGCATTTCTGCTTGTGGCTTGTTAAAACACCTGTGGATGTGGATATTGGCAGGATGCAAAAACTGGCAAAAGAGCTGGGAGTAGTTATACCAGTCAGCTTCTTTGAAGAGGCAAACAACGCTCATTACAATTCAGTGGCCATCATTGATGCTGATGGCGCTGATCTTGGACTCTATCGCAAGTCTCATATACCAGATGGACCAGGTAAATGGGTTGTAAAGTCTATTTTGCCTTCCCTTTTAAAATTTTAACGTTCTGTTTTGGGTTATTATTTTATGTTCTTTTTGTCTAGTTTGCCTATAACAGCATCTTGCTTCTTTCAGGTTACGAGGAGAAATTCTATTTTAATCCTGGTGATACTGGTTTTAAGGTGGGTCTTGGCTTGGATACTCAATTTTAGACCCTGGTACCTACATGTTTGGTTTTTGGATATTGAAGTCTCAAGCTACATTTATGCAGTGATATTAGCCTTACGTTTAATCTAACCTTTTTTTTTGGTTTTTTTTGGGGGGGAGGGGGGGGGGGGAATCAAAGTTGAAATGTAGCTGGAGTTCCCTATTGTTTTAATGTTGGTGATAGCGTCTTTAAAATGGGTTCTTGTTTAAATGTTGGGTTTCATATCTAGTTTCATGAGTATATATTTGGAAATTTGATTTTTTCAAATTTGAAGTTATCATTAAATGAGTGATATTGAGCCTAATTATCTAGCTACTGTTCTCTGCAATTAAGATTGAAACATTACCTAGATATTCATGTGCTGTGGTTTTATAGCTCGATAGCTTGGGTGGTGTTCCCAATACAGATACAGCATCCCTCGTTTCTTTTTAACATTTTAATGAAGATCAAAAGGTAAGACGCAGAAAGCGATAAATGGAGAGAGGGCGGTATGCTTTCCAAGCGGCATAAGAGTTCCTATTCTTAGAGGGGTTGAGCTTGAGTTCATGATCATGGATTTCTATGTTGGAGTGTTTAAGGCTTGAGAATTCCTATGCCTCTTTTCATCCTTTACTAGTTAGTTAGGTATTTTGAAGCTGTTGAAGTGTTGGACTCGTTGTAATGCATCTTTCTTTGTTTGTCTCTCCACGGGTAGTCATGTCTCTAGAGGTATGAATGCCTATATCTGAACCTCCCCAAATCTCGCTACAGCGGAACCCACACTGGGAGGAGTTGTTGTTGTATGCTTTGTTTCATTGGTTCCTAATGTCTTGACCGTATGAAGTTCTTGCGGCATAGTGTGTGGGGCTGTGCTTAGGATGATTTGAGGTGAAACTCACAAATACGTTTTAATATTTGATTTATGTCACAGGTTTTTCAAACTAAATTTGCCAAGATTGGACTTGGTGAGTTCCATTTCGTAAACCTTTTTTTTCCATTTCTTTATCAAGAAGTCCCCTCCTCCCACCCAAAAGTTTCATTTCTTTATCGTGCATGTTGGAATGTAGAATCAAACTAAGGAAAACGTCAAATGTTTCGCTTTTGAAAAGCAGCAGCCACTCCAATAATGGGATCAATTGTTCTGATGTCTCAGGAATCTGTTGGGATCAGTGGTTTCCTGAGGCAGCCCGAGCTATGGTACTTCAAGGTGCAGAGATATTGTTCTACCCCACGGCAATTGGTTCTGAACCTCAAGACCAAGGACTTGATTCCCGTGATCACTGGAAGCGTGTGATGCAGGGCCATGCAGGTGCTAATGTGGTACGTAGGTTGATGCTTGATGCCGTTCATTTTCATTTATATCAATTGTGATTCTGAAGTTTTAATGACCGAGTTTAATGGTTTCTTGTACAACCCCCGGGGGGCGCCGGCCCCCGGAAAAAAACACACATATACATATACATGTACCGAATTCCAATTTCGTTGCTCTCTTTCTAATAGAGCCATCATAGGGATGGTCTAGAGTGGAAGACTAAGCTTCTGACGCAGGGGAGTTGGATTCAGATCCCACTGGAACACGGGAGATCCCCCCCCCCCCAAAAAGTCTTTCCTCACTAGGGTGCTTTCCATGCCTGGTGGGACCTTACGCAGTTACCTCCTCCCCCCTCCACCAAGAAAGAGGGGGGGGGGGGGGGTTCTATCAAACAAGGTTTGGCTTGTGCAGTGCTTGTCCTGCTTAATCATATTTGTCTTTGAACATAGGGTAGTCTGTAGTTGAGAGTGAATAAAGGAATGAACTTTAATGGTGCAATCCTGCATTGATTTGAATATTTCAGCAGTCCTTTTTCTTTTCCCTTATGAGATATATACGAGGTTGCTATGACTGATGAAGTGTTGGTAAATTGCATAATGGCTGATGTCAGGTACCATTAGTAGCTTCGAATCGCATTGGAAAGGAAATAATTGAAACAGAGCACGGAAAAAGTCAAATCACCTTCTATGGCAACTCATTCATAGCAGGTTTTTTGTCCCCCTTGGAACCTTATGGATTGTTATACTTTTTTAGATAATTGTTGAGCGAATTGGCTGCTAAAAACAAGTTGTAAAGTTTAAACTGAAAACCATGATGAATAGGTCCCACTGGAGAGATTGTTGCTGCTGCTGATGACAAAGAGGAAGCAGTTCTTGTTGCTGAATTTGATTTGGATAAAATTAAATACAAGAGATGTAGCTGGGGAGTTTTCCGAGATCGCCGTCCAGATTTGTACAAGGTCCTTCTGACTTTGGATGGTGGCAATACCAATTCCTAAACTTCTCAGTGTCATTTGCTTTTCTGCTCTTTTGGCTTTTCTGTTTTTTGTCTTTTTTTTCTTTTGAAGACAAAACAAATTAAACTCCATAGATGGCTCATGCAATAATTGTAGAGCCAATACTTCCGGGCTGCCCTTACCACAAGCAGCCCTTAGGTTCGTCAATTTTCACATCTTGGTTGATTATATTGCATATTTTCAAAATGGAAACTTCTGTTTGGTTTCATAACATCACATTCACGGGCCACTGCATTACATTACAATTTACGTGTGTTTTTTTCGTCACTGATGTTTGTTAAATATACGGTTTTGAGTACTGAATATCGCGATGCTGTATAGAATTGCTCAATCTGCTCCTGCGGATGCTGAGCTAATCAGAAGGACGCTTTCTGAGTTGATTTAATGCTCAGTTTTTTCTGAGAATCATTGAGCATCATGTTCTGAGTTCTGACTCACTGCTTTGAAATGTGCACTGGAAAATTGGTGATGGCTACAGCTTTCTCATACCATACATTGAGTTTTCTTGTTGACGTAGTTTTTGGACCACAGTAAGGTATCAACTTCGCATTCAATTGCTCCTTTTTCCTTTCTGGGTCTAAAGGGAGACTCAAAAGCCAATGCTGGGCAAGATCGAAGTTAGGTTTTTAGTCAACTTCGTAGGACTCTATCAATTGAGCTAACTTTCTTGTACATGAACTGTGTGGTCCATTCAATTCTAGCACGTAGGCATTTCCTTTAGATAGGAAAGTATCATTGCATATGATTTGTGATAGCTATTATGGCGCGTCTGGTCATCCTATAGTTGAGATATTCCTTTTCTTCGTTCGCTCATTACCTAGAAGCATCTGTTGCTCTCTTTAGGAATTTTTTCATATAACATTAGAGAATAAAGTAAAAAATGTGTGGGTTATCAACTCCATTGTCGAGGTGTAGGTTTTCTTCAAGTGCCATTGTCATTAAGAACTGTAAATCACTAATGCCTTTTGTATTGGGAATGGATTATTTTCTGCTTGATTCCCAATTCCCGCGATTGGTCATAATGACTTTGTTCATTTCATCTTCTCGTTAGAGTTTACTTTCCAATCCTGGGCTGATATAATGAACAAATGCCCAACATTCGTTCCAATTTTATCGGATGTCTTCTAAAAGACCTGCTTCGTTGTCATACACGTTTTGGCCTTAGTTATTCGCCGCTCTATTTAGGGTTTCGTTGGCGATTCCTTTGAGTTGAAGCTAGTTAAACCTGAATTAGGGTGTGATTTATTTACCTTAATATATTTAGGAATTTTGAACTGATTTTTTTTTAAGATTTAACATTCAAGTTTATCCATATTCTTGATTCTGGATGTTATATAACCTTCAAGTATCCAAGTTATCGAAATCCCCACAATTTTATCTAAATATACAGTATTACTGTAGATTTCATAATTCTGTGAGCAATCAAGATTCAAATTTATCCAAATTACGAATATTAGGTAACCTTTCTTTTATCCAAACCCTCCAAATTCCAATTTCCAAGTGGAATAAAACGAAACAAAGAAAACAAACCATATATATTATGGTACATATAACATATTCAACACTTGGAATTAGGGGTAGAGACAATCGATTGGATCTACATGTATAAAATGCAAATATAATAAAAATAGGGCAAAGAGAAAATGTAATTAAATATCCAAGTCGGTTAGATTGAGGCTGATCCTTAACGTGTCAGTAAAGACTATGAATTCTACTTGAGTTTGATGTCTTCGTGGCTTGTCTTCCTATTTCTTGGGGTGATTGTCTTGAATTACTCAGATAAATATTCAATTAGGGCAACAAATCAGTACTGATCATTTTTTGTATAAATTGACATTTTCTACAAGCACAGATGTTTACTTTGGAATTATATATCTGTTTTGATCAAAGGGTTAGAAAAAAGCTAAGTCTATATTAATACATACTTCCACATGTCACGTTAACACCATATATTAAAAAAATTTTATATAACAAATATACGTTGGAAAAATATATCTATATATGTGGCAAGTGGGAGTACACACTTTTAAATTGTATGATACGTATTACGAGAAAAAAGTGAGAAGAGACATAATTTAATCGGGATATGAGTTTATTGTTGTAGTATACAATACTTTGGCTATAAAATTAACAAAAACCCATTATTCTAACAAGGTAATTTATGTTTGATTACATATTTAGAAAATTTTGACTCTCTAATACTTGACTCAAAAAAAAAATAAAAAAATAGAAGATACAATTTCAAATACTAGGGCCAACAGCTGGTCTGACAGTCTGGCTGTGTGCTACAATTAATCCACTCTATTCCAAGCAAAAAGTCACCCTAGGTGATTTCTTTTCATTTTCTTCTGCCTCTGTTTTTTATTTAGGGTTGCCCCCCCCCCCTCCTCCTTGCTTTGAAGGTAGCTTTACAGACAAGTTTGAGATGGGTTTTTACTTTTTACTTTTACATCAAAGACTAATTACCTCTCCCCAAATCATCCTTTGTTTTACCTTCCTTCTCTCCAACCTCCTCTTCATTTCCTGCTTCTTCTTCTTGTTCTTGTTCTTCCTCATCATGATCGGACTCGAACCCGTCTTCATCAGTCTCTTGAACAAAAGACAGGCGAAGGCGGCCATCTTCCCTACAAGCATGAAAACACTCCTGAGTTGGAACTGTAACCTCCTTCAATATAAACCTTCCATCTTCTCTATAAGACTCAAAGCAAACCCATGGCTTCCCTGCTTTACTCACTCCTATACTCGATATCGGAGGGGGAAACCCTCTTTGATCCTTAGCGTTCTCCTTCCCCTTCTCATTTTCCTCTTTTTTCAAACACCCTTTTCTTTGACACATTTCTTTCTCCCTCACCCTACTCTGAAAATCCATGTCCAAATCTTCAAGATTATCCAAGCTCTCAAACCCGAGTCCCTCAGTGCAAAGTTGCAGACTCTCAGAGTTCATAGAAGAAGAGCTCTCACTCCTTTTATGATACGGCGAAAACTTGCTGATATTCCTCCATTTTTCTTCTTCTTCTTCTTTTTCTTCTTGTTGGGTGCCATTTCTATTGATCTGAGAAGATGAATATGAAGTTGGGTTATTAGGGTTTTCTTTGAAATGAAGCTCGCCGAAGATTTCAGTGAAGGAGTGATGATCAATGGGGTTAGGAGGTTTGATCTTTGTCCAAGGGGTAGAGATGGAGTCTATGAAGGAAGAGAGGTTTTCTGGTATTGTGGGGTTGGTCTCAAATATGTGGTGAATGCCTCTACATGTTGCCATGACTATTGGTGTGTGTTGATTTGGCTTGAAATTGAGTGTTTCCCCTGTTTTTAAGTAGAATGTATGTATGCAATTAAGGCTGTTTACACAGAGAGAAAGATAGGTAGAGATCACGAGATTGAGGTGAATATGAGGTTGATGGGTTCAAAATGAGCAAGGCAGCTGGGCTGATCACATACTTATAAGGAATTTGAAAGTGTTTTTTTTTTTGGTTTTTTTTTGGGGGGGGGGGGGGGGGTGGAAGCTTTTATTGCATCATATCTACTTTGACCCTTTGAGTGTTGCACAGGCTCATGACTTGAGGGGTGGAAGGTATCCACCTTTCTATCCTTGCCAATCAATTTGGGCCACTTGCTTTTCGTTTCTTGATGTAGTACAATGTATCTTTGAGTTTACGCGTGTTTCGTAGCTTTGGAGGTCGGTTCGGACTGTATCAAAATGTTGAGAAAATAAGTTAGTTAACTGATCAACTGATTAGATTATGTCGAATTCATCAAACTATATATGCTTTGAATTGTAATTCGTAGAGTCAATTGTTGATTGTTTACTCTTTCATACAAGCCTTTCTTTTTGGTTACTTTTTTTAAGTTTAGATCCACAGTGATTGTTATATCCTTATCATGCGTGTTTTACATATCTACAAAAGAAAAATATGCACTTTGAATGGGTATATGCATGTCTGTTTGGAATATCAAGCATTTGGAGTATGGAAATAAAGGCACTTCACCCCTCTTTAAGGAAGTTGCAGCCAAACTTCTCCTTTCTTGAAGCCAATTTCGTAGATGCAGCCTTATCTTTCAACCAAATCTTCAACAAGTGCTCAAGTCAGTGGCTGCTTGCAACTCCATACTTTTGACTAAGGGATGTCATAAAACCAAGTTGGTGAAACCAACTTGGGTTACAAATGCTTTACTTTTTCCGGAAAGGGATCCATATAAAGAGGAGTGAGTTTTAAAAACATAAAAAAAATCACTATACATGATAACCTGAAGTCTATGGATTTGAGACTACATAATAAATTGTGATAAACATTCCACACTCTGTCTGGCTTAGTTAGCCCATGAGCTAGGATATATAAACCGGACCAACACTTGTTCAACAACTAGTTCCAACTCATTTGAAGCCATGGAACTGCAAAATCTCACATTTTTTTGTTGTAGGAGCCACAAAAGACAATACAATACAATTACAATATAATGGGGGAGGAAGGAATCGAACCTTAAACATAATGTACTAGTACATCAATCTTTACCATTAGGCGAATACTTCATTAGTAAAATCTCACCATTTGCAAGTATTTGTTTACTCCTTCCTCCTTACAATTTGGAAACTAACCAATGTCAATATGTCATTATTACCAAATGATTGTCTACTAATACTACTAGCAAGAATACCAAAAAACATGTATGGGCAATGATAACAACACGGGGTGGTAAGTGGCAACAATGTTTCATTAGGAACAGGGCTGGTCTAAGAGAACAGAAGAGAGAGAGAGATAGAGAGAGAAAGAGAGACAGAGACTGAAGTGGGCCTTCAATCCATTGTTGGGCTTTTAGCCATAAACAAAGCATACAAAAAATTATGGATTTGTCCATACAATAACAGCCCAGTATGAAACTGAAACCTTTAATTTCTACAAGAGGCCCAATTGCATCCACAATCTACTTACTTAACAAAGAGCTCCATTTGAGATACATTTTCTTGATCAATCACATCAAGCAAAACAGGATCAACGACTATATGACTATCCACGTGGACCTTAAACTTGGGGTCCCACAGAATCGCCTTCGCCCAACCACAGATGTCCACCTCAGCATCAAGAACCATCTTCCTCTTAGCCACATCACCAATGAACCTCTTGGCATGTTGGGCCAACTCAAGCCCGTTTAGCCGGGCCGGCAGCCGGAGGAGCTGGCACGAGTTGGGCGGCTGCGAGCCCGCCGGAACTTGGGCCGAGCCCAACAACGACCCGTCGTAGTAGATGGAGAGGGACGTGGCGGAGTAACGGACGGGTAGGATGTTGGGGTTGGTGACGTGTATGGTCAGGATGAGGTCTGCATCTACCCGGGGAAATTTCAGCTTCTCTTTCTCTTCCTCCTCGCCGGCGCCGGTGAGCTTGAGCTGAAGGGCGGTGAGGCTAACTAGCCGGAACTTGGGCAGCTTCGGCTTGGCCCGGAACACGACGGTGGTAGCGGTGGCGGCGGCGGCTCCGATGAGGGCGGAGGTCCAGCTCCATTTGACCTTTTTGCCCATGATGATGGAGTCACAACTCACAAATCCTCCATGGGTGTGACTTCTGTCAGACTTTTTGTTGGGTTGCTAATGGTGGGAGTTACCCATATATGAATGAAGCTAATGGTAGTGGTGGAAGCAAAAGGGCAGGGAAATGGGGATGGGGTGTGATTTGATTGGCAATTTGAAAGTGTAATTATTGGTTGTTTGTCCAAAAGTAAAATATGGGTATTCAAATTTTGGAAAGGTGGGGAAAGGGTCAATGTCATGGTATTTGCCCCTTTTTCTTTTCCCATTTGTAATGTTGTTAAATTCTTGGTGTCTTTTTTGGTGAGGGGTGTTTTACCCATGAGGTTTGTGTGTGAGCACAAATAGAGAGGAATAGCCACCGGCCAATGACCAAACTAGTAGTGAAGAGGCCGGTGATTTGAAAAGGTAAGAAGTTTGTGCTCAAAACCTTTTCCATGCTTGTGTGATGTTTGCATTAGGAACGAGTTCTCGCCTTAGCTCATTTACTAGTAGATATAATATTTCAGAGACTATTGTCTATTTGACTTAGATCGTCACTCTTATATTATTTTAGTAGCATTCATCCATGTAAAATGCACCAGAGATGACGATATTCACTATTATCTCTTGATCTGAGAATAATTACAAACGTACTCTTTTAGTATTACTCTAAGTTGTAACATTTGATGTGCTAATTTCATAGTAAGAGAACATAAAAATCAGCGCACTTGGGTATTGCACACGGGATCAAGCTCCACTAAAATATAACAATGTCGATAGACTTTTGATGTGTTTTTCAACATTCTGTGTAATTTTTCTTTAAACAAAACTAAAACTGATTCTAATAGTAGCTTCTCCAAGGTATGCAAATAGAGCAAAACCATGTCACTTTTCCGTAAAAACATGTAGAATTGTCGCCAATTTTTTAGCTCACAAGTGAGGGCCTACTCCTTTCACGTCATCTTATGAGCCAATGTTTCAGCTCCCAAGTTTCCCTTTCCATAATGCAAAACTCATAACTTTAGTTCATCAAATAAAATAATATCCATAGACTCACTCTATAATAGACAGCTTTATTTTATAATAAAAAACAAGAAAAACTAATTAAAAAATAAAAAACCAAGAAAATGAATCCCACGCATTGCATGTGGTCTAAACTTAAGACAGATTCAAAAATCAATAAAATACAACATAAGAAAAATTATAACGGTAGCATACTCTATTTAAAACTTTATATCTTTTGTTCTTTTCGGACAAGGTTAAAGATCTCACTTTTTTTTTTCTTTTCTTATAATCCAAAGAGAAATTTTGACCACCATTTCCAAACATATTTTTCAGGCCCTTGTGGACGGAAGATTATAATATCACACTTAATTCACAACTTAGAATTTCAAATTTCCATGCCAATAAAAGCACATTCACAATTACACAGAAATTTTCCAATTCGCATCCAAAAAAAAGAGAAACAAATCAAGAAACAAATAAATCCATCTGCGATTTGTTCTCCTGATCAATCACATCAAGAAACACAGGATCAACGGCCAAGCGGCTCTCCACGTGGACTCGAAACCGATGGCCCCACCACAACACCTTGGCCAGACCGTCCACATCCACCGAAGCATCTAGAACCATCTCTCTCTTCGCCACGTCAGACAGGAACCGGTTCACATGGTGGGCCAGCTCGAGCCCGCTGAGCCGGGCGGGAAGCCGGTGGAGCCGACAGGACCGGGCCGGCTGTGATCCGGCCTCAAGAAGAGCCGTTCCGAGGAGTGAGCCGTCGTACAAGATGGACATCGTGGCGGAGTCGTATTTGATGGCGACGATGTTAGGGTTGTTGACGTGGACGGTGAGGATGAGCTCGGCGTCCAGTGCCGGAAAATTGAGCTTGAAAGAGGTGAGATCGATGGAGATGAGCTCGAACTCCGGGTCGCGAGGCCGCGCCACTATCAGCGCTGCCGTGGCTGCCGCCGTAGCGCCACCGACTACGGCGGAGGTCCAGCTCCACTTTTTTACCTGCCTCTTGCTCATTGGCTATGGCGGTTCTTCAGTGTCTCTCTCTCTCTCCTGCTTTCTCTGATGGCGGCTGGAATCTGACGGGAGAGGAGGGGAAGCGGGTTCTTGAGGGTTCATTTACGAAATGACTATAATGCCCTTTGATGCTGTGGCCACTGTTGGCCGATTAGTTAAGGGTTCGTTGGTAATTTGGACAATTAGATTTGGGCTTTAGTCTGCGAGGGCCCTTCACAGTTCAAGCGAGGGCGAAGGGTTATGAGGAAAATTCGGGTCGAATTGAACAAATTCAACATTTTTTTTTTCTTCTTTTGGTGTGAACAAAATTCAAGTAAACATATTAGACAAAATTTTATTAGTTCCATTTCAGGTGACTTGCTTAAAAGTTAAAACTGATGGAATACAACTATACAAGATAAGATAGAAGATTATGTGTTAATAAGGGTTTAGTCTAGTGATTAAATTTTGCACCTCTGGTTTAAGTCTCGAGTTCAATTTCCGCCTATTATATTGTATTGTCCTTTGTAGCTCCTTCAACTAAACAAAAAAAAAAAGGATACAAACCTACATAATTTTATTTTTTTTTTAAAAAACCCAATCCAAGATTCGATACAAATTAAGTTATACACACCTAAGTTAAAAAAGGTCTAATATATATAAAATCTATAAAAGATTCATCATCAGAGTACTTAAGACTTCTAATCAATTGATCCAATGTTTTTTTGATAGAAAGGGGTGAGGACAATTATATTAAATTGCTATCAACGAAAGCATACATGTCTTCTGAGACCCGATCAAGAACATCGTCGAGAACATCGGAATCCTATGTCTTGCCTTCTAAACAAAGAGGTTGTCTATGGGCAAGACCATGGGATACCCTATTACCACATCTCTTTACAAATGACCATGAAACAAAATCAAATTGTTTGACAAAGGAGAGAATATCTCTAACATAAAAACCGACAATGGTGTCGTAAATCTAACCAAACTTGAGCATGTTAATCAAGGGGAGGTAGACTCCTTGAATAATGATAGTGCGTGAACCATACTCAAAGGCAAACTGTATCACGTATAAACAAGATCTAGCTTCCTCTATCATTGGATTGGCGGGGCCATGACCATGCTTGGCTCCAGTCAGGATCACGTCACTATCCTGGTTTCATATAACAAACCCCCGTCCCCAAAAAGTGTCGCTGCCCACGGCACCGTTGAAGTTAAGCTTGAGGAATCTGGCTACAGGGGGCTCCATGTGGTTGGATGTTTGGTTGGGACCAATGGGGACTCGTTTTCTTGGGCTTCACGGTAACTTTTGAAGAAGTCGGTAGGTCTCTGCCCCAAGGTGGGTAGATTCCCATCCGGTTTGTTGAAGATGACATGATTCTGGGCATTCCAGTACTCCTATAAAACTACCAATAAGTCGCCAAAGCTGTCATGGTCAAGGAGTTGCCTAGCTCGGTCTAGGCAATCTGCAAGCATGCAGTATTTGGTCATCCATAGGGATTTATCAAAATTGTTGCCTTGCCATATTTGAGTTGCAAGCGGACACTCAAGGATCACGTGACTGTCTGATTCTTCAACGTGTCCACATATGCTACAAGATAGGAAAAAAATTGGGAATACGTTTGGAGATAGCCATAGCCGAGGGGAGTATACACCTGTTGTTGCACGCCATCCAAATAGCTTGAACTGAAGGGGTATGTGTAGACCTGTTAGTTCGACTGGGCGGGTTAAATACCAGTCAGGTGTATTCAGGTTCGGGTAAAATACGAATCGGGTGTATTTCGGGTTCGGGTAAAATGTGGGCGGGTGTATTTCAGTTTTGCGGGTTTCGGGTCGACCCAACGGATTTAGAGCACCTTTTTGTTAATTATTTTCTTAAAAAAAATTAAAAATTGAACTTATTTATTGCAGAAAGTCATCATTGTTTAATGAAAAAAAACATGGTATTTGTAATTTTTTAGTAGAATATTAAAAATATTCAAACTTTTCATATGCTACATGAATGTTATGTTCAGTTGAGTAAAGAGTTGGACTACCCTTAGGTTGGACGGGTCGGTCAGTACATTCAGATAAGGTCAATAATAGGTCAGGTCATTACCCGTCTAAAGCAACTTAAAAGATTAGAGCAGCTCGGCTCGCTAATAACTTATTTAATAATTCGACATATTTGTTAATATAATCGACCCACCATTACCCGATTAGATATATGTTATTAAGAGGTCGACCGTAATACAAATATGGTTGGCCCATTTCATATTACCAGCATTGTAGTTAAAGGCGTATTAGAATGGAAACAAAAAAAAAGGGGAATTAGAGAAGTATAAGATATTGTATTTGAATTATAACATCAAAAATTTAGATTTTGACAAAGTAATTTATCTAAAATAATATTAGACACATTCATTTCACCAAAGTATAATGGTATGGCTTACAGATTTTTAATATTTGGCTTATTTTGTTTGATTTTCTTAAGAGTAGAATGTTACTTCACATTATTTCATACTCATTCTTTTAAGTTGTCAAAACTATAAGTTGTGCATGATGTTATTTTATGATGATGGAATTGAAAAAACAAGGGTACTGTTGTTTAATTTGTGAGGGGATGCGATAATATATAATGTCTCTCGAAATGATTTGATTTGATGAATAACTATTATTGTCAAAATGATAAATGAAAGATAATTAAAAAATAGGGATATAATGTTCGGGTCAAGCGGACGGGTTCAAGTTCGGGTTGGGTTTGACCCGTTAATTTGCGGGTTTTTCGAGTTCTGTAATTTATTTTGGGTTCGAGTCGAGAAAATTGTGTTCCAAACCCAAAATTTTGACGCAGGTTCATGTCGGGTTAGTTTTTGTTAGGTCTACGTATGTGCCAATTCCAAATAGCTTTCCATAGAGAATTATCATTTGATGAGGAGGATTCGGTGTCCGCTTAGGAATCACTAATCAGCTATGAGCGTGTGATAGGCATATCGGGGGGAGAAGAAACGTTGTGGATGAAAGTGCTAAGTGCGCTTGTCAAGGCCCAAGAGCAACATAGAGGAATTTTTAGGATCAACTCCGTATCGCAATCAAGGAAGAACTGTTGCAGTAGGGATTTGCGCCAGCAAGCTGAGGTATGGTCGTTGACCTTGAGGTCGGGCCATGCACCGGTCTTTGGTGTAATGGGCCTAAAAGAGGTAGGGCGAGGCGGCCAACGATCGTTCCAAACATTGAGCGCACGCCCACAGCCTACAAGCCACCGAGACCCACATAGGATAACACGCCTAGCACTCAACAAGCAATGCCAAGTGTAACTGGGGTAGCTTCTGAGAGAGGTATTAAATAGATCGTCGCCCGAATAGTATTTAGCTCGCAGGAGTCTAGCCACAAGTGAGTCTAGATCTTTTAAGAGCTGCTATGGTCATGGTACTTTTGCTAGTATGTATGGGAAGGGATGGTAGGAGTGGGAACAAGGGCGGATCTTCGTTGAGGCTCAAGGTATCTTGTTGCCGCGAGCTTTCTGTTTGCACTATTATGTATGCATAATGTGTTACCTATAATATATATAAGGCTTGTGTCAGAATTTGATAAAACTCTTTTTATCTTATCAAAGAGGTTGGAGGGTCAAATATTTTACACCCCACATATTTTTTTGCAAGTTCTTTCATTGAGTGGTAAGAAACGGAATAGAGTGAGAAGGAATAAACTTTTTTAGTTTTTATCATTTAACAGAAGTTGAAAGAAGTGGGAAGAAATGGGAAGGGGTAAAAAGGACTAGGAAAGAATAGGAAATAATGGAAAATAATGATATTTATCTTTAAAGAGTGAGAAGTGTGAAAGAGTGAAATGAGATGATTAGATAATGGCCTTGTTTGGCAAACAACTGTTAGCTGTTAGCTGCTAACTGTTTGTATTAGCTGTTAGCCATTAGCTATTTGAATTAGCTGTTTGTTGAAAAACTATTTGATAAAATTAGTTGTTTCTGATATTGTGAGACAAAAAAATCTTCCAAAAAGCTCATGGAATTAGATTTTTCAAATTAAAATTTTGGACTCAAAAAGCTCTTCTAAAAAGCTCTTTTACCAAACACCTAAATTAGCTTTTTATTTGGTCAAACAACTAATTTTAGTCAAAAAAATTCTTTTTAGCCAAAAAGCTCTTCAAAAAACTGTTTACCAAACACCCCCAATATATACCCATAAAAAGAAAAGACCATTAAATAAGTCGTAACAACTATTGAAATTATTGCCCCTTAGTTTGAGGAAAACACAAATCGATATCAATGCATTTTTGTTTTTATTTTTGGCTACTCTGAAATATGGATGGATCTTTTGGGAGACTACTTTTAATTATATACATGCTCCATTCAATATGATAAAACTATAGTTTTTGAATATGTTATTAGAGTCTTTTTCAATGAGAAGTTGTTAAGTTTGAATCTCAGTGCAAATTACATACTCAAGTAAGGAGGATTGTTGCAAAATCGAGCTAGTTTGCCAAGCGCTTGGGCTCGAGTCAAATGGATCCCAAGCCGAGCACGAGCATGAGCACAAACCGGCTCATCTAGATTGAGCTCAGTGAGCTTTGAGTCAAGCTCTAATGTAGAATGTGCATTTGAGCCTACACTCAAACCCCAGCCTACACTTGTACAAACTTAGTGAGCTTCGAGTCGAATTCTATTATGGTCGAGAGTCTATCTTAATTGGTTACACCTATAGCGGTAGCCATTATAATGCCCATATACAAATGGTCATATTACAGTATAAAATATTTTCTGGATTAGGTGATGATACGTGTCTTGTCGCAAGACATTCTTAAATGTTTTACCTTAATTCAAATTAATGTGTTTTATGATTTAAAATCACCAAATTTTTAATAATGACAACTTATTATGAGTTGTAAAGCTTTAATATTCATCGGTTACTCCAACAAATAAAAATTGATACCCTAACTGGATCAACTCCATTCAAGAAGGCATATTGTATGTGTAATTTGTGAATTTGAAAGATTATGTATAAAGCTTTAATATTCGGTTTTGGGCAGAGAAATAGCGGATGAGTCTCTGTTCTGGACTTTGCGGTGGCTTATAAATTGTTGGTGGTAAACTCCTACTTCAAGAAGAAGGAGGACCACTTGGTGACCTTTAAAAGTGGACCCTTAAAGACCCAGATTGATTACTTCCTGATGAGGGCGGATACTTGGAGGTTTTGTAAGGATTGTAAGGTAATTCCTAGTGAGTTTTTGGGAACTCAGCATAGGTTGTTAGTGTTGGATGTCGAGTTCAAATGTTCTAAGTTGAAGAAAAGGAGAGCGGGGGACCCTCGTGTTAAGTGGTGGACCCTCACGAAGAAGAATGTTGTGTTTTTATCAGAGAGGATTACAGTAGAAGGAGCGTGGAGGCGAGTAGAGGATGCAGATACAATGTGGGAGGCAATGGCAGGATGTATTCGAAGGTCGGCTAAAGAGATCCTAGGTACATCTAGGAGAGGCGGTAACAAAATGAAGGGTGCCTGGTGGTGGAACGAGTAGGTAAAGGAAAAAGTCAAGGAGAAAATGAAGGCATACGCTGATCTCATGAACAGTGGAGCGGATGAAGAGATGGAGATTAGAAGAGTTAGATATAAGACAACAAAAAAGGTAGCCAAGAAAGCTGTTGCGATAGCCAAGAATATGGCCTATGATAGGCTATATCATAAACTCGAGACCAAGGAAGGGTAGAAGGAAGTCTTTAAACTGGCGAGGGCTAGAGACAAAAGAACAAGGGATCTAGGGTTTGTGAGGTGCATCAAGGAAGAAAATGGTAAGGTGCTGTATGAGGATGCAGAAATTAAGGAGAGATGGCAAAGATATTTTTCCAAACTCCTCAATGGTGAAGTGAGGGAAGATCTTCCAAGTAAAGGAAGAGAGTGTAGTGAGAAGCGACTTGATCCTCGAGTAGGAGGTCATATCAGCAAGGATGAGATTAAAGAGGCCTTCAAGAAGATGATCAATGGGAAGGTAGAGGGCCCGGATCAGATACTAGTGAAAGTGTGGAAGTGTTTGGGTGAAGAAGGATTAGAGTGGCTTACAGAGCTTTTCAATCTTATTTTTAGAACCGCTAAGATGCACAAACAATGGAGGTCTAGTACAGTCATCCCTCTGTACAAGAACAAATGTGATATTCAAGATTGTAATAATTTTAGGGATATAAAGTTGCTCAATCACCCTATGAAGTTATGGAAGAGGGTGATTGAGAGAAGGTTGTGGAGGATGTTTCGATATCAGAGAATCAATTTGGTTTTATGCCATGCAGGTCAACCACAGAGACGATTTACCTCCTTAGAAGGCTCATAGGTTTGTACAAGGATAGAAAGGTGGATCTTCATATGGTGTTCATTGACTTGGAAAAAGCATATGATAGAGTTCTGCGTGAAGTGTTATGGAGATGCTTGAAAAAGAAAGGAGTGTCACCCTTGTTTATTCGAATTATTAAGGATATGTACGAGAGAGGTAGGACGAGTGTTAGGACACCAGGAGGGGTCACAGAGGACTTCTTCGTTGGTATGGGTCTACATCAGGGTTCCACCCTAAGCCCTTTTCTTTTCACTCTAGTTATGGATGAGCTCACAAGACGGATCCAATACGAGGTACCATGGTGTATGCTATTTACAGATGACATTGTCCTTATTGATGAGAGCAGACAGGGAGTTAGTGACAAGTTGGAGCAATGGAGGCATACACTAGAATCTAGTGGTTTTAGAGTTAGTAGATTGAAAACGGAATACCTTCATTGTTGTTTCAGTGGAAGAGTAGATGCGGGGGGAGAAGTCACCTTGGATGGGAGGTCGCTATCAAAGGTCGATAAGTTTAAGTATCTGGGCTCCATCATTCAGTAGAATGGAGATATAGACGAAGATATTAACCGGTGAGTAAAAGTGGGCTGTCAGAAATGAAAATATACATCAGGTGTGTTTTGTGATATGAGAGTGCCCATAGGATTGAAAGGCAAAGTGTATCATATGGTAGTTAGACTGGCTGTTTTATATGGTTCGGAATGTTGGCCTCTTAAAAAGACGCAAGTTCAAAGGTTGATGGTAGCAGAGATGAGGATGATTAGGTGGATGTGTGGTTATACGAGGATAGACAAAATTAGGAATGGAGTTATCAGGGACTTAGTTAAAGTAGCTCCCATCGAAGATAAGATTAGAGAAACAAGACTCCGATGTTTTGGCCATGTGAAGAGAATGAGTGTGATCGCCCCAGTGAGGAGATGTGAGCTTATCCGCATCGCCGAAGGTAAAAGAGGGAGGGGACAACCAAAGAAGAGTTTGGACGAGGTGATCAGAGAGGACTTGAAAGTGGTAGGTTTGACGGAGGACCTGGCCCAGCATAGGAAGCTTTGGCGAGATAGGATTAGGATCTTGGATTGCAGAGAGTTGACCCTGTAGTTGTCTTCCGGATGCAGTGGCATAGTGCTGATAGTGGTGTTTCGTTTTGTCTTGTTTTGTATGCAGGTAGTTCTTTCATCTTTCATCCGGGGAGAGTTAGCGTTTACTTTCCTCTGGTTGCTGAGGCACATGATCTTCCTTTGACTTATTGTTTTTGTGTTTCTTAGCAACAACCTATCTTAAAATTATTTCTTAGCCTTTCCTTGTTGTGTGTTCGTAACTTTCCCATTAAATGTTTTCACAAAGTCTTTTGCCTATAAAACTGTTTTACAAAATTCTTATTTTGTGGGTCTTTTGAAATCAACCTCTTTACAGGTAGAAATACTGGTAGAGGTAAGGTTGTCTACAGGTGGATCTCCCCAGACCCCGTGAAAGCAGGATCCACACTGGGAGGTGTTGTTGTTGTTGCATTTTTTTCGATTTAATACATATAATATACATTTTAAATGACACTAAAACGCTTTTTAAGTGTCTTACAGTAAAACATTTATCATTTTGCTTCTGAATTTTGATCATTAGCTAAAAACTATTGTCCTATTGATGAGGAGGGTTCTTGAATAACATTAATATAATAATCGAAAAAACTTTTAAGAAAAGTCCATATACCATGGGCGGAGCTACATTGGGGCAAGACCCCCAACTTTTTGGAAAAAAAAATTAAATACGACATATTTTTGTGGATAAAAAAAAATATATATTAATTAGTTCACATACAGTTTGCAAATGCGTACCTAGCAGGATGGTTGGTTGCTTTTTACTTGTTTCAAGGGGTCATAAGTTCGACTCTTATCACTCTCATTTTGTGGTGCCTTGTATATATATATATATTTTTAGGTTTGCCCATTCATTTTTCCTAATTTCTGCCTCTCGACTCTCTAGGTTTGCTTTACTTTTCTCAGATGCACTCTCTCTCTCTACCCAGCCCACTGCCCATGCACTCTCTCTCTCACTCTCTGAAGTCTGCCCAATCTGGCCACCAGGCCCGCCACTAGTGCCGCCTCCACTCCTCCTCAGCTTTCCCCCTAACTCTTAAGTCCCAAATTTCTATTTAAGATAACTCCCAAAAATTCTCGCCCCCTTGCTTTAAATCTTGGCTCCGCCCCTGAACGTACATAATATAACAACTCGTTTGGCTAATCTTTTTTTGATCTTAGTATGGGAATTTGAAGACTCTTTACTACTATATTGTTTGTTGGCATGGGTGTGAAATTTTATCTTTAAAAACTTTATAATTTTAAATTTTATCAAATTAACTTTAATTCGTTGGCATGACTGTGAAATTCTACATATGTAGAACTGGAAAAGCATTACAATATAATTACAACAATGATGGTTTACTTTGTTTTGGCGTAGTATGAAGGAAACACAATAAAGAACAGTTTCGACATTATTTGGTTTAAGAACCCATGCCATTTAACGTTGCTAACGTACGTTTTAATCATAAATAATGAGCCTTTTTAGGACTAGAATTTCACTCTTAATTAACTCTATTGGATTAATAGATTAATTCTTTCGTGTTCAAGAATCAACTCAACCAAAAGTTAAAGCTTATGGTTGAATGTCCACGAATAGGTTTATATTCTAACACGTCTTTTCACGCGAATGCCTTTTGGGCTTGAAACGTAGATCAATATGGGATACTAAGGCTAACATGCAAGCAATCAAATTAATAATTGAAATTTGAAAAGTGAGAAAAGAAGAAGAGAGGGAGGAGTAATATCCCCTACCTAAAGTCCAGCCATGGGAAGCAATAAGGAGAAGATGAAGTAGCAAGAAAAGCACCAAAAGAGGCCCAAAAAATCTCATGCCTCTTACTTTAATTTCTTCAATGCTTGGTTGTTCACCTGTTCTTGCACTCTTGGCTGTCCCCCAATTGAAGATGGGTTACTTGTATTGCACGAAAATCTGGGCAGAACACTTTGTTGGATGCTGCAATGAATTTCTTTGGAAATTACAAAAAGAAAGGAATAAAATTTTTCTCTAAGCATTATTGCATTAATCACACACCTTCTTGCAATTTGCAAACAATTATATTTTTGATGAAAATTTTTCACGAGATATCAAAATTATTCTATTAAAAATACAGTAAAATTTTATATTTGATTCCCCTCCCCTATTTTACTTTAATGTCTTCTATGACTCATTTGGATTAATTTTTTTAAAAAAGAATTCCATTGAAAATTTTAGAATTATTTGCAAATTAAATATCCAAACAAATACAATTAAATTGATGGTAAAGAAAGACCCTGTCCTCGGTAATCAAAATTAGGGAACCAGACTCTTTGTATTTATTTTTCCAATCCTGGGTCCTCCGTTAAAGTTTTCCAATGATATCTTCTAATGGACAACCTTTTATGTTAAATATGTTTGTGTGTACTTCACACGCTACATTTTGAAAAGATACGGAGTTTTCATAGAAAGATGACTTGGAATTTTAGAATAGATCTTAAAAGCTTATTCCAAAAAAAAAGGTTAAATCTTGAAACTTTTGTTGTATAAGGTTGAGATTCAAAGGCCATATCATACACCCGAGTGTATGTACTTTCATATGACATATAAACAGTTATATATTAAAATATAAAATATATGACAAATACACAAAAAAAAAAATATATAATCGATATGAGAGCACGTGCTCCCGAGTGTACATAATAATTTTTCGTAGAGATTAATTTGCAAGTTTTAAAAGATTTACCTTTGTCTTATTGAAAGATTATTACCTCTTTAAGTACATGTGACATGGGCATAAGATTTTTGTTCCAAATGTGATTGTAGATGGGTCATGGGATTGATAATCCCAGCCTAAGATGGATCTGAAGAAGAATGTGTTTGTATCCAATAATTGTGCATTCTCTTATATATAATTCATCAGTTCTTAATTATTCCTCATAAGTTTCAGCTTTCAATTTACCTATCAAGCTTAATTAATTAGTCTAACCTCTCTTTAGTTTAGGATAAATTAAAACATATTATATATTTTTTTTAAAAAAGAAAGCATTCAAGGAGGGACAAGTAATTAAATGAATTGATAACGATTGCCCATATTTGTCAATCTTTATGTTAAATGAGAAAAAATCCAAAAGCCAACAGAAAAACAGGCATGATTAATTGGAAATGGGCAGTTGAACAAGCTGATCCATGAGGATGGTGCCTTTTGGTTTTGTTAGGACGACCCCTGCCTGCACCCAAAATGGGAACGATTCCTTGTCTTCCTCTGCCACCTCTTCCACCACCTCGACCGCCACCTCCGCCGCCATGTCCACCTCCTCGACCGCCACTGTGTTCACTGATCACTATCATTTGGACTTGATTATGATCTTCTTTTTCCGCCTTGTTTTTCTTCATGTCATTTTGTGTGGCTACACCACATGACACAACATTGTTACTAGATACTACTAGCTTGGATATTTTAAATATGAGTAAGTAGGGTTTTGGGGGGGGGGGGTTTCCCTTCCCCACAGACACTTTAACTGGCAAAATCTATATAGTAGTTTAGAGTTTCGGATTTTAGTTAAATGTCACATATGACAGATGCATGCATGTATATATGTATGTATTTTTCATGTGCATATGTGTACAAGGAGTTTTACAGAGCTGGGATAACTTGATCTTTTATTATATCACCAAAGTTATACATTGCTTTTAAGAGCACTTTTAAGAATTACATATATAGTTTAATGTGTTTGTTAAGGATCACCCTTAGAATGAATGACCTCTAGGGAAGCCTTCCTAAGCTAGTGTATAAATGAGGACAAAGCAAGCTGAAAAGACTTTTGATGATCTGTGAGATGAGTCAACAATCATTAAAATCGTTCTTGATAACTGTTCACATGGGCATTACACATAATATGTTTAGTATGATACTAACTCAATTGTATTTTCTCATGAGAAGTAAGCAGACCAACCCAACCGGCCCTTATCGAGGACTTCATAAGCCAAAGGGGAGGAGGAAACCTGAGCACATGACTCGGTTTAGCACCCTGCACAAATTCCTTTTCAAGAAGAACATGTGCACTTCTCATATATTAAACCCAGGTCGCCTATTTGGAGGAGTAGTCAAGATGTCAGATGGGTTACAAGCTCATTGACACACGAAATATAATGTATGTCATATACTTAGGATCGGATATCAGTTATGTGAACTTTCACATTAAAGTTTATACATGCATGCATGTTAATTACATACAACCAATCAAATCCAAGATTCATACTTGAAAGGAGATTAGGGAAGAAGCAGAAGAGGGAGAGGAGTTACAACTTACATGCCCTATCTAAAGTCCAGCTGTGGGAAGCAATGAGGAAAAGATGAAGTTGCAAGAAAAGCATCAACACAAGCCCTAAGAATCTCATCCTCCTTTGATTTCTTCAATTCCAGACTTGATTGCTCTCTCCTCTTCTGCCAATTATATTCAAGGAGGGCTTTATTTATATTGAAGGAATTTCTGAAGGAGTTTCTAAAAAGCAAGGAATACAATTTTGCTTTGAACATTACCCCAACTAATTGGATCCTCTCATTGAATTATTGGTTTATTTTATCTTATGATACATCTATGGATATATTTGGTGAAAATTTTGTACGAAATTTCAAACATCGCCAATTCAGAGTGCTAATAAAAATTCATCTGTTTTTTTTTTTCAGACTTTAAGACTGATATGGACATTTTAAATACATATTTTAGTAAGTCTTGAAACTTATTTAAAAATGTCACTAATCATTTTGAAAACTTTAATAACTCTACTAAAATTTTCAAAATTACTTTACTAATTATATCTAAATAGATGTGGACAGATCTAATAAAGTGAACAAAGTCATTCATCAAAGTTAGAGACAATTAAAACTTTGGATTTTTTTTTTTTTTGGGTGTTCCTTCCTTGAGGAACCTTGTTCTGTACTGTTTGTGAAGGTTCCTATAATGTTAGTGTAGGAAATAAATACAGGACTAACCTGAATGCGGAAGTATACTGT
>JACYFF010031954.1:100469595-100486838 GCA_017589665.1 Selenicereus undatus
CGACTTAAGTGGCCGTCGGGCCTAATCTAATTAGGCCCGTCCAACAGTTAGGTTTTTTTTTTTTTTTTTGCCAGTTAAAAAATCCGAATTACCCTAAATATTTTCCCCAGCCGAGACAATTTTCAACTTGTGTCTCATTTACCAAACTAATTAGTTTCACCCACATGATACCTGCGAAAACCATGCAGATATGGCAGGAATTCACATGAACAAGTCTGAGTCTAGTCTCCCAATACGCCGAATTTTGTCAACAGTGTAAAATCATTTGAACTTAATGAGATGATTTGAGAACGGCCGGTTGACATGTGAATATTGGTGCAAATGCTTGCAGAATCAAACGTATGAGTTCCCCCCCTCCCCCCAATCCCATACACATATCCATGATTATGTAAATATAATGCATCCAAGCCTTGTTATACATCTGAACCTTAAGAAGTGAAGTTCATATTCAAATCCTAAATGGCAAGCTTTTATCCGAGCCTTAAATAAGTCAAACTTAGGTTCAAATCAGTAAAGCCTTGGAATAGACAAAATTAGGATTGAATCTCAAATATCCTTGGAATAGACCAAAGCCTATATCATATACCCGGGAGTATGTACTCCCATAAGCCACGTAAGCAAAATATATATTAATAACCGTTCATATGACAAATACACGTTGAAAAATATATATCTATGTGGCAATAGGAGTACAAACTCTCATGTGTATATAATAATTTGCAACCAAAAATAATCTCTTAGAATAAATTAATGATTAACAGAACGGCATGATTTTCTAATCTCTCCTTGTTGGCCCGTGAGCACACCGATTCTTCCCATCTTAACCATGGCCGGACCAAATTTATCGAGGAAATAACCAGTGGTATACGCCAACTTTCTCACAATTCCATTGGTAAGTGGAGAGTTTGCCATGTTTGTATCTACTTCCAAAACACCTTTGTTGGCCAAGATTTGCTTGTAGTAGGCATTGTCAATGACAAAATGGCTGTTTGGAGTGTGATCTAGGAAAGTCTCGTTGTTGATGCGGCTGTTGAGTGGGCATGTCTTTCTAAGTTCTTGGAGAAATGCACGGTTCATCCTGCTATCTGGCTTACCAGAGTTACGGAAATTGTATAGACGGTTCTTGAACTTGTCACAGTGTGCAGTTCCTACTGTGTGGCCCCCTATACAAAGTGTTTGTTTTAAAATGATCGAGTTAGAGAAGGGATGATGCTTGACTTGTATGCATTGTAAACGATATATACAATCAAACTCAAAATCGACCTAGCTAAATATATATAATCTATATGAAAACACGTACGTAATGATTTTCATGTATATGATGGAAAATACCTAGAAGAACGACAAAGTCCTCCTTAGAGAGTCCTCTTTGAGCAAACATATGGACAGCTTTGTCCATTGGAATGGTTACAGGGGGAACATTAGCAAGGGCTTCACTTTTAAGTGAAACAAGGCTATCTCTCCTCCCGGTTTCAACATCATACCATTTACCACCAGCCTGAACAACAAGAAGCATTAGTTTCATAGTACATGCATTGATAACGAATTAACAATGCAGAGATATAAAAGAGATTATATCATGCATGTAGTTTGTTTTTCACTTTTGTGGGCGCATGATTGTGAAATTGTGGAATAATTAATGTTACTTACGAAGAAAACTGCAGATCTAGCAGCAATAATAAGAACATCAGAGCAAGAAACCACTCCTGGACAAACTTTTTCTACAGCATCCTTTGCAGCATCCACAACATCAAATCCACTGAGACTTAGATTTGGATTTGCCATTTTCTCAGCATTTTTGCCATCCAGTAAGACTGATGCATCACACCCCTTTCACCAAGAACGAATACAATATATTTTTATCAATGTAACGCTTCAAATAAAGTTGCCTGAGATGCAAAGCTGGTAAAGATAGTAAACATATACTAATTATATCAAACTTTTGAATTACTCACCCTAACAACACAGTCATGGAATTGAAGACGAATGAGATCAGACACAGTATCAGAATCCTCAATGAACTTTGCTTTGACCACATCAAAAATAATTCTTTCAACGTCTTTCTTGCCACATTTGCCCTTGTAGAAGCCCACATGTATGTTTCCATAACATTGGCCAACAAGGGTCATGAGCAAGAGCCCTAGAGCCAAGGTTGAAGAGGGAGAAATAGATCTCATTTTCTCAATCTTGTGTCCAAAGATTGAAAATGAAGAGATTTATTTTCGTTGTGTGATGAATTGTTGACAAAACTTTGATCATTTATATAGTGAAGTTTATGAGAAAGCTCGTGGAATCTTATAGCTGTACCTATGCATGGCATGTTGTCTTGCATGCACAGTCATGATCAAGCACCAATCAACCTAACAAAATATGCTTAATTAATTTATTTCCTTAATTATTTGTTGATCTATATATTATTTTTCTTAATCCTTCTATGTGAAATTATTTTTCTAAATTTGCTAGCTTATGTGTGATAGCATGATGAATAGATCACATGCATGCTCGTGCTCATCAATAAATGTATGCTTCTAATTCACTTCAATAATTTATTTGTAAGTTATGTAATATATTATTAGGTGGTTCAAAATCAGTATATTATGTGTGGGTTTTTTTTTTAATTGTATGAATATATGATGGTATGTTATACATTTCATTTACCATCATGAAGAATAAAACTCACCTTTGAATGTGAAGGTTTAAATGATTAATCAAACTAGTTAATCTGAAAATCTTAGACACGTTATTATAGGTGTATACTTCAAATAATTTAAGAATTTTGATACAAACTAAAATACAAACATTTTATTGTACCTAATTGTCACTGCATGGCGCCATATACACCTACAATATATAGAAATACTCAGTGGCAGATCTAGACATGTAAATTAGGGGTGTTCATAAATTAATATCGTTACTAATATACACTATTTTTTTTTTGGGTGTCCAAAAATCAAAAATTACATTTTTTAATATAGAATTTTTTTTTTGGGGGGGCCCTTAGGGGTGTCCATGGACACCCCTAAGCCCCACATAGCTCCGCCCCTGAAAATACTCCATAATTAGATCAATCATAGATAAGTGATTAGTCTGTGTTATAATCAATTCATACTCGCTGAATCCTAAAAACTTTATGACAAAACATCCTCACATGATCTTTCTTTTTTGTGGTTAATCGCTTCACCATGTTTTTACAGATCTACCAATTATAGAAAAAAAGAACATCCTCATATGTCTGGTTGAGAGTTGCAAGCTAAGCCAGGCGACCATGATTCTCTGACTTAATTGTGATTATTTATTAATTGTCATATATGAAGATTGCTACTGTGCTTAATTAGTTAATCTTAATTTTGAGATAATGATCCAATTAATTAAGCATTGGCACATGGAATATTCTTTGCTAGTCTAGCAATTAATAAACAAATATGTAATAGGAATATACTCCTATTACATATTTGGTCCAGCCAAAATTATTAACCAGTCATGTAATGAATTGCTCGTCAGAACTAATATAATGTTTGTTTCATGCATGTTGAAGTCTTTGGTGGATTTTTTTTAAGTCAGTTGACAAAATTATGTATCATTTGGTGCTTGCACTGTATTGGCTGTACTTCACGTTAATGTAATTATTCCATGACTTCAAATTACTGAAGCTGAACATACAATGGAATCCCTCTAGCTTATTGGTTGTTCATACTACCTAATTGTCTATTTGCTATTTTGCTTGTAGTTAATTAAGAATATCTACCGTTGTGCTTAAATTCACATAATTTTTATCCATATATAGTTGTCATTATTTTTTTCCCTTCTTCGGTGTGAAAGAAACTGTAAAGATATTGGGGATACCAAAAGTTGGGCAAAGTTGACCCAATATAATTACGGATCCGAAACTTATACAAAGTTAAATGGATTTGGGTATAACTTTTTAACCTGTTTAATTAAATGGGTTGATACGTTCAACCTACTTATTTAAATGGGTTAGGTTCACGTCGAGATTCTCGACACGAAAAAGTACCTAGTTAACGCGTTTAATTAAATGGGTTAAAACAGGTCAACTCATTTTTCCTTTTGTTATTTATTTGTTTACCCTTTAATTAGATAATTAAGAATACAAAAATTTTTAAAAATGTAGATTATAATGAATAGAATGAGTTTTAGACCTTAATTTTTAATGAGATCTATAAACTTAGTTTTTAACACAATGTAATTATGTACTTGTTGAAAATGTTAAATGCATCAATGGCTAATTGGGTGACTGAACTCGAACTGTTTATCTTAAATGAATTAAGTGGGTCAACCTATTTAAAAATTAAATGGGTATATTTCAAGGTTTTTCAACAAGTTTAATAAATGGATTAGGTTCAGGTGAACAAATTTTCAACCCATTTAAGTTTGACACAAACACAAACCCGACCCAACCTGACCTATTACCTAGCTCTAGGTATAAAGCAAGATTGGAACTCAAGTCTCTAACAAAAACTTTTAGGGTATGTTTGATCCTTAGAAAATTTGATAAAAAGAAAAGTTGAAAGAAAAAAAATATGAAGGAAAAAAAAGTTGGGAGAAAATGAGTTTTTTTCTCTTGTTTGGATTGAGGAAAAAATACAAGAATTTGGATGAAAAATTTGAATGTTGATGAACTATTTGAATCATGTTGATATCATTTAAGCAATGCAAGGTTAGAGGAGGTTGGGAACTTTCCTCAAACTTTCCTCACAATTGTATGAGGAAAATTTTATCACTTGTTTCTAATAATTTTTTCACCTAAATTTCCTCCATATTTTTTTTCTTTGTGATTTTCTTTAAACCAAACACAAGAAAAAAAGTAACTTTCCTAAATTTTTTTCTTTCCACCAAACTTTCCTAAATCCAAACGGAGCCTTAAAAGCTTGAACAATTAAACTAACATTATTGAGGGGAAAAAAAGAAAGAAGGAATTAATGTCAACCCTAACTTACTCTCCTGGTCGAAATTTTAATATTTAGGTTTTTTAAGATGAAGTACACAAGTTGGTAAACAAAAATGAATTTGAAAATTCAAATGCTTGTATAATAATAGGAGTCTTGAGTCAAACATTTTTTTTTGGGGGGGATTTTAATTGGCCTGAATTTATGTTCTAAATGACCTAAAGTCAGCTTTTATTGCTACTGATATATGATCAATTATCAATTTGGATTGGAAAGCTCGTCGGTTATGCCTATGTATTTTCTATTATGTCAATGTATACAGAAGAAATTCTAGAAGGTCAATTATGTCACCAAAATTTTATACGATCTATGACTACTTAGTTAGATTTGCACGTACTATACAATGCAATAATCTTTTTATTCACGTACATAATATAACACCTCGTTTGGCTAATCTTTTTTTGATCTTAGTATGGGAATTTGAAGACTCTTTACTACTATATTGTTTGTTGGGATGCATGTGAAATTCTATCTTTAAATTTTAAATTTTATCAAATTAACTTTAATTTGTTGGCATGACTGTGAAATTCTACATATGTAGAACAGGAAAAGCATTACAATATAATTACAACAATGATGGTTTACTTTGTTTTGGCGTAATATGAAGGAAGCACAATAAAGAACAGTTTCGACATTATTAAATGGTTTAATAACCAATGCCATTTAACTCTACTAACGTACTTTTTAATCATAAATAATGAGCCTTTTTGGGATTAGAATTTCACTCTTCATTAACTCTAATGGATTAATAGATTAATTCTTTCGTGTTCAAGAACCAACTCAACCAAAAGCTTAAGTTTACAGTTGAGAGCCCACGAATAGGTTTATATTCTAATCTATCCTCTCACGTGAATGCATTTTGGGCTTGAAGTGTGGCTGCCACAAAGGCTCCCCCTACTTTGCGTAGCAAATCAATATAGGGTTGCTGAAATTCGAATTCGAAACCTTTCGGTTATAAAGGTTGTTGGAAGCCTCCACCTCAGAAGCAGCAAGAAGAAGAAAAGAAAGAAAAGAAACAAAGGCAAGGCAACATGAAAGAAATCTGAGCTGGCAAGATTAGTTACAAATTAGTTAGCAAGACATTCCCTCACAGCTATTGTATATAAACACAACATTTTGTCATGGAAAATAAATTAAGAAATAACAAAATAACAACTCTCCTCTCAATCTCTCTCTATGTTCGATTCCCTTGCAACTCGTTTGGGTGTTCAATCATGCTCAAGGATATGTTCACAACTAGGAAAACTAACATGGTATCAGAGCAGGCCATCAGGTTTTGAAATTTCGATTCCCTAGTTCTCGATTAACAGAATTAGATAGCTTCAACCCATTTTTTTTTCTTTCGATTATTACATTTTCTCCAGCAATTTCGATATCCAGTTTTTTTTTACAGAGTGATTGTTGATTGATTTCTTTACTTCATTCTTTGATCCTATTGATTTCTTGAGTTCTTTGTACCAAGATTCTTGCATCTTGTTTCATGATTGACAAAAATGGCTCATACTCTGCAATCAGAGCAGACTCAAATTCCATTAAACAATTATACACTTGATCCTGGACACATTCTGTATCTTCATCACTCTGATAACCCTAATTGCAGTCTCACTAATGAACCTCTCAATGGAATTAATTTCGATCAATGGAAGAGGTCATGTGATGTAGCTCTTAGTGCAAAGAACAAGTTATCATTTGTGAATGGTACATATGAGAAACCTGGAGATGATTCACCGTTGTTACCTTTGTGGGAAAGATGCAACAGCATGGTTATATCATGGTTATTACATTATGTTGAAAAAGACATTGCAATCAGCATTATCTACACTCCTACTGCTGCACAGATTTGGAAAGACCTATCACAAAGATTCAGTTTCAATCAAGGCACAAAGATTTACCAGTTACAAAAAGATACGAGTAATCTTTCTCAGGGTAATTTGTCTGTTTCTGCATATTTCACTAAATGCAAACAGCTTTGGGATGAATATGTGGTCTTAGTAGGACCCTGTGCATGTCCATCTATTGATTCTACTGTAAACTTTTAGAAAGACAGCAATTGATGCAGTTCTTGATGGGTTTAAACGAGAGTTATCATGTTGTAAGGAGTAATATTTTGATGTTGAATCCCTTGCCATCAGTGAGTCAAGCCTGTAGCATTGTTTTACAAGAAGAACAACAAAAGGAAATCAAGAATTCCAATGCTCCTATTCAAATGGATGTTGAAGCTACTGCTTTCTTGGCAAATCAAAGGAAACAGTTTTCAAGAAGAAATGTTTTGAATCCTCCTCAATATACTCATGTTGACCATCCCAGCTTCCAATATTCTGTGCCTTTTAATGCTCCTTCTGGTGCAAGAAGATCTAATGTGTCGTCCAATTATTATAAGAAATTGGGGCATACTATAGACAAGTGCTTCAAACTGCAAAGGGTAAGAAGCCAGTCTAACCAAGACAAAAGAGTAGCTGCCACAGTTCAGCAATCTCATTCAGCATCTGACTTTGAAAATGTTGCTTCAAGTCAAAAATCAGGACATCATACATTGACAACAGAACAATATGAGCAAGTCTTGGCATTACTCAGTAAGCAAAACATGGAGGTTACCACCAACATACCAAGTCAGCATTCTGGTTTTTTGGCTGGTAAGTCATTTTGTTTGTTGTCTACCAAATCTGAGCTGAGTTGGATAGTAGATAGTGGAGCTACTGACCATATAACTCCACATCTACATTTGTTTAAATCCTACATTCCAATGACACAAAGGTGTTTTATAACAATGCCAAATGGGAAGAAGGTCCAGATTAAACACATTGGTAGAGTTGAGTTGAGTACAAACCTAACATTACATGATGTTCTACATGTGCCAGATTTTCAATTTAACTTACTTTCAGTAAGTAAGTTAGCCAAACACCTTTCTACTAGTATAGTATTTACCCCTAATACATGCTACATACAGGACCATTTGAGGAACAAGAAGGTGGTTCTTGGTGAAGAAAATGGGGGATTATACTTGGTCAGGCCTATTACTGCAGTCAAATACATTGGTCAGGACCATTCTGGTTCATTAGTACAACAACAACAGCAGAGACAACTCACTTATTGTTTTTCTACCTCAGAACTTTGGCATTGTAGGTTGGGACATCCTTCTTCTCAGTATATGACACACATACAAGGTTTGCAATGCAAAGCACCCACCAGCATCTGCAGTATATGTCCACAAGCCAAACAACATAGAGCTTCTTTTCCTTCAAGAACAAGTAGAGCAACTGCAGCCTTTGAAATTCTACATGTAGACATCTGGGGTCCCTATAGGGTCTCTACTTATGATGGATATAAATTGTTTTTGTCTATTGTGGATGATTACACTAGAGCTACTTGGATATTTTTGATGTCAAATAAAAGTAGTGCTTTCCATCTATTAGAATCTTTTATTGCTTTTGTTGGTACTCAATTTAATGCTCAAGTAAAGACTATTAGATCTGATAATGGTCAAGAATTTTGTGACCAACATGCTCTAGCATTTTACAGCAGCAAGGGTATTATACATCAAACATCTTGTGTGGATACTCCACAGCAAAACGGAGTGGTAGAAAGGAAACATAAGCAATTATTAGAGGTGGCCAGGGCTTTGATGTTTCAATCCAAGATCCCCACCAAGTTTTGGGGAGATTGTGTTTTGACAGCTACATACCTAGTTAACAGATTGCTAAATTCTGCCATTGGTTTCAAAACACCACATGAGTTACTATACAACAAACAACCTAACTATGAACACCTTAGGATTTTTGGTTGCTTATGTTTCATATCAACCTTGAAGGCTGGGAGAAGCAAGTTTGAACCACGAGCACATCCATGCATTTTTCTAGGCTATCCTCTGACCAAGAAGACATACAAGGTCTACAATTTGGTGACCAGAAGAATTCACTACAGCAGGGATATCATATTTCATTAGCAACATTTTCCCTACTCCAAACTTTCTTCCTCTGACACTGTGCTACCTAATAGCATGTTTCTAAATTCTGACACTTCTCTCCCTCAACCTGATTTCTCAGCTACTTCTTCAGATGGTATAACTTATTCTGACAATCCATCTTCCCAGCACCAATCATCTCCCATTTCTTCTCAAAATGCCTCTCCTTCACATCTTTTCTCATCTGCACAACACCTGCCTCTTCCTCAAATTACCACTAGGAAGTTAACTAGGACTTCCAAACCTCCATCATATTTGCAAGATTATGTTTGTACCCACAAACCAAAGTCTCAGGCTCCTACTACACAACATTGGTGCAATTTGGTTACATTCTCTACATTTACATCAACCCAGCAACAATAGATAACCCAGCTTGGCCATTTGCATGAGCCAAGCACATACAAAGAAGCTGCCTTATCACCTAATTGGGTTCAGGCAATGCAGGCTGAAATTGATGCTTTACAAGCAAATCACACTTGGACTGAAGTGTCTTTACCCTATGAAAAAAGGGCTATTAGCTCTAAATGGGTTTACAAAATTAAGTTGAAGGCTGATGGATCATTAGAGAGATACAAAGCAAGACTTGTTATTAGAGGCAATACACAAAAGGAAGGGGTTGATTACACTGAAACCTTTTCCCTTGTGGTAAAAATGACCATCATCAGAACAATTATAGCACTTGCAGCAGCCAGAAAATGGCCCCTCTATCAACTTGATGTCAACAATGCATTCTTACATGGGGATTTGCATGAGGAAGTATATATGAAGATGCCTGAAGGCATTCCGAACCCGGCCAACAAAGTATGCAAACTACAAAAGTCCTTGTATGGCCTTAAACAAGCCTCTAGACAATGGCATGCTAAACTTGCTGGTTTTTTGAAAACACAAGGCTATACACAATCCAAAAATGATTATAGCCTTTTTCTCAAAAATTTAGCTCAACATCTCACCATAGTACCAGTATATGTTGATGATATTCTCTTGACAGGCTCAGACCCATCTGTTATTCAAGAACTTAAGCACAGCTTAAACACTGCCTTTGGCATCAAAGATTTGGGTTTTCTTCGTTATTTCTTGGGTTTTGAAGTGGTTCCTCATCATGATGGTGTCAGCCTCACTCAAAGAAAGTTCACCCAAGATTTACTAAAAGACTCTGGTCACTTGTATGCTAAGTCAACTGCTACACCCCTACCCATAAACTGCAAACTTACACCTGATATTGGGGTACCTTTAGAAGATCCTACATCATACAGAACCTATCTTGGAAAGTTGAATTTCCTCTCCAACACAAGACCAGACATTTCCTTTGCAGTTCAGACCCTCAGTCAATTCATGCAGAACCCTACTTCTTTTCACATACATGGCATCACTAGACCACCTCCTCAGGTATATTTCTGGGACTGCAGGTCAGGGCATTTTATTAAGAGGCACTGACTCCCTTCAACTCACAGCCTACTCTGATTCAAACTGGGCATCCTGTCCCATAAGCAGAAGGTCAGTCACTGGATATGTGGTTCTCTTGGATAAATCTCCTATTAGCTGGAAATCAAAGAAACAAGGAACCATTGCCAGATCCTCAGCTGAGGCTGAGTATAGAGCAATGGCACAGGCCGCTGCTGTTACATGGTTTGTCAACCTTCTTCAAGAACTGGGTGTCTCCAAGCTTAAACCTATCACCCTACATTGTGACAACTAGTCTGCTTTACATATTGCCCGCAACCCTGTTTTTCACGAACCTACAAAGCACATTGAAGTTGACTGCTACTTTACCAGAGATAAAGTCTTAGAAGGACTGATACAATTGAGTTATCTTCCTACCCACTCTCAGCTGGCAGACGTTTTAACCAAAATTCTCCCATCGCAGCAGCATTGGCATCTCTTGGACAAGCTTGGCATGTTCCCTCCACATTCCAAGCTTGAGGGGGGATGTTGGAAGCCTCCACCTCAGAAGCAGCAAGAAGAAGAAAAGAAAGAAAAGAAACAAAGGCAAGGCAACATGAAAGAAATTTGAGCTGGCAAGATTAGTTACAAATTAGTTAGCAAGACATTCCCTCATAGCTATTATATATAAACACAACACTTTGTCATGGAAAATAAATTAAGAAATAACAGAATAACAACTCTCCTCTCAATCTCTCTCTGTGTTCGATTCCCTTGCAACTCGTTTGGGCGTTCAATCATGCTCAAGGATATGTTCACAATCAGGAAAACTAACAAAGGCTCTGATACTATGTTTAAGAACCAACTCAACCAAAAGTTTAAGATTATGATTGAAGACCGATGAATAAGTTTATACTCTAACATTTCAGATTGTTTTTTTCTCTCTCTTGTAGTTTTTGCACCTATGTTTTACCAAGGCCAACCGATTGATTCTTTCATGATCCTCAACAATATACACACTACGCCTAGAATTAAACATTTCACAATTACAAATTTTGCACAAAAAAAAAGCATTTCATATATACTTAGAATTACAAGATACATTACTTCTCAAAAAAAAAAAGCTCCCAAAGTACTAGAAAAACTATTATTACAGGCTAGAATTCAATGGAAAATAATGAATCGTGAAATCTTGAACAGTACTAGCACGCAACAAAAATATCAATGAGCATTATAATTAAGCTCTTCGTCAGCATGGATTTATTATAATAGAACTTCTGTATATCAATTGATCGATCAATGGTTAATGCGACGGCATGATTTTCTGATCTCTCCATGTTTTCCGGTGAGAACACCAATTCTTGCCATCTTAACCATCGCTGGACCGAATTTCTCGTGGAAGTAACCAGGGGTGTAAGCTAGCTTTCTCACAATGCCGTTAGTTAATGGGGAATTAGCAATGTCTGCATCGATCTCAAGAATGCCTTTGTTTGCTAAGATTTGCTTGTAGTAGGCATTGTCAATGGTGAAATGACTCTTTGGAGTGTGATCAAGGAAAGTTTCGCCATTGATACGACTATTCCTCGGGCATGTCTTTTGCAACTCGTGAAGTAATGCAGAGTTCATCCTGCCATCTGGTTTATTAGAGTTGCGGAAATTATACAGACGGTTTTGGAACTTATCACAGTGTGCAGTTCCGACTGTGTGTCCTCCTTTGGAGAGTTTTCATGGAAACAAAGTGTTAGATAATTTTTTTATATCAAATGCACCGACTAAGTTCAAGTCGCTAGAGTAATTGGTAAATACCTAGAAGAACAACAAAGTCCTCCTTAGAAAGTCCCCTTTGAGCAAACATATGAACTGCCTTTTGAATTGGAATGTTCACTGATGGAACATTAGCAAGGGCTTCACTTTTAAGTGACACAAAGCCATCTCTTCTTCCTGTTTCAACATCATACCATTTACCTCCAGCCTAAATAATTTGAAATACATGTTAGTTTCGTGTAAGTAACATAGTGATTCATAGTCAACAGATAAACCTTAAGCATTATCATTGTAGTGGTTCTTTAAATAGCTTGTTTCAAAAGCTAATGTTTCATGGAAATAAGAAAAGTTACTTCAATTATTTATGGGGATATTTTCAGAGTATGTTCTTACCGATATCTCATTTTTAAAATGATGGAAAGATTATAGAGTATAACAAGAAAACTATATATATTAATTACTTACTAAGAAAACTGCAGATCTAGCAGCAATGATCAATGCATCAGCACAAGAGAGAATGCCTGGACAAACTTTTTCAACAGCATGCTTAATAGCATCCACTACGTCAAATCCACCAAGACTTAGATTTAGACTTGCTGTCTTCTCAGTGTTTTTCCCATCAAGCAGGACTGATGCATCACATCCCTTTTCAACAAAGATTTCCACGGTATTTTAGAATCATTTGTCCAGGTGTACGAGCACATGTTGACCAAAAAGCAATAGTACTTAATAAAAGGTACTAAACATATATATACCATCTGAAACAAAATAAAACTTCATACTCACCCTAACAATGCAATCGTGAAACTGCAAGCGAATGAGATCTGACACAGTGTCAGAATCCTTCAGAAACTTTGCTTTAACAACTTCAAAAACGATTTTCTCGACATCATACTTGCCACATTTCCCCTTGTAGTAGCCAACATGAATGTTTCCATAACATTGGCCAACAATGGTCATAAGCAGGAGCCCTAGGGCCAAGGTTGAAGGAGAAACAGACTTCATCTTCTCTATGTTCTTAACTCAAGTATTGGAGGATGACCTACCTTTTGTTGTTGGGGTAATGGTTACAACACTTACTCATTTATAGTGTGATCTAGTTGGGCTTGTGGGCAGGAATCTTGCAGTGTGGAGGTATGACACATTGTATTGGATAATGACTATTGAACTTGAAGATTTATTTAATTTGCTCGTCCCATGCATGATTGGGTTGGTATGAATACGATTGGATGTTTGATATTATATTTTGTTTCGTTTAATCCCCAACATTGTATTTTATGATATGATTTTCACAAACAAGCTTCTGTACTTGAACCGTTTACTTTCATTAATAAGTCATCGGAGCAAATAATTGGATGGTTTAAAATTATTGTACTATTTTACGTGCATTAACTCAATTCGTAAAATTTTTAAAAGTTGTTGTTAAAGATATATGTTCAAAGCTCGCCCACATCGATATTTGTATCCGATTCACACAGATACTATACTAACGACTCATTCAGTCATGGCTTTAGTAGAAGTTATCCGCTAATGAATTGTTTGTCACCTAATAACTACTATAAGTGATTCTTAAAACATCCATATTACTATCATTGTATCTCTTAATTAAAATCGTCTCATCGAAAATTTACAATTAAAAAAATCTATATTTGAATAATTATCACTTTTTAAATAACTTGTCTTAACTTAAAAATTATACTGGTATGTTTTAAATTGGAAGAACCATGATGTGATTGAATAGTGAAAGTGGGTTACAACTTATAAATTGTGTGAAATCATCTTTATATCCATAAATTTTTACATTTATTAAATTACATATATTAAATTAAATGTCCCAATTAGGGTGTCATTTTATACCCGGTGATTGTAACTGATAATATTTAAAATTAATAAATCATAATTAATTACAATTATTAAACACTTAATATTTTAAAATTATAACATATATTAAATTAAATAAATGTAAAATATTTAAGAATATTTTGCAGTAGAGCATATATCATCACCGTACATACGTATAATTACATATATTATTAGTTGAGATCATAGGCATCGTACATTATTAAACTCATCACCGGCCATCTAACAAGTGTTCCAGATGTACGGGGTTAATGATTTGGTAACATGCATGAAGAGTTGACAACACATCCTGTTGGGTTTTTAATATATATTACCACAATTTTGGGTTTTTCCAAGTTGAATTATTGTGTTGCATTGCCGCGCATAATTTGTAATTTGCCATCATAAAATTGACGTAAGGAACATCCACCGGCACCAATGCCGGTGCAATTGTTCTTTTTGGATATTTCTATGCAAAAGAAAGTGCTTATTTTATCAGAATATGAAGATTAAGTACAGTAACGATCTCTTTAATTAGAATACGAATGTCATGAATTTCATTCCCTTTATTAAATTTTTTTTTTAGTATGTAGTAATTAAGTGCAACATTCTCAAAGGTTAAATTTGATTTTAAGCGTATGATAGTGGTGATCAAGTTGAACAAGTTAATAATTGAGTTAGCTAATTAATATCCAATTACAATTATTTTGTTAGATTAACTAAATGCTGGCTTTTAGAAGAAGAGAAAGAAGAAGAAGAAGAAGAACAACAACAATAATAATAATAATAATAATAATAATAATAATAATAATAATAATAATAATAATATCTTTAATAATATCTTTAGTTGTATCTTTTAGTTTTTGTTCTTGGTCGTTTGTTGAGAAGAATGGTAATAGGGTAGCTCATGACCTCACTCGTTTGCAACCAAAAGGGTATGGGACGTGGATGCACCTAACTCCATTTTGGATCGGGCTTCCACAAATATGTATGATTTTATCAATGCTAATATATCGTGATCACCCTTTTTCGAATGAAAAAAAAAAAACCCCATTCACGCAGTGAAGATTGATTTTGTTTCCAAAACACGTATAATTTCCTTTTATTTGCTTGCTTTGTCATATTCGATTTGCTTGATTAACTTGTGAGAATAATCAGAGTTTAGCATAATTTATTAGGAGTTAGAACCCCAATCATACAACTAAATTTGTCCCCTTTTTTCCCCCTCTCGATCTGTTTAAGAAGATGCATCTAATTAGTGCAAAATATTATTATCTATACATCAAGTCATCGACAGATGATAATAATTTTTAATTTGTAGAAGGAATAATAATATAATCTTTGAGTATGTCTACTTTATCAAAAAATTGGGTTTTGTTCATCTAGGATGGAGCTAATGATACCCCTCCCACAAAGAAAAACAAGGGAAACAAAAGATCGAGCTAGTGATTAGAAAGGAAAAATGGAGTGATGAAATATTTGAATTAAATTGGTTTCAATCTTCTTCTTTTTTTTACAATGGTAAATGGGTCCAGCCCACTAAGCCCATATATCGCAAGGTTTACCCAGTAGACCTGAATGGATCAGGGGGTGGGGAATGTCAAAGCCCAAACCAAAATCCAGGCCCACACACTCTCCTACACACAAATGCACCGCAAATGTGCCCCGGATTTGAACCGGAGGGGGGGGGGGAACGTGTGGAGGATCTCTTCTTCGACAGCTTAATATGAATATAGATACAAGTTTTAGACGTCCAACAAGTACAAGCTTTTGTTGTTTGCTTGTGTAGTGGGCCGAATCCAGCCCACTTAGATCCAGCCCACACTAAGCCCAAGTTTCTGCCTAGCCCCTTTTTTTATTAAAAAAAAAAAGAAAGGCAGAAAGAGCGGCTAAGCTCCTAAATCTTCTCCTAGATTGGTTCATAATTCAAATAGAACAAGCCTTTTAAAAAATGTTGCCTAACACATTGTGCCCTTATTTTTAGGGTAGCTCAAAAGGCCTTGCAAGGAGGGGAAGGGGAGTTGGGGATAGTTCACAATACCCTGGCCTAAAGTCTTATCAGAAGTTCTGTCTGTGTATCTCAATACAAAGAGAATCGTAAGATTGTAAGCTATGGAGTTCGATCCAGCGACCTCCAATCCAGAAGGCTAGTACCATACCAAGCCGAGTTGTGTCTTCATCGGCTGAATTGGGATAACTTTTAAGATGATATTGAAAAGTTTTGTTTCAATCCTTGTTACTACATAGGGCCGGGGTGTTTATGATTCGAGTACCCGAAATTTCAGGTCGTTAAAATTGGGAACCAAAATCGAATATTTCAGTTTGGTTTTTTGGGTCCCCACTAATCCAGATTAGTTTTGATTATTTTAGTTTCTAGTGGGGTGATTAACAATAACAAAGTGTTTTTTATTGTCAATCGTCGCCCTCCGTTCTTTGAATGAGCTACAATGAATAGTTCCAACACTATGTCCACCTACATACAGTATAAGACCAAAAAATAACTTAAATAGTGTTGTCTGTATGATATAATTGTTCAAAGAGATAACCAGATGTCTACAATTTTTTCATGAAGACAATAAAGGTCTTGATTCAAGTGGGGGGAAAAGGGAATTGTATTGATTCGATGTCATGACTAACATATTCTGCATTAACAATGCAAAATTCTTTGATCGGGCACTTTAAGGTTGTAAATGGTCGTAGATCATATAAAATAATCGTTTTGTTTGTAATTTTTTAATTACATAAGCACACATAAAATTATTTCTTCGATGGTGTTGCTAATTTATTGTAATCCATAAACTCTACAACCTGTTAGTTGATAGTTGATTGTAACTGGAATAATTAGTTGATAGTTGAGTGGCATAGAAATGATTTAGCTCAAGTTTATTATAATAACAACTTGTACCCCGAGAAAATACCGGATCCTACAAGTATAACAAGAACATCAGCAAAAGAAACAAGTGTGAAACATGTATTCTTAGTTACAAAATTCTTTATGTCATCTATAATCTGAAAGCTAGCCATCAAGGGATCAACTAGACTTGGCCATTTTTTCAGTTTCTTCGCCGTCCAATAATACTGATGAATCACCTAGTCACATCCGACGATAACATTAGTTTGAGTTAACTGATTTCGATGTATAAAGAAAGACAAATGAAGGTCTCTCTGGTATAGTTGTTGTTGGACGGGCCTAATTAGATTAGGCCCGACGGCCACTTAAGTCGCCTAGGGCGACAACCCTAGCTACCCCCTAACCTATATAAAGGGGTTTTAGGGGGTTAGCCTCGGGGGTGACATATACAACACTCCTCTCTCTCTCCTCACGGTTACCCTAC
>JACYFF010031954.1:100491838-100524090 GCA_017589665.1 Selenicereus undatus
GCATTGTTCTTTCATAAAAAAGGGAGCTTCATTAATGATAAGCCATGTCATATATACAATGAAAATCATCTAAAAAAAGTAGATCTAAAACATCAAGTTAAATTCTCATCTCGAAAAAGTTAATCGTAAATATATCGTTAACCGACTCTAAAAGTGTAACACCTTGCTGGCTACAAATTGTGTTCTTTAACATCATTCCCTCTTTCGTGAATGTCAGCAAGCCATATTATATAACTTCATAGAATAGATATTTATGTGACATGATAGGTTATGATCTAAAGAAAGGTCGTCATAATAGATTCATATGAAATTTTATTGTTGGTTCCCCCCATAATAAACAACCTCATGCTATAAGACTCAGCTATATATCTTCCACAATCTAATACTCCCAAATCAACCAAAACTTGCACCAAGACACGAAGAGAAACAACTTAATTAACACACCAAATCTCTCACCAAGGTGAGAGACGCATGCCAACCCAAGGAGATAACCCTATTATCTCTCACAAAATGAAGAGAATTTATTTAAGAGCGATACAAAATCAATGCTAAATCGACTCATAAACTAAATAAAACATTGAAAGAGCAAAAATTTGGGGCTCATCACTGGCAGCTATGGCTGATTGCGGCAACTTACCCAGTTATTGTGAAATATGGGTATCAATCATAGTGCGGACTTGTATGGCGGAGATCATTGTTCCTACTTCCTAGCGTCCGTTGAGCCAAAAGGTCTGCTGAAATTTTACATAGAAAACCCTACAATTTCTATTACGTTGGACATATGTAAATAAATTTTGACCTATGTAAATAAATTTTCTAGATTCATCACTGATTAACAACTCCATCCTAGGGCTTCAGTTTACAAACCATAAAATCTATTTAACTATATATAAAATTGAATGATTTCCAAAGTGTCATAACTTTATTGGTTGGTATATTAGTACTTTAATTCATTTTGTGTAGCTTGTTCTATCTTTTTTATATGCTTCATAAGACCTTTCACATTTTCCTTAATTACTTAGAAATGTTATTAATAAATGTTTAACTTTTTTTTATGTAAAAATAACACATATATAAATTTGAAAAATTCAATACATACAAAGATTGTTCAACTAATAAAATAATCTAAATGATGAAAATGGTATTGTTCATGAAGTACCCATAATTTTAGACATTGATATATTATTTAACTGAACCCTTGCATTGCAAGGGGGGATAGTTCTAGTGTTCCCTAATAATGAGGTTTAATTTAGATAATTCTTTTCATTATGACAAAGCATGATACATTTGTATCAAATTTATTTGATAGTCAAGAAAATAAAAGAGCCCCTTAAAACGCTAATTAACAACGTATGTTAATTAATTAAGGGAGCCCAACAACAGTATGTAAAGAACACCAGAAGCTAATATAAGTCCCTCTTAGCTATTAACAGCCCTGCAGGTTTTCCTAATCTCTCCTTGGTTGCCTGTGAGGACTCCAATCCTGGCCATCTTAACCATGGCTGCCCAAAATGTGTCGGAAAATAGTTGATTAGAGCCGGCTAGCACTCTTACTAGACCGCCAGTCAGTGGATCTGACGCGAGGTTTTGATCGATCTCCATGGTCCCATTGCCTCTGATGATTTGGTTATAGTAGGCATTGTCGATGGTGAAGTGGCTATTCGGAGTTTGATCAAGGAATGCTTGGTTATCTTCTTGACTATTCAAAGGGCATGTGCTTTGCAAGAGCTGAAGTAGTGGTGCACTGATGGTTGGATCTGGTCCATTGGTGTTTTGAAAATTATATAACCGTTCCTTAAATGAGCGGCAATGTGCAGTACCAACAGTGTGTCCACCTGCAATATAAACAATAATTAGCAAATACAAGTTTAAAATGAGGTTAAGAAGAAATTTAGAGGAGGAAAATTGGCCCTTTGATGTTTTTTAACAACAATGCTCTTGTTTAGTGTTTGATTTAATTCGATGGCTGCTTTAATTTTTGCTTACCTAAGAGAACAACGAAGTCACCGATGGTTAGCCCTCTGTCTGCAAATATTTGGATGGCTTGACGAATTGGAATCGTTGGTGGCGGGATGTTTGCAAGGGCTTCATTCTTCAAGGACACACGACCATCTCTTCTTCCGGTTTCTACTGGGAACCATTTTCCTCCAGCCTGCATCATTCGGTTGCAATATGCACTAGCTAGTGAGATATATATGCGTGTAGAATATGAACTCATACGTCTATTGAAATTCGTCTTTCGATGGGCATTCATGTCTGTACGTAGTTATATATGTACGTAGAATGTGAACTTATATAGATAGTTACTTACCAAGGATATGGCTGATCTTGTTGCTATAACAAGGATATCAGCGCAAGAAACAACTCCAGGACAGACCTTCTCTACAGCCGTCTTTATGTCATCTATAGTATCAAACCCTCCAAGAGTGAGATTCGGCTCTGCAAATTTCTCGGTATCTTTCCCGTCCAGAAAGAGCGATGCATCACATCCCTTTACACACACCCACACAGGAAAAGGGAAAAAAAAATCATATTTAGTTACACATATATGTCTACAACATATATATATAAAACATCAATCATTTAAACAATTATGGCTGTAATGAAGATTAGTCATTCCAATTTATAGTCACGTACTCTAACAAAGCAGTCGTGAAATGACATACGAACAAGATCGGAAACAGTATCTGGGTCGGCCATAAACTTCTGCTTAACTACTTCATGAATGACCTGTTCAATATCATTCTGACCACACTTGTCGTTATAAAATCCGATTCTTAGTAGGGCAAAGCAATGACCTGTGGAAGTCATCAGAATGAGCACAAGGGCAAAGATAGAGAAAGAAACAGCTCTCATGTTCTTACTTTTGTTGTAGCCCTATGTGTTGGAAATTGATCAATGGATTTGCTGTGAAGAAAATGAGCAAAAAACCTTCTTTATTTGTAGAACGTGCATGGCCAATGCGAGCAATAATGTATGTATGGGGCTTGCATGTATATATGTCATCACTTCTTTTAGGTAGTTGCTAAATGATTTATGGTTAAGAATGGGGGAAAAAGTATTGGATATCGGCTAGTTTTAGAGGTATTCAGTTTGTCAATGCGTTCACCTCAATTTTGGTGGGTAGTAGACCCATGCATGTCAACTAGCATGAAGACTTGGATTGTTGAAATCTAAGTCGTTACATTTAAACAATAATGTATTGATCTTTGACTATGACAGATAAATTAAAAGCATTTTTCATTGGTGATAATTTATATACTTAGTGAAGTGCAGGTTGTCTTCCAATTAGCTCTATTCCTACCTCTAATTTCAAAAAGTTAGTTCAACCAGACTATTCAAGAGAGAGGTGGAGGGGGGTGGGGAGAAATAGACATGTTTTGTTTGGCAATCAGCTGTTAGTTGATTACATTAGTTTTTAATAGTTAAATATTTTAGGTATTTGATCAAGTCGTGCGGATTATGCACAAGCCTATAGGGTGTGTATGGATATTAATGTTTATTAAGCAAGAATGCAGTTAAGTCAAACAACACAAGAGGATACTAGATTTAAATAGAACATAAAAAATATGGGGAAGAAAAATTATGGGCGGCGATGGACATAGCTATATCCACTATAATGAGAGTGAGTACAAGAACGATTTACAAGCTATAAGCACAATAAGAATATACGAAAAGATAGAATAAGAGATATAGAGAGCCACATCTATGCGGGCAATGGGGGTGGGTGTTGTTTGGAGTTATGAAAAGTGAGATTGTCCTAGATTGACAATTTAAGAGATTTTGAGTATGCATATAAGTCTATGGGTTACTCCATGTATTGCTAATTGATTTTGGATTGAAACCTCACTGGACTTACATATAGATATAGCTCGTTTGTTTAAAGACCCAATTAATATAAATTTTAATATGGCATTACAGCGGGTGCTTGTTCTTGGTTTGCTACCGTTCCCATTAAATATGTTCATGTGTGAGGCCTTCTAAGGAGCCCACCCCTGAAGATGTGTGTTGGACTTATGAAAAGTGGGGTTATCTCATATTGACAATTTAAGAGGTCTTGAGCATGCATAGAAGCTTGTGAGTCACTCCATTTATTACCGATTGATTTTCCAGTTGGAACCTCACTTGACGTATACGTATAACTCCTTTGTTTAAAGGGTGAGTTAATATAAAATGTAACATAGTATCAATACCCTTTTGAGCGAGATATCTTAAGTTCAAATCTCAGAAACCCAATATTGAATTATTATGTAAGGTATGAGGAGCTCTTGTAGCGTTCACGCTTCAAGCCCAAAGCTCATTCGTGTGAGAGAGGCTGTTAGGGTATAAAACCAATTCCAGAGCCTTCAACTATCAAATTAAACTTTTGGTTGAGATGATTCTTAAACATGTACTAACATGTTAGGACTTAGGGTTTTAGCCCATATTAAAAATTTTACAAAAAATCAAAATCAGAACTTGGGGTTAGAAAGGGAGGGTAAACCTTAGATTTGAAATTTTGAAAATTTTAATTCTAATCATTAATAAATAGTCCAATTGAATTGAAAAATTGGATCAAATGTCACCTTTAGATCCTTCGAATTTGACTCAAATTTGAATTATTTTTATAGGACCCGGACTTGAATTTTCTATTTGCATATTTAAATCGGATTATTTTACCTCCATAAACTGGGTCAGATTTGCCTCAAAATTGTAGGTGAGTGTCATCCCTAATTTGAGTTTTGAAGTTGGTACCCTTTCAATGATCCTTTACGGCCCCACCCGCAAATGCTCTTTCAACACACTTTCGTAGTTTACTGTGTACAAGGGCTCAAAGGAGGGGGCCCGGGGGGGTTTTATTAAGCTTCAAAAAAAAATACCGATGTATATATAGAAGATATAGTCATATAGGCATCACATTTGGGTTCCAATTCAGTCATTTATAGTTTTGTATTTAACTCCAATCTCTTATCTCTATCAACAACACTTGGCAAAAAATTAAGTTCGAGTTAAATTCAAATCGGATAAATTAGACAATTTTTAAATTCGAACTGCATATTGATATTTGATACCCGGTTTTTGCCGTGTTGGGCAAATCAGGCAAGCATTAATTCAGATCAGAATCGGGTTCGGATGATAGAAATAGAAAAAATTGTCTGTATTTAAAATTTGGATCAAAAATTCAACCGTAACTGATTTTTTTCAGATTGGACAAATTCAGATAATTGGATCAAACGAAATTTTATCAGCACAACTTTTTTTTTTTGGAAGAAAGGTAAAAATACAATCTAGTTAGCTATTCTCTTAAGGGTTCTTCCTAGATTATCCTTATAAAGAATACGAAGAAGGTCCTTATGAGGAACCCCGTTCCACACTATTGTGGAATGGAGTGCCAAACCATACTTTGCTAGCCAGTCAACCTCACAATTTCCTTGCCTAAAAATATGCATGGTTAGAAGTTTGTTACAAAGTTGGATGTAAGTGTGAATATCTTGAACCAGTACTTGGATTTCCCATGGCACTTGAATGTGGCCTTGAACTGCTTGGATAAGGGTTTTGTTATCTCCCTCAATATGAATATCAGTGAAGCTTGCTTGTAGTGCTGCTCTGATGCCATTTCTCATTGTTGTTGCTTCTGTTACCAAAACTGACGCCGCTCCCAGATAGAATGATGCCGCTTGAATAAATCGCCCTTCCCAATTACGAATCATGGAACCTCCTACTGCTCCTTGTAACATTTTAGATCCATCAAAATTGATTATAGTGGATCCTCCTTGTGGTCTTCTCCATGCTACCCAATGAGTCTTCTTGAGGTTGCTACCTGACCGGTTTGAGTTTGGTACGTGTATGGAGTGGATGTGTGAGTTTATGTCTAATCCACCAATCAGCACTACCTATCCATGAGATTTTGAGCCAACCTCTTCTCTTTGCCCATCCCCTAAAAAGGAATGGGAAAAGCATTGGCCTTCAAATTTGTGATAATACAAGATACCCTACTGTAAATGGTTCAAAATCAAAGAAATCCCACAAATTTTACGGCAATTTTTCAACTGTACCTCGAAGCCTGTACTATCAAGTGCCACTTGTTTATTTTCTTCTGCCATATACTTGTCATATATTTCTTTTTTAATATAAATACGCGTACGTGACTCTTAAAAATATCCACCACTACTAATATGATATACATTTCAAAATTTTATGGTGCAAATGTGTTGGATTAAGCCTTAGATGTGGCGAAGATTACTCAATTTACTGACTTGGCATGCAAATCTACTTGATTGTTGATGGTGACTAGATAATATTATATATAACCTAAGTTCAAAATTAGATATTAAATTCTACCTAAAAATTGACAAGTTGAAGGAACCAAAGCAAGCAAAATTATTGGTGATCTTGCGTTTGCATGTCGATAGAGATAGAGATTGACTAAGTTAGGAAACCCAGATGCTTTTTGAATGAACCATCTTATTTTATTCTCCTCGAAATTCCACACGAATTATAATAATTCGATCTTCTACCACTTTCCACTTGTTTGACTGGCTCAAAATTATTAATTAAACTAGAACTATTTCCCTTAAGATGTAAGGGTTGAGTAAACCAATATATCAATGTTCAGACTTATAATATTTTATCAACAATTTTTTTTATTGTTCAGATTTATTTTATTAGTTAAAGAATCTGTGTATTTTTTTTTTAAAGTTTTATGCATGTGCTATTTCATCAAGTAAGTGTTTATTTATGACATTTCTAAGTAATTGATTAAGGAGAAGATGGAAGGTCTTGCAGATTATATAATAAATAAAAAAGAATAGTATACATGCTAAAAAAAATTAATTAGAATAGTAGTCAATATTCTAACCAATAGTGCCATGACAATTGGTAAAAATTTATGGATTCACTCAACTTTATATGTAGTTATATAGATTTGATTCTCATTGGGGTTTGGTTTCGGATAATGCTATGTTGTGTTTCTCAAGGTTCTTTGTGTCAGCCTTATTTACTTGTGACGAATCTCTCTCACTAATAATATGTACTGATAATCGTATTTTATATTTTTGACATGCCTTGTTAGAGTATAAATCTATTTTTGGGATTTTAATCATCAGTTTAAATTTTTGGTTGAGTTGATTCTTAAATATAATATCAAAGCCTTTTGGAGCAAGAAAGCTCAAATTGTACCTCAATTTACAGCTTTCAGATTGATTTATTGCGCAAGGTAAGGGGACCCTTTGCAGGTTGCAGCATCCAATGCATTTGCATAAGGTACATGTTAGAGTATAAATCTATTCATGAGTTTTCAGCCATCAACTTAAACTTTTGATTGAATTGGTTCTTGAACAATATAATTAACTATATAGATTTGAGATTGTCGTTCTTATGTTGATATAGTCATCAATTAGATCTTAACCTTCAATTAACATTTTGTTTTTTTAAAGTTAACGTACTTGTAATTAGTTGGTGTATATATGAGTGTGCATAGAGTATAGATCTATTCCTGGGCTTTCAACTATTAACTTAAGTTTCTGATTGAGTTGATTATTGAATACAGTATCAAAGCCTTTATAAACGAGATGTCTCAAGTTTGAATCTCAACAATCCTCATATTGATTTATTGTACAAGCTAGGGAGAGCACTTGCAACATTCACGCTTCAAACCCAAATGGCATTCGCATGAGGGCACATATAACATATTAGGGTATAAATCTATTTCTGAACTTTCAATCATCAACTTAATCTTAAACAAGCATAATTAAGTATATATATATTTGGTATTGTCGTTCTTAGGAAATCTACCTTCAATTAACATTTTATTTTGCTTTAAATTTAATACAGTTGTAATTAGCTGGAGTATATATGAACGTACAATCATATATATGTGCTTATACATCTACACACATTCACGCATGCACGTACGCCACTTACCAAAAAGAAAAATCAATCATGAATAATGACAAGGGTAGTTGGCAAAAGAGATGTTTCATCTAACCTAGTTTGGAGCACATTCGACATTTGTTTTCTAAGGTTTGGCATAATTTTGACCGTGAAAAACAATAGTTGATAAACATTTTAGGTTACAAAGGAATGTGTTTTATGGATCAAAGTGTTTTCTATCATATATCCAATGAATTTTTCTAGATGAAATTATATTATTACAATAGCAGGTTTGTATATATATGATTAGATTATCTAGAAAATATTTTAAGGCAAATGCTTTTAAGATAATTTTAATGATTATCAAGGTGACTAGCAATCGATTCAGAGTAGCTTTTATTATTATAACCTCAGAATGAATTCTTAATCATCACTAAAATAAAAAGTCACTTGAAATTATTATTAGTTACCTTAAACTCCATAAAAAGTAATATATGACAAGTTTATCTTATTATGTCTTTTATATGAGACCGTTCTGTCACTCAAAACTAATAATTTTCTCAATAACAAGTACATACCATCAAACATCGCAGATTATGAAAAAGAAAAGAAGTTAAAACAAGCTTCATGTTGCATTTCCTCATGAGAAAAAGTCAATAATCATGCTTCAGACAGGTCCTTGGCGTACAATATTCCATTGAAGGGCCCCTAACAGATTGCTGGATCCCAAAGACAGATTAAAGAAGAAAAGATGCGACATTACATCGTTGTTCCCCCACTTTTTTTTGACAAGACATGAAGAGCTACTACATTATGTTTATCTGAAAAAATAGCAGTGAATCTGGAACTCAGACAATTATCTAGCTAAACTTAATTAACCGAACCACAAGTCTTCCTGATCTCACCTTGATTACCAGTGAGCACACCGATCCTAGCCATCTTAACCATGGCCGGACCAAAGTCGTCAAGAAATAGATGAGAGTTGTAGGCTAGCCCCTTCACAAGCCCTCTAGTGAGAGGATGTAATGCGAAATTTTGATCAATCTCTAGAGTCCCATTATGTGCCAAAATTTGCTTGTAATAGGCATTGTCGATTTTGAAATGGCTATTTGGGGTTTGGTCGAGGAATGTTTCACTATCGGTGTTGTTGTTAAGAGGGCATGTGCTTTGCAAGAGCTTTAGGAGGGGCGGGCTAATGGTTTGATCCGGCTTATTGGTGTTGCGGAAGTTATAGAGACGTTCTTTGAATGAGTGACAGTGTGCAGTTCCAACTGTATGTCCACCTACAAAATACAATTAAAGTAAAATTATTCTTATATATACTAGAGAATCAAATGAATGTTTTCGAAAGCAATTATGATCTGTACCTAGAAGCACTGCAAAGTCGTATTTGTTGAGACCTTTCTGTGCGAAAAGTCGAATGGCTTTAGGCACTGGGATTGTAGGAGGAGGAATGTTTGCTTGTGCTTCACTTTTCAGTGACACAAGGCCATCCCTTCTTCCGGTTTCTACATCATACCACTTCCCTCCTGCCTGAATTGAAAAACATTGACAGAAAAAAAGGAAATATTGAAGTGTCACTATTTTGTAATAACATTTAACATCGAATACAATGATAATTATATGTATTATTATATTTACCAAGAAAACAGCAGCTCTTGCAGCTATAATGAGGACATCAGCACAAGAAACTAGCCCAGGACATTCTTTCTCTACAGCAGCTTTAATACCATCAACGTCATCAAAGCCACCAAGTTTTAGGTTTATAGGTGCTGTTTGCTCAGTATTTGATCCTTTGAGAAAAACCGATCCATCACAACCCTTTGGATATGAAGTAGACCAATTGTTAGCAATAAATTCATGAGTCAACATCTAAGATAAGTAAATCCAGTACTCGCACAAGTAAATCAAATTGTAATTTGATCGAAGTTAACAAATGTAAAAAAAAACTGACCCTAACGAAGCAGTCATGAAATGACAAGCGAACAAGATCAGATACAGTGTCAGGGTCAGACTTGATCTTCTTCTGTACCACTTTGTAAATAATTTCCTCGACATTTTTGTGCCCACACTTGCCATTGTAAAACCCGACGCTCAAAGATGATCCATAGCAATGGCCAACAAGGGTTACTAGAATGAGCCCAAGGGCAAGTGTTGATGATGAAGGGGAGGTTGCTCTCATTTTCTATATCTTGATGTTAAGTTTCTTAGGACACACAAAACACCTTTGGGTTTCCCTATGTGGTGAATTTGTCTAAAACAACTCTTTATTATTTATAGAGGCATGCCTCAATGACTTCTCTATTAATTACTCTAAGCTTTTTATGTCAACATTATCTTGTTACATTATTGCCTCTTTTTTTATGTTAGCCGCCGTGGCCCGTGCATGACTTTTTTTTTTTTGTTTTTTTTTCAAGTTACGTGAATGCATGGTCAATCACTTATTTTTCAAGTAATAGGGCAAAATAGTATTATTCTTTTCGCAAATAATGAGCTAAAATTAAGAGTATTTTAATTTGTTAATTACCTTTAGCCCTCAAGCAGCCCAACAAAAAAACGTGTGCTAGCACTTTTGTGCACTTAGCAGGATGGGCAGTGCCCACTTGGTATATATTGGCAGCCGTGTGCCAACCACACTCCATGAAAGTGAATGTTAGGTGAGTAATTTCCTCTTATTTGAGATTATGTTTCGGTTAGATTGCAACAGGCCTCTGGGTTTAAGCTGCTAGCCCGGTTAATGTTACCTGAGATAGAGGCCAAATTTGATTGATCTACATTTATCGCAAATATATACATATATAGATACACATAAATATTATTACAACGTTTTTGGATTTTCCTTTTCCATACAAGGGAGAGTTATGAACATCCAAAAAGGAATGTAAACTCTAATAATATAAACTTGATTTTATTTTAGTTTATTAGTAATCGATAACTTAATTAATTGTATCATTAGATCTGAAAGATATAATTAAGTAGAAAAACACGTCGTAAAGTGAGGGTCAATGTCTGTCATCGTTGCTTTGTCTAATCGTCTTGCATCGATCTTGAGATGCTGCGAACAAAAAATATATGAAAAACATGCTGAAATTTTTGAGGTTGCACTGTGCATGTAAAGGTTATCGCAAAGAGAAAATAAACAAACTAGAAATATTGTCGCCTTGCTTCTAACCAATACCTACTTGCTAGCCAAAGTCCTCATCGCTAACACTGTCTACCGACGCTTTAAGAGGACTTACGTATGGCCAATGCATTGTTAGTTTACTGGTTAAGATTGAAATTCTGGTGGCTAGATCGATGTTGATAGTCTAAATTTGATTGTCTTAATGGTTAAAAAAATTCGTGATAAGGATTTGTGTAAAGCAGAAGTGAGGAGTAGGAGTGGTGGTACAAGTTATTGTAAGTAATGTGATATATAGATGATATGCTCAATGCTGAAACAAATAGGTCCAATCTTGATTATTCTTCGTTCTTGTATATACAATAATCTCTTTGTATCTATTTATGCCAAAAAAAGGACAAAAAAAAACCTAATGTATGTTAAGCTACTTCCCTTTTTATCTATTTATGCCAAAAAAGGACAAAAAAACCCTAATGTATGTTAAGCTACTTCCCTTTTTAGTTGTATAAGAAAGATTCAACATCTTTGACTGAGATTCTTATTTTTAGAAACCATTAGTCACGGAGGAAACATAAGATTATTGTTTTGTAAAAAAAAAATATTTGGATCTTTATTTTACTAGATTTTAACTACTGTTGGTCCCTAAAAGTGCAGAGCATTCCCATAATTAGATTTTCTACATTTATAAGACTCATGTATATCAGGCACTTTGTTTAAGAGAGAACATGTGTCGACGTCCCACCGGCCAGTTAAACCAACTTGTATTGGTTAAATGTAAAACCATTGTATTGCTAGCCATCAGTTTAAGCGTACTCTTATTTTTCTACCAACTATTTACTTAAGAGTTGTAGCACTTGTTTCTTGTGACTATTCGCCTTATTGTCCTATCCCTTCTTTGTACAATAGGTTATTCATCTATTAGATCCTTTGTACTGAAGACTTTGTAGATTATTTTATGGAGGAGGGAGCGTAAGTGTTTGACCAGTTCTAGAAAGACGTGGCTTTGAAGTTTAAAAATAAACAAGTGTACAAGGAGTTTGTTCGGTACCCACAAATTCTCTTAGGACAAGATAAGTTATTATCTCAAGATTTAATCTTCGGATATAAAAGATGAGGGAATCGAGGCTCAGATGGTTCGGCCATGTGAAGAGGAGAAGTATGGCCGCCCCAGTGCGAAGGTGTGAGATGATCAACCCCCCGGTGGTAAGAGAGGGAGGGGTAGACCGAAGAAGAGCCTAGAAGAAGTGGTTAGAGAGGGCCTGAAAGTTGTCGGTCTGACGGAGAACATGGCTCAGGATAGGAGGCTGTGGCGGGATAGGATTAAGGTTTCTGATTGTAGGGGACTGACTCCGTAGGTGGCAGTAGCTTAGGCGGTGTGGGGCGGGTTGGGTTTTGGTGTGCTTGTTTGCAGGTCGGGCTTTTCTGGAATGTGACGGTACCAAGCCCCCCTGGTTTGTTGAGGTATGTCTCCGCTCCCTCTTTATTTGCTATTCAGAACCTTTTCTCTTCTTCTTTCTCTTGCTCGATAAATGGCTTTGCAATCGTTTTCTCTATAAACCTTTTTTCACAGAACTGTTTTGTAGGTCTTATGGAATCAACCTCTCTATGGGTAGGAATACCGGTAGAGGTGGGGTTGCCTACAGCTGGATCTCCCTAGACCCCGCGAAAGCGGAACCCACATTGGGAGTTTGTTGTTGTTGTTGTTGTTGTATGGCTGTTGTGCTAAATGGGCTGGTTGCTTGGGTAACACAAGCATTATGAAGTCTAATTGTGGTGTGACTTTGAATTAAACTAACCAAGCATACAAAGGGTTAAATTCCTTCAAAACAATATGAGTAATTTTATCTCAAGATTTAATCTCAGGATGTGAAGAATGAAGATTGACATTCCACAAGTAACCTTTATCATGATGTGTAAAGGTACTGATTTATTCTAAACTATTGGGCTTAATTGTGTTCGAGTATATTTAATTGTGTTAGAGTATAAACTTATTCTTGAGGCTTCAACCATCACTTTAGCTTTTGATTGAGTTAGTTCTTGAACATGGTATCAGAGTCTTTCTAATTGAGAAGTTTCAGGTTGAATCTCAAAAGACTCTATATTGATTTATTCCGCAGGTAGGGGGAGTTTTTACAACATCAGCACTTCAAGCCCAAATGGTACACACGTGAGAGGGTGTGTTAGAGTATAAACTTATTCATGAGTCTTCCACCACAGGTTAAACTTTTGGTTGAAATGGTTATTGAACATGGTATCAAAGCCTTTCTGACCAAGAGTTAGTTACCCCCTGATAGTTTTGAGAGTACACGAACACAAGAGGGGGGTGAATTATGTTGGCCGATTTTTTCGAGTTTCTGAAAACACCATCAAGAACAGTTCGGACAGAATGTTTGCAGTGAGCCAGAAACGGAATAGCAGCGGAAAGTAAACAAAATGCACACGATGTTTTTACGTGGAAAACACCTCTGGCCCAACTAAGGTGAAACACCACGACCTACCCCTGTAAGATTTTCACACACTCCCACTATACGGGCCAAATATGTTACAGAAGTAACCTACACCGTTACAAATGTAACACTCACGTAACCGTCTACTCCAAGACAAGTTACACCATGTCCAAAGTCTCCCTAGACTTGGACACACTCAATTCTCACTGATGAAAGGAGAAAATGAAATGAACACCTCACTTTAAGTGCTTTTAAATAAGCAAGGGTAAGATGCAATTGAGCGCCTAGTATGCGAATGAGAGGACTCGAATTTTCACTCACTCTAATGGTTTTCTTTATGAAAATATATCTCTTTGAAGAATTTGAAATGCCTTGAAAACAAATGTCCCATCTCCCCAAAAATTGAAGGAGAGAAATTACTTAAATAAGAATGTGGGATAAAACAATATTACTTTTTACTGTACTTGTGCCGCAAGACTTGGTAACTTACCCACTAGCAGCTTGAGTCGTAAGGATAAATGAGTACCACAAATTTTCAGCAGCCAAGCCCACAATTTTCTCCACATATTAGCCACATTCTAAAAATAGGAGTTGTTTTACTTGATGAAAAATTCACCCAAAAAAATTAGGCTAAAAACTCTCCATAATATTTTCAAAGCCAAAAATAACTCTTTTAGACTCAACGACTACAGAAAATATATCTCAAATATTTCAAAAACGTCAGCCCAAAAATCAAGGAAAAACCGTGAAATTCAGTTTTGACTTAAAAACACTCTGAACCCTGTTCTCAGAACTGGTATGAGACAGTGTTATTAAATATCTCAAAAACCATTCAAAGTAAATGTTAAATCAAGATCTTCTAATTGGCATATTAATAAGAATCTAATAAAATAAAATAAAGACCAAACCAATGACTCTTGTTAATCAGTTGGACAGCTTGTATACAATTTGACTTGTCGCTCCAAATGCTTTGGCGTTTCTCAGAACTGTTTTTTGAGCTGTTCTGAAGTACTCCATGTTCTTTGATGCTCCTTGGGTTCTTGTCAGTCAGCTGCTTTGAAGAACAGTTTCTAGAACTGTTCTGAAACACATGCACTTTCCGGCAACTGTTCTAAGACACTGTTCTCAAACACTTATTAATCAAGCAAGATATTTCAAAAATATTTTTCAAATCCTGTCAACAACACATAACTCAAGCACAACCATATAGAGCATCACATTTGTGTGCATCATATTTGTGTTTGTTATCATCAAAACCTTATACAAGTATGAGGTTAACAGTTTCTCAATAAAGTCAACACCCCCATATTAATTTATTGCGCAAGATACAGATGCCTTTGTAGCAACCACGCTTCAAGCCCAAAGGGTATTCGCATGAGTAGGCGTGTTAAAATATAAATCTATTTCTGGGTCTTCAACCATCAGCAAAAACTTTTGATTGAGTTGATTCTTAAACAAATTGCCTAAGTTTGTTTCATTTAGATTTTAGAGTTTCAAATTTCATATTAGAAACAAAAAAATAGAAAAGTTTGAGGTTTAAGTTTACATAATTATTAGACTTGATACGCATGATCGAAGCACGCGTTTAGCTGACAGATTTATGAATTGAGGTGAAAGCCAAAACCACGCTACAATAACTTACGTTATCCTGTAGTTTATTTTTTGAGCCAATATTATAGTCATTTTCCTTTATTTTCTTAATCCCTAAATGGTGCTTTTCTCCTTTTTTTTTTTCCCCCCCGCTTCTTATCTTCTATTTTTAATTTAATTTGTGACCTAACAAATCCTTGAAAATCGGTCAAGTCATACTAGAATTTGGAATAAAATAAGGATTTTCAACCAATTAATTATTGGCGTACTAACCACAAGTAGAAACTTCAGCAAAAATAAAAGCAATATATTATTGATATGACACCATCGTATTTCTCCATCAAAATGTTAGGTCATTGCTGTTGAATTTGAAAGGCTAAAGCACAAAAATTTCCTTTGATTGGCTCATCTGATCTAGTTGCCGAATTCGAATTGGAGTCATTGATTTGATGTACTGTTGATAATTTGACTTTGTTAATAATATTTTTGTTCTTGTTTCTACAACCTCACCACATGATAAGGACATAACCTTGTAGGCATCAAAATTTTTATAATATGTGCTATGTCAAAATAAATAAATTTAAATTAATTATTTTGGGGTGAGTCAATTTAATTAATTAATTAATTAATTTAAATGAGTTGGGTCAAATCGGCTTTCAAGTCACGGCCCAAATTACTATTAAGTCAATGAGCCAAGAAGATAACCAAGTCACGAACCCTACGTAGGGTCTCCCTATAAGTAGAACATCACTTTCTTTTACTCAGGGGGCCGAAAATTCATTCACTCTATTGGCATTTAGAAGAACTTAGAAGAGCTCAAAAATTCTCTCTGTAAGAAGGCAACAAGCACTCTAAACACGTGTCGTCTACTCTCAGATATGAAACTCTCTTCTTAATAGAGATTAAGTCTCTTAGACCCTCTCTTAAGGCTAAATTCATTCAAGATTATTGAAGGAGATCAAATCAGATGATTTAATTTATTATAATTGTTCTTGCAACAGTTATACAAATATTGTACCCATACATTCTGAGATCAATACAAATTAAATTTGTCCATGTATATTTCTTGTATCTTATTTAAATTTAGACTCGAAATTTGTGTTTACAAACCTTTCTTTCCTCACCAACGAACAAAAAATGTCACTTAAGTGTATGACCATGCGAATAGTTAACTTAAGAGTTATAGTTATTGGGAGACATGCGAGTTACGTACCTTGCATCATAGTTAACCTAGAGTTCAATTGTTGGGAGACATATGAGTGGCGTGTTGAATATAATAGAGGATTCTAGACGTACGATGCGGTATAATTGTAAATGACAATATTTAATTTTGCTATAAATATTACGCATCGAGATTCCCATTTTTGCTATGAATTGGACCGGTAAATTACTCAAGGCAGGAGCAGCTTACTACGGTAATACTTCAATATTAGTGGCAGAGGCTAGAGCATTACACGAAGGATTAAACTTGCAATTCAAGTGGGGTTTGACCATTTAATTGTGGAAGGCGACAACAAGATAGTCATCCAGGCTATAGAAGAGAAGATTCACATTCCTTGGCATATCTATTATATTATTAAGGATATCCGAGCGTGGAGAAATCAAAGCATTCAAATCGTCACCAATCATGCATTTAGAGAGGTAAACATGGCAGCTGACTACCCGTCTAAATTCGGTCATTCCATCACTGATTCATTTTCATCTGATATATGTTTTTCACCATTTCTTAGTACAATTTTAGTTGAGGATGTAGTTGGGGCCTGTTAGACTTACTCTAGTAAGAAGATGAGCCTAACATTGATATTATATCTCTTTTAACCTTGTAAAAAAAAAAATAATTGGTAGAGCATTCCTATTATTTTTCTTCGGAATATGCTGGCCCCTTTTTAATTAGAACACTTTGATATCAAAATCATTCCTATTATTATTATTTAATGAGGAGCAATGACAAACTTAAAATTAATGATACGACTTTGTATTGCTAAATGTCCGATAGTACTCAGAGAAGTCTTCGGCCAATGGTTGTTGCATGAGTTAGATGTTTAGTGGTAGGTTTATTATTACCTACTAGCTGTCATTTTACTAAGTAGTTGTATCCTAATTTGTTTCTACTTTAGCCACCTATTATAAAAGAAAAAAATTATAATTGTTTCCGCACGGTTTCTTCAATATGTATATCATACTCCTAGGAGCATATACTCCCACGAACCACATCCTCAAATATATATTAAAAACTAAATATATGACAAATACACGCATAAAAAATATACACATATGAATAGCGAGAGTATGTGCTCCCGAGAGCAAATAAAAAATTGGTTGATTTCTTGGTGCATTTTGTTATATACACTGATATCGATGGCCAACTCAGCAAAAACTGCCATATTTATTTGCTTTTTAGTTTTTTTTGTCTCTTTTTATAACCAAATGCGGTTACTTGCTTGACTTATTCCTTGTTTTCCTCTTTAATAAATTTTACTTTTTTGGTGGATTGCCAGGAATGGCTTTATGTGTGAAGGCAATTGATGATTCTAATCCTTCATCATCACCATGACCATCGTCATCATCTTTATCATCCTCATCGCCATTGTTTCATGAAATTGTTGTACTTGGGATTAGCATAGAGTCAACCTCTATTGAAAATTTGAATATTATTATCACATGTTATTTTTAAAGTTAATCATTTACTAGGCATGAGAATGCTCATCATTTAATTAACTAGGTTTTGTTTATGTGTTAATTATCATCATTTACTAGGCATGAGAATGCTCATCATATTATTTATTGAACGTCTTGATAAAGTTAACTGAAAATAGAATTTTTCTTCACTATTTGTCGTGAGGTTCTTCACCAAGGCAGACCAATTTGCTCATTTATTATTTTGATAATGCTCATAGAGACAATTATTTACTCGTTGGATACATCGATAATGTTAACCGAGCATATCCGGCCAGTTGCCTACATATCAGTAGCTAATGGCTTTATAAATCCCGTGTTATCACTTAATTAACCAATATTTCTAAAGTTGTCATTTTTAGTAATATTCACTTCCAGAAGTCTTATTTTTTATTTACATTAATATTAATTATCTATTGTTCATGTCTTTCATATCTTTTGTTCATAAGACTTGTTTTGCTTATCACCAAAACTAAAATTCATCATGAAAGTAGTTAAATTTCTTCGTCACGTTTAGAAAAATAATAATTTCAATGGGATTTCAATTTAATTAAAAAAATCCAATGAGATCTATTGTAATGAGCATTGGCGACTGATTCATGGAACAAAGCCAATTTGACAATGTAGAATTTCCGTATGTCATATGAACAATAACTAATTTACCATAATAGTAGTAATTAAACGTGATTTGAAGATTGAGCTAAATATATAGACTCAATGAACAATTTTAAACATATATAGTCAATATAACTTATTTGATTATAAAGTGAACGGAGCTTATTGAGCTAATGAACAAAAGCAAATGAGATAATAAACGAATTCATCTATGAGGATATACATTCAAAGCGGGACAACAAACAAAGGAATGTTTGACAGACATGTATCCAAGAACATGGACTGGACAAAATGAACAATATTAGACGTGTAACCTGATAAACAATACTCAGTTACATAGTGAACAGAGCTTGTCAAAGGTGAGTTACATGTACAAATTCCCATGTACATATATTTTTCATTTGCTATGGTTGTCATAGGATCGAATCTGGGAACTAATTTGTTACATTGGTAAAGCAAAGTAACAACATCATACTTTGCTTATCATTGATAGGTTGCCTGGCGTCAAGCTTGAAAAAGTAAAGGTAAAATAAAGGTTTAGTGAACAATAACAACATAACTAGTGAACAAAAGGGAATTGGGTGGGTGAAATGGTTAGTGGCTTGGGATACTTATCGATAGGTTGCATGAAGAACATACCTGCTAATAGCCATAGATACTAATTAACCAAAAGTGAACGTATCATAATTGTCCAATGAACAATAATATGATTTAGGATTTAGGATGTAAGCTTTATTGCATTAAGTAGACATCATTCCATTAGAATTGCGTGTGGAGATTTGTTTATTCATCTCATACGACAACAGCTTGAAATTTTTACATTGAAGATATTGAACTAGTAAATCCATTTATTTATTTGTTTGAACTGGAGATTCTTTGATTACTTGATATTAACTCAAAAGAAGAAATTAAAAGAAAGAAATTAAGTACTATTATATTGAGGTTTGACAGACAATTATTGTGAACGAAAATAGTGAAGTTCTTCGGTTTGCAAGTCTATTCTCCCGGATTTACTAGCAATTTCTAAATATTTGTAGCGACGACGAAGAAAGAGAGAAGATGCAAAGAGAAAGAAAGAGGAGAGAGAAGAAAGCATAGTGGGATGAAGGAATTGATCAACGTGCAGTGGGGAAGTTAGGTTTTATCTTCTTTTTTTTTTTGGCGCTTAAAAGCCCACGCCAGCATGTAATATTGCTGCTTCCATGGACCTGGGAGTATGGACTCCCAGAGTCCCAAGTGTACATAATAGGTATTGGTTTCTCGGTTGATGAGATGGCAAAAACGGGTTTATGCGATGATGATTGTCTGGGCCTTTGGGTCGTTCGCTCCACCTGCAACGAAGGCACTTCCTAGGTTTTTATACGAGGGATTCCCATTCGACGGTCAAGTTAGAGTATATCGAGGAGGGAAAGTAAGCGAAAGAGACAATAAGAATCACAAAAAGTAGTTCAAAGTGTTAAGAGTATGAGAATCTGAGTCAGAAAAATTCGATCCCCTTTCTCAGGGATATTTAGGTATTTATAGTATACAGTGTTCAGGGGCTATCTGGTAATTTTCACAGGGTCATCCTTGCTCCATGGGCTTAGAGGGGAACGGGCCCGGTCTGGGCATATATGTCTAGGGGCCTATAAGAAGCTACCCAGTGGGTTCCCTAGTGCGGGCTAATGACATGGCCCATCCATTGGGGTTTTTTCTGGATCAATACTAGTCCATGTATACTTATGCTTCCATTTCTAAGATCTTATTCTTAGATACATTACAGGATATAGTAGGATGAGATGTTAGTCAAATGTCAAAAGTTTTACTTATAGGATCAATTAAATTTGACGGCCAAAGGATACAAATAAGTCAAGGATAAGCTTAATTTTAATTCTAAACAATATATGAATTTTCACGGGAAATAGGAAATTTGCAGGCATGATCTATACTTGTAGCTTTGATGAATGATAGATTGTAAAAAATTATAATGCCTCCGAGGGATAGTTACTAATTTAATGGGGTCAGACTTCATATTGACTCAAGTGTTGCAAGAGACAGAGGAGGTGTTGCCTTAGCATTTACTTAAAACTGTTGCTACAGCTCAACTTATGGCAACACTTATCATGCGTTTCGGCAACAACTAAAGAACCTGTTGCATTAGAACTAAAAACCATTGCATTAGGTCTAATGAAATGGCCATCAGATGCAACGCTTCAAAAAGTGTTGCATTATACCTATCGCAATGGTTTAAACTCTTAAGGCAACAATTTTGCCCGTTATCAGAGGCTAATTTTGTTGTAGTCTGCGAGCTAGTGAGTGTATGTCAGTTTAAATTCCATCCAACTCTACATTTGTACTTTTCTTAGCTTAATGAAAATTAGGAATTCCATTCGTCATATTCATATCTAATCCGAAAGTATATTAGGTGATTAATTACTGGTGCTATGATGGTCAACCAATTTTACAAATAAAATCGTTCTACTCTACAACGTACAAACGGGCTGCAATATGATCATGGTTTTATGAAATTTACTATTGAAAATATACGCTAGCATTTTCAAGAATTCAGTCCTCAAACCCTTCAAAAATTAAAACACCAAAAAGAACTCATGCACTTGCATGCCAAAAAGGCAGAGTAAGAAGAGAAATGTAAACTTTTCAATAAGGAGAAGAAGTTCAGAGGCAATGAGAATTCAAAGTCAACTCAAAATTCACCCACCCCTATTAAAATTGCAAAAAAAAATTTGAATTTTGGAAAGAAACTGGGTATTTCTGTTATCGGTAATGAAACCCCGGCTGGTAATTGGAAGAATAATAAGAAGTTTGAGAAAAGAGTTGGATATCTCTTGGTCAATAAGGGGACGTTTAGTTGCTGTTTGTGTTTGACTGGGAGTTGTATGGGTTTATTTGTTTGTGATTCACAACCTATAGAGTGTACTACATGTTTTCTTAAGTTGTCAGGGTCATGCCCAACTAAATAGTGGCTATAGAATTTACTACTTGTTTTCTTAAATAGTGACTGTATTGTCTTTTCTTATTTATCATGGTCATGTCCAATTAAATAATCGAAAAAAATAAAAAAGCTAAAGTTGAATTATTAGACGCAAAGAATGATCAAAAGTACTAGAGAAAAAGTATCATAATTACAATTAAAAAAAAAAAACTAATATCACATGGTTAAGAATTTTGTCAATGGTTAACACGACGACATGACTTCCTAATTTCTCCATTATTACCCATAAGAACTCCAACTCTACCCAACTTAACCATTGCTTGACCAATATTATTCACAAAAAATTCATTGTTATTTGCAAACCTTCTCACAATGCGCCTAGTAAAAGGACTAAATGCCATTTCTTGGTCCACTTCAAGAACACCTTTGCCTTCCATGATTGCCTTGTAGAATCCATTGTCTATGACACTTTGATTCCCTCGAGTTGTTTGATCAAGCAAGACTTTGCTGTTCGAGTTCCCGTCTCGAGGGCATTTTTTCTTTAGGTGATTAAGCAAGCTTCGAGTCATAGTCGGGTCTGACCTCATTGTGCCGTGGTAGTTCCATAGACGATCTTGGTAGTTCACACAATGTGCTTTTCCGATAGTATGACTGCCTGTGTTACCAAGTTTTAGATGTGTAAGCTAGAAAATATAAATATATTAGTCCTTTTTAATTTGTGACAAAGTTTTGAAATACGTTTGAATCAGACATCCATTAAAACTGTCATTCGATTAATTTGTAACATATACGTAGTACCTAGAAGGAGAACAAAGTCCTCTATATTTAATCCTCTTTGAGCGAACGATCGAAGAGCTTGTGGAATTGGGATTGATGGCACAGGAATGTCAATAAGTGCATCATTTGCAAGTGATATCCGGCTGTCTCTTCTTCCTGTTTCTACTTCGTACCAACTTGCCCCACCCTATACATAGCAACGTGCATTATTTAAGATTGCAAAAAGCAGTCTTAACAAAAAAGAGACTGCTTATATGGCTCATACCAAGTATAGAGCGACTCTAGCAGCAATGACAATTATGTCAGCGCAAGAAACAACTCCAGGACATCTTCTCTCCAAAGCAGCTTTTGCATCATCTATAATATCATAACCCCCAACACTGAAGTTTGGTGGAGCTGTTTTTTCTGTATCTTCACCTTCTAAGAGAATTGATGCATCACATCCCTTAGAATACGACACACATGGAACATCATTATTAAGAGAGTGACACAACTACTGTGTGCATGGCAGAAGACATAATATGTGCATGAAAATCAGAAGTGCGCTAGCTTTACTCACCCTGACAAAACAATCATGAAACTGTAGGCGAATAAGAAAAGCCAAGGTATGCTTACTTTTCTGCCATCTTGCCTTGACAATTTTATAGATGATCTTTTCAACATCAGTCTGACCACATCTACTGTTATAGAAACCGACCCTTAGTAGCTCATGACATCGGCCACCAAGGGTTAGAAATAGGAGTACAAGAGCTACTAAAACTGTGGAAGAAGTACCCTCAGACTTAGCCATAGTTTTCTCCCCTCAATTTATCCCACTAATATTGATGGATTTTGGTGTGACAAAGACTAAACAAATTAAATTCTTGGTAGTAATTCATTTATAGGTCAACTGTAGCCACTAGTTCAAGAGAGGGAATTCTTGGACACACAATAGTTGCCTATTATATCACTAAAAGAAAGTTGTGGTCACTTACCGATAAACTTGTTCTCAGCTACTACTACAATACCTATTTATTTAGTGTAATTTTGGTCCATTGTAGCTACTGAGAAAATTTTCATAGATTGGAAATGTTTGTGGCTGAACACTTCTTGCATTTCGGACATGCAAACCAACATATAAGTAAACTACTGTCAGTTATGCATGTGGAACATTAAATTATTAAGTTAAACAATTAAGTTGATTACTACACTCAAGATCATCAGCTTTCTACTTAACTTAAGACAAAAAAGTGTGAAAATGCAAGAAGAAAATGTGAAAATACATATGTACGTTATGATAAGAAAATATGAAAAGCATAACTATAACTGCAATTATACAGTGAACAAGATGGCTTCTTGTGTGGTACCAATCTCAGATCCCCCTTTTAAGTTTTGTTTTTGGGTTTTCTGTAAGTAAGCCCTTAAACATGGGTCTTATAGGAGGCCCATAGCAAGTGTTAGATGGGTGAGGAAGTACATATTGAACCCAACTTTTGTTCAATTTTCCCCAAATGTTCAATCCACCTGACAAAAATTTTTCTAGCAACAACATATGCAGTTTAGGAGTGTTTTAAAATATCTGTAACTAATTACACAAATTGAAAATTAGTTATTCCATCTGAAATTTCAGATATTCGGATCGAAATTTTCAAAAATTTCAATTTAGATACCTGAATTAATATTTTTTTTGGGGTTATTGGTTCGGATACCATTAGAACATTTTGAGCGTTCGCTACTGGTAATTTGAAACTTTTTTTTTATTTTTTTGGAAAAGATCACGTGCTCAGAACGTGGGCGAAGCAAAACCCTAATCGTCTGTCCAGCCGCTCAGTCCCTCACCGAGTCACTGGCTCACTGCCCTGCTCTCACTTACTGTCGCCACCCAACTCACTCCTCCGGCCACTGATTTCTCTCTGTCTCTCTCTCTCTACTCTGTACCACCGGCAGCTGGCCATCGCATCCCCTGCTGTTGCACCGGCGAATCGTAAGGTGAGCTCTGTCTACTGAGTTCATATTATTCGAATTCAATCTTCATCTCTGGCATTCCGATTTCAAGTTCGATGGAAAGAGAATTCTTCATGATTATTGATGTTGAATTGGCCATGAAAATAGGCCTTCAAAATTTCAAAAAATTTCCTGATTCCTTTGGTGGGTTCAAATCTTCATCTCCTATTATTGTGTTATTTCGAAAATAGCATAGCAAACGGTGGGTTTAATCACTAGGATCAGATTTGAATTGAACTTGAGTTACCAGTTCTCCGCATTATAATGAAGCATCAAAGCATCTGCTTAAACTCATGTTTACAAAGCTTTACCTTTGCTGTCTAGTCATGCTAATGATAGTTAAATTGAGATAGGGAAAAAAAAGAAGAAAAAAACTTGATGGCATTTTTGAGACAAGATGCAAAAAATTATTGGCAGTCTTGGGCATGAACTACGTCTCTGACTTTAGTGATGGCAGTGGCACCTGGGTTTTGTTTGATTTTGGCAACAGTTTTAGATTTTGGTTTGCCAACGCCTATGCATACATGCAAACATTCCTTAGTGTTAATTTGGGGACCTGCTAACCTAACATTCAGGTTTCAGTTGAGTGACTTTATGTTTTCGTAATTATTTGGTTTGAATTATTCCCAGTTTCTTGATCTTTGGAAGTTAAGTGCTTTAGCTTAAATGTTAAAATAATGCCATGAACATGAGCGCTTAGATTGGTTACAAAGGAATTCAATTCAAGAAAATGGTTTTTGAATTTTTTTTTATGTGAGTCTATTGGAATTGGTTTCTTCGATTGCATTAGTGTTTGCAAGGGTAAGGCTATTTATATCTAGTTCTCCGTAGATTACATGAAGAATGTTGAAAAATGTTTAGTAGGAAGTGTGTTAAGGTTGCTTTGGGTAAAAGCAATATCGTGGTGGAATACGAAAAATGGTTGGCATGGAACTGGTTTCTCCTAGTTTGGGTGTTAGCTTTTTACCAGCTGACCAAAAAGAAAAAAAGGGTTTTGGGTGTTTTCTTTGATGCTGCCAACTTATGAATTGGGCCATCTTCAAGTCATTTTTTACCTTGCTTGGCCCAAATTACCAAACATTCATTCAGCCCATTTTTCTTAACTATTTTTCAGCCCAAATCGAGCCCATGAAGGCCCAATCTAAAAGCCAAAGACCCTCCTCTTTCTCTCTCCTCTGATGAGTCCTCTGCCTACCCAGTTCTTGTGAGTCCTCTTTCTCTCTGTTAGAGCTCATTCTCTCTTTTCTGCCGTTTCAAATTCAAGGTTTTTTCTTCTTTGTTTTTTGTGTGCTTTGATTTAACGCTGGATTAATGTCGAGCATTTGGAGGAATCAGAAGCTCAAGCTCTTGACTTTCATTGATTTTGAATTTTGATACGCTATGCTTGGCTAATCATCTTGGATATTTGGATTGATCGTTTATTTGACTTCATTTTTTGTGATCTGCTGAATTTTTCAGGTTTGAATTTGGTTTTTGAGTTTCATGCCATAAACTGATGACTACCTTAATGAGTCACAGTCTGTGCCTCAAGGACTCATGTGGTTTCAGCTTTTCCAGCCCCTCTTCAGCTTATGGCTGCAATAGGTGATTATTTGAAGTTTGATTCTTTTTTTTTTAATTATTTGGGGGTTTTGTCCAATCCCTATTTAATTATGTTCATTATTGTCATTCACATGCATTGCAGATTGTGGATGGGATAGGAATATAAGATTGTGTCTGTTTTTGTGAAAGGACAATGTGTGATATGTGGAATGAGGTTTTGGTTTTTTTTTTTTAAGTTTACATATTGTTAACAGGAGTACATTTTGGAGGATTTAATATGCTCATTGCATGAGGAAAATGAAAGAGACTTGTTAGAAGACTGTTAATGAAAATAAAATATACTTTAACGTCGCAGTTTATAAATTTAAACTGTATTTATCTCGACATCTTTGATTTAGGCCTAGACATGTACTCATGACAATTGCTGTGTGAATACAGATGGATATGATGTTTTGAGATTATCATGTATCCTTATTTTCGAAAATGTGCAAACTTTTGCAATACAAGCATTGTGTTTAAACTGTTGTTGAAATTAAATGCTTAATTTTAATGGAATATGCAAATTGCACTTGATGCAAGTTGAAACTCCTACATAGTTGTTAATTAATAAGATCCAGGGACTGTGACCTGAAAAGTTGAATGATTAATAAAACTCAGGTTCTGCTGCTTGATGAGTGGACTATGCAAATGCTCTTGGTATGTGATTTGCATGACGACAATTTTCACATAGGCTTATTGATTGTGTTGAAGGTAGTTTGGGTGTCCTAAATGTTATACATCCTCTTTCAATTAACTTTTGTGATGCCTCTTTATGGTAGAACATATGTTAAATGGAGGTCTCCACAAGCAGCTGTAATTCCTAATTTTCATCTTCCTATGCGCAGTTATGAAGTCAAGAACAGGTAATTTTCAATCTGTATTTGCAAATTGATTAATACTTTTATTTCTGTGTACACATGAGTATGATTGTGTGAATTTATACATCTACCGGTTTGTTGATCACCTGAAGAAGGGCACTAGTCCAAAGCCATGCAAATAAAACAAAAATCAAGACTTTTCAGGTTTAAATAACTAATAGAAAACTGAAGCACTAGCTACAAAGGGATACCTTTCATTAAATTCTGAGTTTCCACCTTCGATTGCAGATCTCTTCTGTAATATATACCTAGCAGTAGGAATGCTAGGAATATAATCTGCCAGAAGGTGTCTGATACACTGATTACGCCCATTCAGAGCTGCCAAGTGGAGTGCATTGGCGCCAGTAAGGTAGTCAGCTCATTGAAATACACCCACCCTTGTCTATTTGACGCTCTTAATGCCATTTAAGTTTGATGGAGGCTGAGGCAACAATATGCAGTGACTTCGAGAAGTATTGAGGTCTGAACAACCTCCCAGTGGCCATATTGACATGCTTACATCCAAGCAGTCTGTTAATTAAGCCAAATGATAAAATCCTTATTTCGTTAGCAATGAAATCTAGTTGATCTCACAATACAAAAGAAGGATACTAACAGTCCTTATCCCTTACGGTTGAAACCAGGTGTGCTCCCGTGAAGCTGAACAGCCTAAAGAATTGCCTACAGTGCTAAAGAATCTTATGTCTGATTTCTGAGAGTGTAGGACTGCAGGATAGAACCTATATTTTCTCCTTCCCCTCCTCTTCTTTGAGAAACTAAGGAAAATAAGTAATCTTTAACATGTTCCGACAACTGGTTAATACAAGTGAAGAAGGAATGGATATCCCCCCTCCCCCCCAACCCAAGTCTTGAGGTTGGAGGGATTTTGGCTGTCAAAAATTCCTTAGTATTGAGCACTTCGATGGGAAAAGCAGGGACACAAGCACAGGCATCTAATTTAAATCAGATGAGACAGTTTTGCTATGCCTTTTTGCCTTTTTGTTTCTTTCCTATTCATTTATTTATTTTGGCACAACAGCATAGGAAGTAGGAACACTCTTCCAATTAAATCCAGCTGGGACACTTTTGCCATATACCCTTTTTGACTTTCTGGTTTCCGTTTCGGCGTTTCTTTTTTTTTTGGGGGGGGGGGGGGGGGGGGTTGGGGGTGCTAATGTAAAGTGTCTTGAAAAAGAAATTGAGGTTAAAATCGAGCAATTGAAGGATCAGTCTTCTAGTATATCCTGGAAAGTTGTTCAGATGCTGCTAAAGGATGTCAGTATTGTGAAAGCTACAAACCCCTGTATCAAGTCCCAAATTTTCTCAAATCTAAACCAATTAAACCCAAAATGCTAGTTGTAGGAGAGGAGATCATTCAAAGCATAACTCAAAGAAGACAAGGCGAGGCTCCTTTTGATGAGTTCTCCAGTGAGTATTCTGGAGGTCGTTCGAAAAGCCAAGGGATGTTCTGGTCCTGGAGAAGCCAAAATATTGTTCCAGCCATCAAATCCAAGTTTTCCAGCTTAATTAAGTCATTAAGGTAACTGGACATCATGCTTCAAACAGAGAGAGAGAGAGAGAGAGCGAGAGGCCCTGACCGAGATGGAGAAGAAAGAAGTTGCAGTGAGCAAAATAGGGCAGAACGGAAGTCTCCTTCACTGGAGAAATAGCCGGTTGGCTGGGCTGCAATGGGCCCTAAGCTGCGGGCGAGTTCTGGCTGTAAGCTGCAGTGAGTGAAACCCCAGTTGCTCAAATGCTCGTAAGAGAACTTTGAGAATTGTGGAGGGAGGGGGTTGGGATGTGTGAGAAATGACATTGACAGAAGGGGGCAAAAGGGTGGGCACTTTTGTTTCATTTTCAAAAGTCCCGCTCTCTTTTTTAAAGTTTTTCCCCTTTTCTGGGGGCAAACACACTGGGCGACTAAACTTAACTCCTAATTTGGGTAGCGTTTGTCATAAGGATCATCCCTCATCTGTCTGTTGTACCGTTGCTGAATTCATCAGAGCAGAGAGATTACTGACATCTGTCTGGTTAATGCTTTCAACTCATCTTCCAAATTTTAACTTGTGATTGATATGTTAGCTGAGTGGAGTCCATCGGATATTGCTAAACTCGGTATGGTGTTCTTTTCAACTATGAATCTGTGATGGATAATATGTGAGCTGAGAGGTGTCCGTAGGATGTTGCTGACTATGCATAGTGTCGTGTTTGGACTCCACAGTGCTCTTCAATTTTGAGCCTCTGGTAGATCCTTAATTAGATATGCTGCTCTCAAGTCTTAATCCTGTTTGGTCTTTACTCCCTGCTATCTCATCCATGGTGTATAAAGCTTTATGCAAACACTGAAAAATGGATGTAATTTGGGCAAGAAGAGGAGGCAATTCAATTTCGCCAACCAATCTAGAAATTTAAGCACGTTTGCTTAATGCAAACACTCAAAAAGAAAAGCAAAAGGAACTAGAATTTGATGCAGATGACTACCAAGGTTTCATGTTGAAAGTTCCACCAAGCAATCTAGAACTATTTGTGTTAAATTGAAATAAAATTGATATAAAATTAATTGACTTGGTTATCAGTGAATATTTTTTGATCCTTTGATTCACAATGTAATTTGGGGAGCTGTGATGAATACTGTCTGTTGCTGAATATTAGATTGGCATTTAAGCCAAAAAACCTGCATTATAATGCTTGTTTGCTGTAATTGATGCAGGACAAGTGTGGATGATATAAAGTCTCTGAGATTGATGACAGCCATTAAAACCCCGTATTTGCCTGATGGAAGATTTGATCTTGAAGCTTATGATGACTTGGTGAACATGCAGATTGAAGGTGGGGCTGAAGGTGTTATTGTTGGTGGTACAACTGGTGAAGGTCAGTTGATGAGCTGGGATGAGCACATCATGCTTATAGGCCATACAGTCAACTGTTTTGGTGGAAGTATCAAAGTGATAGGAAACACCGGCAGCAACTCAACACGTGAAGCAATACATGCCACAGAACAAGGGTTTGCTGTTGGTATGCATGCTGCCCTGCACATCAATCCATACTATGGCAAAACCTCGATGGAGGGTTTGATTGCTCACTTTGGGAGCGTGCTCTCCATGGGCCCCACAATCGTATACAATGTACCATCGAGAACGGGGCAAGATATTCCTCCTAATGTGATACATTCCATTGCTCAGAATGCTAACATGGCCGGTGTGAAAGAATGCGTGGGGAATGAACGAGTCAAGCAATACACAGATAAGAGTATTGTCGTTTGGAGTGGGAACGATGATCAGTGCCACGATTCCAGGTGGTCATATGGGGCTACTGGAGTTATATCCGTCACCAGTAACTTAGTGCCCGGTTTAATGCGAAAGCTGATGTTCGAAGGGAAGAATCCCTCTCTGAATTCCAAGCTTATACCTTTAATGGAGTGGCTCTTCAAGGAGCCAAACCCCATTGGCTTAAATACAGCTCTAGCTCAACTTGGAGTGGTAAGACCAGTTTTTCGCTTACCTTATGTGCCTCTTCCCTTGGAAAAAAGGATTGAATTTGTGAATCTAGTAAAGGAAATCGGGCGAGAGAACTTTGTTGGTGACAAAGATATTCAGGTCCTCGATGATGATGATTTCATTTTGGTTGGTCGTTACTGAAGTTGGACGAAACTCCTTGCTCATAGCAACCGATCCACTTTTGTCAAGCTTTTGTTAATTCCAGGTTAGAGTTAGATGTGTGCTCCTGCCAACTCTAAGAGCGTCTTTCTGGTGTCTAGAGTGCTATGCAATATGTTTCTGTAATGAGGTCGTCACAATGTTGGGAAAGATGTGATGCCCGTTTTTGGCCGAATCCTTTGCTAAATTTGCTTGACGTTTGCTTCTGCATGTTATTAAATGTCCTCAAGATCTTGAATAAAATGGTTATAATGGTGGTTTTTTGTTTAAAAAAATTCACTTCTCTAAAGCTTGCTTGTAATTTTTTTCTCCCTAACAAAGCAACAAGTATTTCTTGGGTGCCAGAAGGAAACAAGCTGTGAAAAATCAAATTTTGCAAAGTTTATATGGGTCTGTTAGAATTGACATATCAACGGACGGTGATGTTTGTAAACTAAAGGTGAGATTGTCTACGCTTAAATCTCCCTAGACTCGGCAAAAGCAAGACCGGCACTGGGAAGAGGAGTTGTTTGTAGTCATTTTGATGACGTTTGCCTAATCATTCAAGATTGTCTTTTCTTTGAATCCCTTAATTTGTCTCATTTCTTGGATTTTTCCGTATGAAGTCATGTCCTCTCCAATCTTACAGGAAGTATTTGAATCCTGCTGTTTATAAAAAAAGTACAGTAAACGCAGAAATCCACCATTAAGATTTAAAAGTTAAACATCTCTCTGAAAAAATTGGAAAGAAAATTAACGAGCCGTAACATTGAGTTCAAATGCTATTCAAACTGCATGTTTTGGTCCCATTTTTTTCTGTGATTGGGAGAGTTTAGTTTACAGCTTACAGTTTTTTATAAATCCTTATATCTTCTTAAAATTCCTCACTTTTTCATCTAAATTCTTGCATCTTCTTATATCTCTTTTCGTACATCCTAAATCTCCTTATATATTTTTTATAACATTGAACTGATTAGTTTTTTCTTCATTATTATAAAAATATGTATATATCTTTTTATATAATGCTAATATGAAAAATCTTACGACTTTTTTTTGGAACATAATATTTGTATAAACATAAAAACAAAATTTAATGATGTGAATTAATATTTGAGTTTCATGTTTTCACATGAAGCATATATACCATTATGGAAAAAATAAGTTAGCATGTTTTAAAATTATAATACAAAAATTGCATTTATGTTTGAGTTTCGATGTAAATCATATATGAAAATAGTGAAACTGCAGGCGATGAAGTCATTTCAGCCATTTCAATCGTCTTACAACTTATTTACACTTCTTGCAGCTTTCCTTACATTTTCTTACAACTTACAGCTGTATGTAATCGCGAAAAAGAACATGCCCTTAGGGTTCTATTCAATTTTGCTGAGAAAAATTGTTATGTTTTTAATTTGCTTATAGGGAGGTGCAACTAATGCTAATACCAAAAAACCACCTCAAGTGTAGAACATATTTGGTTCTACATGTATGTCGGTTTGAATTTATCTTATTGTTCTAGACATGTTTAAAGATTTATTTTCATTAATTATGTTATTGCAATCCTACTTTTTATCATCCACCACGATAATTGTAGAAAAATAATTTTTTTGTAACGTTAAAATATAATTTGTTTAGTGATGCTGTAAAATTTATTTCATAAATATTAGTGATACATAAATTTACTTTCATGAAATAATTTTTTTTATAATTCATACATTAAAGACCAACAATTATGCATAATTATACTATACAATCTTTTAATAATTCAACAACTATTTACATCTATCCTTACATTTTCTTCTAGTTTCTTAAATCTTCTTACAGTTTCTTACATCTTTTTATAACGTTTTTATATCTTCTTATAGCTCCTCCTAATTCTTCACAGCTTTTTGTATTTTCTCACAACTTGCTTTTGTATTTTATCGTCAAAAAGAACAGACCTTTATAATTTTATACGAGAGAATAAGGGAGCTAAGTAAGAGTCTAATCTAGTACGTAACATATTTATGCTTTTTACTCTCTCACTAGGGTAAAACCATGTCGTATTGGTGTGTTATACCCTTTTTAAGTGCATATTTATTGACCTAACAATTGTGATAAGACTGCATCGGATCCGATGGCTAGATGAAGAGAGAGACTGGGAGATTCAGTCGAGTCAAAGTCCAACAATTGTGAATTGCAATCCCG
>JACYFF010031954.1:100569090-100591409 GCA_017589665.1 Selenicereus undatus
TTTTTGATTTTTAAAACAAACTCAAAACTAAATGTTAAAAATGAAATGGATAAGTAACAACAACAATAACTCCTGTCAATGTGGATTCCGCTTGCGTGAAATCTGGGGAGATTCAGATGTAAGCGGCCTTATTTTTTAAAGTGTCTCTACCTACAAAGAGATCGATTCTAATAGACCTATAAAGATATGAGAAAACATTTAGATTTAAAAAGTTTTGATTCGAAACAAACAAACAAAAAATTAAAGGCAAACTCAAAACATTTGGCGTTAAAAATGAAATGGATTTGAATTAAAAATTAAGATACACGTGTTCAAGAACTAACTCAATCAAAAGGTTGGGTTCATAAATTATCTTTATACTATATGAACATCTTTAGCCATCGCTCAAGCGTGAAAGCCCATTTACAAATTAATTGTAGACTACAACACCCCTAACTTGGGAATGGACTCCATGGATACGTGTGTAACACTTTGAGTGTGGCTTAAAAAAGATTGAAGTGACTACTTGTATCACTAAATGTGTATCTGCCTTTTCGGAAAGCCCCCTCTTAAGAATTGCAATGTTTTTGTTTTTTTAGGATCATTAATAAGCCCAAGGACTAAGAGAAACATATATATCAGTATTGTAAAACTAAAGATAAATAGACAAATAGAGTCCACCCAAAATAACAAATACACCCAGCTCGATTTATACCACCACTTGTTCGCCTCCTCTGTTTTTTTTTTTTAATAATTATTGGCAACAGGTGCTATGTAACATGTGACTGATAAATCCTCCAAAGCACCAACTAAATAATGCACCGCTACCAATAGAGACACAGCGTAAACGACTGATATGAAACAAATGGTAAGTTTGCAGCGTGAAATGATAAGATCTAACCCACGAACCACAAGATCAGTACTAACTTATAGCTCAACATCTTTTAATTATCCACAAGTATCCTCCCATGGTACACCAAATCCTCCGATCTTATTCCAACCATTGTAGCTCAACCGTTCAGACTTACAACTTTCATAAGACTGTAAAGAAAATGATTCTATGCTTTCACCTCTGAACCAATCTTGGATCAAAATTGCAACTCTTGATTAAAGTCACCACAGAATTCTTTTCCGATAGTTGAGAGCAAAATTCTTCATGTACTAGTTTGGGAGTTCTGATCCACATGTCTAATCCCTAATCAGCTTATGCCACCTAACTTGCAAGTATAAAGTGCCCTGCTGGGAAGTTTTCCAGATAGTGTATAAGTGAGAACGCTGGAAAGACTTGTAGTAATTTGTAAGGTCAGCCGACGATCCTTAAAGTCGTTCCTGGTAACAGTTTGCGACCCTGGGAGGGGTCGGGGCGTTACGATATGACTCTTTTTATGAGCTACAACATCCGCCAAGCCTAGGATAAGACCTCATACAATCACTTCTCTTAGAGGATAAGCCATTCAAGAAATAAATAAAGGAGCCACTCTATGGCTAATTATGATGTAGTCATGGTTAATCTGTATGGAACATATTGGTTTTTGCATCTAAGACGGGTGCGGTTGAGTTCAAACCTGTCAGTAAGCCTAGCGCTAGGAGAGTTGGCTATAAGTCTATGACCAATGACTATATAACCCGAATAAAATGACTTGAAATCATGCTTATTCATACATGCTAGAAGCAAAATATGGTCGTCCCAATTTTAGGTAACGTAAAATAAAACTGACCCACACCAAATGTGCTTGAATGAGGAGGGGGGGGGGGAACCCTGAACCTTGATTAACTCTGAAGCCAAAATTGTGGTATCAGCCAATAGTTCAATCCTAAATTAATTTGAGCGTTGACCAAAGCGAATGACTGATCCACAGAGATATTGACATAGATCGCGTAATAGGTTTTTTTTTTTTAAATTATATAACCCTAACTTTTTCGTCTTACCTTCCCTGATCACCTTTGTTTCATATGATTTTGAATCACTCAAATTATTGATTTCGGGATGTGTATTTAACTACAATGACATTGTGGGCTTTGGAGCTCAAAATGAAATCACACAAAACTAGGGATGATAATATAGTCTGAATTCGATGCAAATTCGATCCGATTCAAGACAAAATTATCTGAGTCGAATCCAATAAAAAATAATCCGATTTGAGTCTGATAAAAATAATCTGAATCCGACTCCGATCCGACCAGATTTGGAGGAATGTCCATCTTATTCAATTAGCGTTCGATTCAATATCTTTTTTTAATAATTTTTACCTATTTTTTGAAGATAGAAAAATTCTAATGTCATAACCTTAAAAACAATTTGCATAAGGTTCGCACTTTATATGCAATACACTCTTCTTTGTTAACTAGTTTTCTGTTCCCTTTCAATCTTCTCCTTGATCTCTTCTCTTTGTTAATCAAAGTTGTACTTTTCTTTCCCTACAAAGTGAATTCGCTTTTTCTTCTTCCAATACTTTTTTACTTTTAACATCTTGAAATGTTCGATATGAAAAGTTATTTGACATTAAAGAGGTATTTAACATTGCATTTACAAGTGAACAAAAACAAGGTTAGAAATAAAAAAAATTATGCAAATATTGAATAAAAATGTATGATCGGATTATACCCAGATTTAATCTGATCCAAAGTCGATCCGAATCTAATTTAACATCTGATTGAATGGAGTCGGATTTGGCTCGAATTTTCAAATCCAATTATTAATTGGATTGAATTTGGATTTTTATACATATGATCCAAATCCAATCCGTTGTTATCCCTACACAAAACTAGTGGGGGTAAAAAAAAAAGATGAAAAGGACAAAATTATGTACATTTAAATTAGTAAATTAGAGCAAAAGCCACAAGAGGGAGAAATATATTAATGTATACTTCCAGTTTATCTAATCCTCTTGTCTTCCTCGGGTTTCTGTTCAATCAATGAACATTACATCGCTATTATCAACACTTAATCGTACTTTAGTTGTTAGCCACTATTTATGAGAATCATCTGCGGACTATTCCATTTTGATGTAGCTAGCTAGGTTTACTTGAGTTTATTTTAGTACACCAGGGATTAGGTCAGTGCAAAGCAATTCAGACAGTTAGTTCAGCTTTGTAAACTAATTTTCTAAATATCACCAAGTCAGCAGCCCAAACCACGTCAATGGGGGCATAAACCCCTTCGTTCCAACGTGCACACCGTACCATTTGTATATCTCGTTGACAATGCAACTTTCAAGTCACTACAAATACCCCAAGGATTCATTCGTTTTCTTCCCAAAAAATTGAATTCAATTCTTTTCTTCCTAGTAGTCAGTAAAGAGTATTAGCATTGCCATGGCTAGGGCGAGATCTTCAACAGTAGTTCTAGCCCTTGGGCTCCTTTTGATGACTCTTGCCGGCGAGTGCTATGGCAAATTACAAGTCGGTTTCTACAACAAGAAGTGTGGCATGGTCAATGTTGAAGCTATCATCTTTGCCGTTGTCAAGAAACACTTTTTGAAGGATAAGGACACTGTTGCTAACCTTGTTCGCCTGTAGTTCCATGATTGCGTCGTTAGGGTAAGTGGTCTATAATGTATTTTTGTTGCATAAGGTACCTTTTGTAACCTGTTAATGAACTTTTATAATTTTTTATGTTTGTCCAATGCCTTTATCTGTGTGCGCTCTATGTGAAAGGGATGCGATGCTTCAATTTTGCTTGATGGTAAAGGCTCAGAGAAAACATTGCTGGATTTGATATCATTGAAGAGGCAAAGGTGGCCGTCGACAAGAAATGTGCAGGAGTCGTCTCTTGTGCTAACATAATTGTTGTAGCCACAAGAGCTGCTGCATTCTTGGTAAGAAATGCATTCAAACCTTCTCTCCTTCAACCTCTTCTTTAATAATTTAGATCATATATAAACGGGAATTCTTTGTTATGTATCTTTTAATGAGGAAGCTTAAGAAGGGAAAATCTGCAATCAGAGAGTAAATATCAAGGCCATTTCCTTACTTGAGCATGGGCAAATTAATTACCTACCATTTGTTGTAAAGCCAAAGGCTCTTAAGTGATCTTAAATCTGATGTCTATATGTAGGGAGGAGCAAACCGGTATCGGGTAGAGACTGGAAGAAAAGATGGTCATATCTCAAGAGCTGATGAAGCCCTAAGGAGCCTCCCAGGGCCTTCCATCCCCATCCCTCTTGCAATTAGCGTCTTTGCTCAGAAAGGACTTAACAAAGAGGACTTTGTTGTCCTTTTAGGTACGTAAATTGGTTGTCGTATGCTCTATACAACATCACACTATGAATACTAGATTTCTAAACTCGATCTTATTTGAGATACGTAACATAACATACACATGTTGTCACACTGTTGGAACTGCTCACTGTGTCAACTTCCAAGACCGTCTCTATAATTTCCGTGGTACTAGAAGGTCCAATCCTTCCATGAACTCGAGCTTGCTCTCAGTACTACGTAGAGCTGGCAAAAATCTGTCCGACCTGATTACTCGAATTTGTCCGACCTGGAAAAAACTAGGTACGGTCACCAAATTTATGTCCGAATTTAAAATTCGGACAATCGGTCATGTCCGAATTTAAATCCGGGTCGGGTATGGATTTGGGTATTCGGGTTCGGGTTGTCCGGATTTTTGAACCATTTCGGGTTCAGACAAATTCGAACAATCGGACAACCAAGGTTCGGACATCGGACAACTATGTTTGTATTTAATTTTTGTCCAAATTCTTTAGAAAATTTTATAAAAAAAAATTCGGAGAACCGAGTTCAGACAATAAAAAATCGGGTTCGGGTTCGGTCACATAAAATTTCAGTCAGAATGTCCTAAAATCATTTCACAAATTCGGACATTCGAACAACCGGGTCCGGACATCGGAAATTCGGGTCCGGGTCCGAGTCTGGTCAAACTGTCCGATTTATAATCTGAACAGGGTCCGGGTACGAAATTTTTGTCCAAATGTCCGATTTGTCCGGACCCGAATTGACCCGAACACAAATTTTTGCCAGCCCTAGTCCCACGGGGGAAATGCCCTCGCAATGCCAACTCTAACGTTGAAGCATTCCTCGACCAGACTCGTGGAAGTGCGTTCAAAATGGACAATGCTTTCTACAAGGCAATCTTGGCAGGCAAAGGTGTTCTTGAAGTTGATCAACAGATGGCTATTGATTCCAACACTAGAAGCATAGTGCAAAAGCTAGCTTCTAACCCCAAGCTGTTCGCTGCGAAAATCGGTCCGGCCATGGTGAAGATGGGAAGAATTGGAGTGATCCTCAAAGGTGGAGTCAGGAGGGGAACTTGCCGCCATTTCTAACCGCTAAGAAATTCCTCTTAACAATGGCAAGAACAAACTAGTATTGTTTTATTGTTTTCCTGTTGGTTTTAACTTTTAGGCGAGTGTGATGCAAAAGCAACTATGTTGCTAGTTAATTTTTGTCAAAGTTGTCTTTGAAGCTGATTAATTAATTTAAGTGACTAATTTTGAAATATACTTATCTCTGTAGGGATCATAATCTCTTTGGTTGCTGGCCCCAAATATACAGAGATATGTCATATACATGTATGGTCAAAATTTTACTGAAACTACGAAAATAATATTATTGAGCGATTAACTTATGTATAGCTCGGTAAGGTGAATCCATTGCAATGTAAGTCATAAAAAAACAAAAAAAGTAAAAATTGATATTGGAAGACTGGAAGGCATGACTATCCACCCGATCGTTGTCAAAATATAATACAATGATAGCCAAGAAATATATAGCATAGATATTATTATTTTGAGCATTTGTTTATCCTCCTCCTGTGGGAGTATGTTCACTTTTCTTCTTTTTTTTTTTTGCCCCTTGCTACTGCCAATCTGGAAAAAAAAAAAGGTTTAAACTATCGTTCGAATTTCTATAAATGAGTGGGATTAATTATTACGGGCACTGTTGTACTTTTCAATTATGAATTAAGAAATTTTATATAAAAATGTCTATTTTTAAAGCATCTTGAAATTTTATAAGCTTTTTACTTGAAATTATTACGAGCACTGTTGTACTTGAGGCTTGTATTCCTTGGGTTTCTGTCCAATTGATAAACATTACATCCCTACTATCAACATTTAACCGTATTTTAGTTGTTAGCCACTAATTATGAGAATCTTTGAAATCAAGTTTTTTAAGCTTTGCAAACTAATTTTCTAAATATCACCAAGTTAGTAGCCCAAAGCACGTCCATGGAGGCATAGACCCCTTCGTGCCAACGTGCACACCATGTATATATCTCCTTCACAATGTAACATTCAAGTTCACTACAAATACCCCAAGGATTCATTCGTTTTCTTCACAAAAAATTGAATTCAATTCTTTTCTTCCTAATAGTTAGTAAAGAGTATTAGCATTGGCCATGGCTAGGGCAAGATCTTCGACGGTGGTTCTAGCCCTTGGGCTCCTTTTGATGACTCTTGCAGGTGAATGCTATGGCCAGCTTCAGGTCGGTTATTATAACACGAAATGTGGCAAGGTTAATGTTGAGGCTGTCATCTTTGCCGTTGTCAAGAAACATTTCTTGAAGGATGCGGACACTGTTGCTGATCTTGTCCGTCTGCAGTTCCATGATTGCTTTGTTAGGGTGAGTGGTCTATAACACATTTTTGTTGCATAGTGTACATTTTATAACCTATCAATCAACACTTACAATTTATTATGCGTGTGCCTTTTGTGAAAAGGGATGTGATGCATCAATTTTACTCGATGGTCCCGACTCAGAGAAAACAGCACCACCAAATGCTAGCGTTGCTGGACTTGATATCATTGAAGAAGCAAAGGTAGCTCTTGACAAGAATTGCCCAGGAGTCGTCTCTTGTGCTGACATCATTGTTATAGCCGCAAGAGCTGCTGTATTCTTGGTAAGAAATGCATTCAAAACCCTCTCTCCTTCAAGCTGCTTTTTTAATAATCTAAGTAAATCATATTCATATCTGAATGGGAACTCTCCATTCAGTATCTTTTTTACGGAGGAGGAAGGAAAATCTACAAGGACATAGTAAAATGTGGAAGTCATTTCCTTACTTGAGTACGGATGATTTACTCAACATTTATTGGTATGTGAAAGGCTTTGAGTGATCTTAAATTTGATGTATACATGCAGGGAGGAGCAAACTGGTATCAGGTAGAGACCGGAAGGAAAGATGGTCGTATCTCAAGAGCTAGTGAAGCCTCAAGCAGTCTCCCAGGGCCTTCCATCCCCATCCCTCTTGCAATTAGTGCCTTTGCTCAGAAAGGGCTAAACAAAGAGGATTTTGTAGTCCTTTTAGGTACGTAAATTGGTTATTAAATTGTCCTATACAACATCACACTATATATGAATACTAGATTTCTAAATTTAGTCTCCTACGATTCATGGTACATAATGTGGCATATATACAGGTTGTCATACCGTTGGAACTGCACACTGTGTCAACTTCCAAGACCGTCTCTACAATTACCGTGGTACTGGAAAGCCCGACCCTTCCATGAACCCGAGCTTGCTCTCACTCCTAAGGAATAAATGCCCTCGCAATGCCAACTCTAACGCTGAAGCATTCCTCGACCAGACTCCAGGAAGTGAGTTCAAAATGGACAATGCTTTCTACAAGGCAATCTTGACAGGCAAAGGTGTTCTTGAAGTTGATCAACAGATGGCTATTGATTCCAACACTAGAAGCATAGTGCAAAATCTGGCTTCTAACCCCAAGTTGTTCGCTGCGAAAATCGGTCCGGCCATGGTGAAGATGGGAAGAATTGGAGTCATCCTCAATGGTGGAGTCAGGATGGGAACTTGCCGCCATTTCTCACAGCCAGGGAGTTCTTTTGTGAGCAGCCAGAGTCTAACTAATGTAATTAATTGATACTTATATTAATTGCTTCATCCATTCTTTTGTTGGTTTGATTGAGTTGCTTTTCTGGTTGTTTGTGCTTTTCATGTTGGGATTTAATTTATTCCCTAGGTAGGGTCTTTGGACCTGAGCATGCTTTTGGTTTTTTGGTGTCTTTTGGGGGTTTTCCAAACATAATTATACATTATACATAGTAGACTCTGTCTACATATATCTGGTGAAAATTATTATATAATAACAATGATATATACATTTATTCCATTTTATAAAAATATTTGCATTTATTATTATATATATACTTGATTATGTTTGATGATCTTGTACTCATCTTATTTTGTATCTCTGATCAATGACGAAAATAAATTGACAGAAATACGATACAGCTATGAGTGAACAGTTAAAAATAAGGAATAAGTCATACTACCGACACATATTATTACCTTTGAAATTTCAAAAGGGTTTTGCTCAACTAGCCGAAGAATATGGGACAAGACAAAAGTAGTTGATTGTTCAGAATAAGCATTTTCATGGATAGATGCCTCTCTAAGATTTGATTCACTTGAGAAGTCACAATTTGCTCTGTATTCTATGAGACTTGCAAGGAAGCTTTTAACATAAGTGCAAAAAAAGGGTCTACAAACACATGCCTATGCGGCCAATTTTTATCTGATAATGAGCAAGGGTTCAAAGTTTAAATTGAGCCCCAATTTTCGCGACAACAACTGTAAACTAGTTCTGAACAATGAAAAATAACAATTAGAATAATACCAATGGCTCGAAGCTTTTAACATAAGTGCCAAAAAAGGGTCTAAAAAACATGCCTATAGTTATATTTGTACGTTGGATATTTATATTTTCTTACAACTAAAATCATTATACTTTAAAAAAAAAATCATTATGCATGTAAAACAAAATGTCGCAAAATTGTTTAATTATTGTAATAATAGATGTTATCCATTTATAACACTAGAACGGTTAATTATTATAATAATAGATGTTATGATCAATGTAGATTCAATGTACTCATTGCTTCGGAAGATCAAATAAAGATAATTGAAAATCTAAATAAAGTAGTACATTTATGTTATTCGTTTATTCAACAAAAATAATTATATTTGTATCATAAAATAAACCCTTTAAACATAGGCATTTATATGCATTGTTTTTTTTTTTTTTCCTTTCTTTCATATTTTGAAATATCTCCAAATTCAAGACAAACCCCTCCAAAAGAAACGATGAAAAAAAAGGAAAAAAATCAGTTTTTGTTTTGTCAGATATTGAGACGTAATCTCCGTCAAGACACGAGTAGTTGCGTTGGATGAAGAACATGAATGTGAAATAAAATAAAATAAAATAAAACTCGCGGGTGTGAGTTTTCCGAATCTTTTTTTTTTTTTTTCCGGATAGAGACTGTTCCAAATCAAATCAAAGGAATTTCTAAAGTCTCCCAGCTTTTTCCCTCTCCTATATAAATCGCTTCTTCACCTCACCCACCCCATCCACCTTCGCATCACAACTTGGGAGCTGCAACCCTCGACTCTCTCTCTCTCTCTCTCTCTCGCTCTCTCTCTCATGGAGTCTCGCCACCCTAGACGGCCGTCCGGCGACCGATTCCTCACCGCCTTTTCGCCGCCGTCGACCGCCGCATCCTCCGACGTCGGAGGCCACGAGCTCAGCGAGGACGACGTCTTCTTCGCCGGCTCTGACTTCTCCAGCCCTCCCTCCACCTCCGCTTCTCTCTCTCTTAACCACCACAATCACGGGAGCAAATCGTTCAAGTCGTCGGACAGCTTCGGAATCCTTGCCGCCTTGCCGGAATCCGACGCGAATCGCGCCGGCCGGTCGGTTTTTAATCATAAGCCGTTGGTTTCGCCGCCTACGCCATCGGCGAGGATGATTCCGGTGGCGTCCAAGCCGGCGACGAAGGCGGAGAGGCAGTTTCTCTATCATCAGTCGGCTCCGATCAACGTGCCGATGATGCCGGCGAGAGAGAGACGGCAGCGGAAAGGGAGCGCGTTTGGATACGAGGATAATCAGGATGGGGATCACGATGATGATGATGATGATGATGGAGAGATGTTGCCTCCGCATGAGATAGTGGCGAGGCAGATGGCAAAGTCGCCGGTGCTTTCGTGCTCGGTGCTGGAAGGCGCTGGGAGGACGCTGAAAGGGAGAGATCTGCGTCAGGTTCGAAACGCAGTGTTTCGGCAAACAGGTTTTATTGATTGAGATTTATTAGATGGTTTTCCTAGTTAGATTTGTTGTTTTAGGTTTAGGTTCGTATGCAATCTCATTCATATTTATTTGCGGAAAAGAGGTATTGGAGTGATGATGCTCTCCGGTCTTTGGACTTTCCCGGGACCTTTGACAATTGTGATTGCTGAGAGGTGATTCTAGATTGCAATAGCCAGCTTGCGGAAGTTTTTTGAGTACTATTCTTCTTAATTATGGTGATGTTCTTCATTTGCTATTGAGGCGAATTTGATTATCATATTGTTTTTAATCAAGTTTGGTTCTTTGTGATAGTTGGAATAACTGTGTCTCCAGAACCCATATCTCTGAGCTTCTCCCTCCAAATACATATAGATCAGGGATCCAACTAACAATTCCATTGGATTTAAGTCTAATTTGACCCAATAAATCCAGCACAGTCAAGCTTGACGGAATCTTACTGATGAAAAGATGAGAGGTATCTAAATTGCTGCCGTTGTATCACAGTTAAGGTGTATCACATGTATAAATTCTAACTATGCCAAAATTTTCTTATGCTGTATGCATAACCCCCCCCCCCCCCAAAAAAAAGAAAAGAAGGAAAAAAGAAAGAAACTAACCAGAACAACAGGGTACAATGAATGGTACATTTGATAGCATAAGTTGTCTGCATGAGGTATTTAAACAACTTTTGTGCTGTAGTTCGTTCAGCATTCCTCTTTCAAAAAGATATGCTTTAATGAATTATTGCCAAAAAATGATTGGATTCCCTACAGTAATAATGAAACTGAGGAATCAAGCCTCCCAACCCCCCCCCCAAAAAAAAGAGAGGATCCCTTAATTATTGCAAAGAGAGGTATTAATCAAAAGAATGCACTCCATGTGAAGAAATAGCAGTCCCCAATTGTGGAATGGAAGTTGCTGTATGAGAAAGAACACCATTAAAAGGATGAAAACTATCTATGATTAGAGCCTCTGTCAAATTTTGTCCAAGCATATCTGGAGATGCCTGTTTGGTATCTTGATTTTGCATTTCTGTCAAATGAAAAGCAAGTCTGGGGAAACTGCTGGAGCATCCAGATTTTAAAATGATGAGGACACTATACGATTTGTGACATTTTAAAATGAAAAATCAGAAGCTCAAGCAAACTTGTATAACCTGATTCCACAGCGTGCTAGTGCTACTGTCAATCGTGAGCTGCCTTGATAAGCTCTCAACTACCAATGAGCTCTTACCTTGTTTAGTGGACATTATGTGGAAACTAGAATGTAAGTTTGGCCATTTTTTGTGATGTCGCATGGTTTTCAACTCATCTTTGATCCAAAAGGATGGAGGGCAAAGATTTGGAACTGAGGGAGATTACTTAGTGTAGCTGGTTGTGTGGATCCATATGTACTTGACTAGAGAACGTTGCTTGCTGCATTTTATGAGCATGATTCAAAAAGGTTTTCTTGTGATTGTACACAAGTTCCTGGCTTGCTTCACCCCGTCTCCTGTTCCTCCAAGGCAGATTTTACTTGGGAGAGAAGATTTGAGCTCAGATAGCAACTGAGTGCCCTTATCCTGTAGCCTGGTTATCGACCATCTTTGTGGAATTTCATTCATCAGTGGCCTTTTAGGAGAAAGGTTTCTCACCTTAGGAGTTATGACACAAGATATATTTAAAGTTGAAATCTTAAGGTATGGTAGACTCTGTCTAGGAGCCAGATGGTTGAATGGCCTGCTACTGGGGTTTAACAAACAGTAAGGTGATCTCATTAGGTTATGACTTGCTTAAACCCTTTTTCTTTGCATCTGATCCAATGTGTTTGAGAATATATGTTGTCTTCAGGCTTATGTCTGAAGTTTGCAAATTGCTGGGGATAACAATCCATGAGTGTTCTGGTTGCCTAATCATTAACATCTGAATATGGAGTGGAATCATGATGATCAAGTTTGAGACTTTCAACAGGCTTGGACCATCCAATTAGATCCCTAGTTGGCAAGACTTAATTGCATCGAACTAAGGTTTGTCTAGCTTTTTATGCTCATTAGATGTTCCCCAGGTTCAAATTATAATTTATTTATTGTTTGTGTTGGCATTTATTTTCGGTAGTTGCTATCTTGTCTTTCTAGCCATCTGTTTGGCTATTTATCTCAAACTTCGGCAACACTCTTAAATGAGACACTAATTTCTGGCAACCTCGTTTTTGTTCTGGTGGTTGCAAATATTTGCGGGGACTATTAGTTCTGGGGAAAGGAGTATCTAGCACTATATAGGTTCTTCAGACAAGTGAGGTTGCTTTCCTGGCATTCAATAGATCTTACATTGGCGGTTTTCTTAACAAGCAATAATTTTGCTGATAGTACTCTGTAACTCTGGTAGTCTGGTGCTAACTTACCCTAGTAGTGCAATCATTGATCAATAAACTATCTGCTTGATTTGATGGTCAAATTTTTGATGATTCCATATTTCCATCATATATGACTGAGTTGAGTGATCCTTTAATCATTACATTTACCATAGATCTACCAACCAACATCTTCTTACCCCCACCTTCACCCTCAAAAACAAGGGACCGGAAAGGGGAAACAGGAAAAACAATAATGACAGATTATCATTTCATGTTAGACTTTGGGAGAATCAGTTTATGCTAGGTATCTTTGCATCAGTGAATCATTTTTTTGACTTTTGGGAGAAGCACCATTGCGCAAATAGCAAACAAGCGAAGTCACGTGATCATATGAGTGGCGCTGGCACCTTCTCATGAAAAGATTTCCTGGTATAATAGTAATATCTTCCCCCCTCTTTAGAACTCTTGAAAAATTTGTTTGTTATATGATTCCCATTCTTGCATGTTTCCACTAATCTTAGGCTGATTATTCTTTTCATCATTTTTGTCTATTTCAGTATACCCTTGCCACAAAGCCTAGCGTATGTGTCTTAATCTTTTTATTATTCACTCAAACTGAACTCCAGGAGCCATTTTGGATTTTTTGTGAACTAATTGATACTTGAGAGGCATTATTGCTTCAATTCTTCAAGAGCATTGTGTCTGTCATAGTTTTTCTGGCTTTAGAGGCGCCTGGGTTCAGATTTCTTATGAATAAATAACTTACTTTCATCCTACGTGGGTGATGCTGTGTGATAAAGATGTGCCAAAAATGTGAAATTGCTCTCTTTGGCAACTTCAGCAAAAGTGAAGATGCGCTGATGGTTTGAAGATATCAGATTGACCTCCTTCTGGGCATTGAGATGTCCACTTTCGGGTGGAAACTGAGTTCTGGTGATGAAACTAGCACAGATGTCTATATTATTCACTTTGATATGCGAACTACATGACAATATGAACAAATGGCTTCTGAAATCTGAGGAGGACCATTTGATTATTTGATGGGGTTTGGCAATATACTCATGTATTATGTATGCACTCATTATTACAAATTCTTGTTAGCTGTTTAGCATTATGTTTCAAAAGAGGTGAAATGGTTGATTTTTTGCTAGAGTTTTGAAGCTCTAGATGCTAAAGTGCGGCCTTCTAGAAGAGCCCAGAAATGCAGACTGGCTGATGGCATTTATTCGGAACATTAGTGGATAGGAACTGCAGTTGATGACAACTACAAACTCTTACCAAGTTTTCTGCATGTGTGGAATCTCTTGTAATGATATGGCCATACTTATGTGGCCCCAGTCCCTAGAGGTTGATAACTGGTGAATAAATTATCTGCTAATAATGGAGTCTTACATCCTGGTTTGTCATTCGTGTCCAATTCCAATGTTCAGAGTCTGGGTCTGAGAAGTGAAGGGCCCAAGGACATACCCATAATAAAGCACCGCAGGATGGTTTAGACTTTAGAGATTAATTGCTTCCATTTCTTTCTTTTTATATATCTTTGGGGTTACTGTTTTGAGTTTCTTGTTTTCCTTCCAAGCTAGCCCCACACGCGCCTTAGCTGTGGCCTATGAAATTTTTTAGTATTATTGACTAGAACTATGAAGTGATTTCTTTATGCTGCATTAAGTCCTTGCGCACAATTCCTTTTGATATCTTTTCTTTTCTTTTTATTGCACCCCCGGGGGGGGGTGTTATAAATCTAATGTTCTGATTTGGATGATGTTATAGTTCCCTACCCAGAGTTGGGGAAAAAAAGAATCTTATTTAATGGATTGATGTAGCAAGAATCCATGCACATACAATGCTGAGACTTATTTCTTGATTATTTTTCTTGGTGGATCTTCACATGAGCTCTTATCTGTCTGTGTTTCCCTGACTGCTCTTTAACTTCATACCTAACCTACTGCTGTGAACTTTGTACAGGCAATATTCTTACTTCCCAACTCCAGGAATTGCTTTAGTGCCATCCTACTCTCTTCATTGATTTCCTGATGGCTATTGAGTGTGTGGCTTATTGGAATTGATTGTGGTTTACAATAGGATTGCTTACCATCTTTTGGTGTTGCTTAGGGTCGTTTCCTGAATTTAACAAGCTATTATTGCGAACTTTTGTGTGGAGCAGCTTAACTGATCCTGCTAGCAATATGCTAGCTGTAAGTCTTCTCTAATATTTACTTATCTTTTGTAATATTTATGAAAGTTGCAGTGCAGTTAAGAAGATTTTTCTTCTTCTCTAATGAGAGTTAGGTGTCCTAGGGCTTTTTTTTCTTTTTTTTTGGGGGGGGGGGGGCGCTATGATAGAACTTTCATGGAGTTTGCAGCTGGTTGTCTTTTTGGTTGACCGCCCTCCCCCATCACTAATGTATCTGATTGAGGTCGAACTGCAGAAATGATTTCATTACTTTCATACAGCTCCACTTAATTATAATCACCACAACGGAGGTGTTACATTGCTGGTCTCTATGTTGGAGAGGTGGAGAAAAATCAGACATAATACCGTCAGATTTTTGTTGTATTTTGGAGCGTTGTGCATAGTAGTTATTGACTTTTCTGAAAGAAACTCATCCTTTTGGGGGGGAGGGGGGTCCGTGTTTGAAGATCATCTTCAATGTCTGAGTGGTGTATGTCCACATATCAATGAATTTTTGCCTTCTCTTCATCTTTTTAACTGATCTTTTTTTGTTAAGTATGCCTTTGCTCAGGAATGCTTGGGCAAACCTTTCCCCTATGATGGTCTTTGTGTGCTGCTTGATATGTATGACCATGTGTTAATGATGGATGACCACATACTAATATATGCAGAACTTGTACTCGCATGGGTTATCATCCTCAATTTATGTCAGTACAATTTCTGTGGCTGTCCTTACCATTGATTCGAAGAGGTGTTGTGTTGTTGTGGTATTAGGCAATGAGCCTACTTCCCATGCTGTTCATAGTACATGTCAATTTAATCCAGCTGCAGGGGTGTTGGCCGATTGGAAATGTAATGTTGAATTTGGCTTACATATATGGATAAAGGAGATGCTGAATTTCTAAAAAATGGATGTGGTGCACTCCAATGTCCCACTTGCCACTTGTCTATATTTTTCTTGGGTGAAACTAGACCACTACATGGTGTTAGCAATGGCTGATTTTCTAGCTGGGTCTTATTAGTCCTACTTTGTGGTACTCACTGTTTGCTTTCCCTTTCAGCCATTGTCAGCGCAATTCAAGCAAGTGGATAGTGTTAATTGCAGTCTGTTCCCATCAGGTACTGTTACCTTTCCTGACATTAGCATGTGTTGTGAGCTGGCAGAGTTCATGGATTATAATACCACCATGGTTTGAGTTTTATTCCTGATTATCACCCTATTTAAAAATTGTGCCAGTCTACCACTATTTTAAAAATAAGACTCACAGCACCACTCAGCAATCTGTAACCGCTCGAACAGGCTTTTTTTTGTTTTTTTCCCTTCTAGCTTCATAGGGAAGGCAAACTCCATAACTAAATGCAAAAAATAGGTACAAACAATGACCTCCCTGAGTTTGATTCATCCTTCTTACAAGCCCACATTTTGATTGCACCATCACATGTTTCATATGAGCTCTCAAGAATGCCACAGTTCTTCACTCTTGAATGCCATCTTGCAAGCCAAATTCTTGCTACTTATCCTTCCAATATTCGTAAAACCTTGCTAACAGATGCATTCGAAGCAAATCTACATTGCAAAATGAAGCAGTGGAGCTGCTTTTCATAAAGAATATGACCACAAGCAGGGTAAAGCATTTCATCAAACACCTTATGGGCATCATCTAAAGACAGCATTCAGGTACAAAAACTGACCACAAGGTACTGATAAAGTTAGTGCAACCGAAGCCAAACACTGCTTCCTTCACATAACTTGAACCTGTTGTCAATCTTGCATCAATTTCAGGAATGGTGGGATTTGAATTTTAGAGGGCTTGAGGATAAAATTTGCTAAATTGTGGTCATGGTGGGATTCGAATTTTAGTGGGGAACTCAAATTCAATCTTAATTTTGGCAATTGCAGTACTACAAATGATTAATTTCTCTCTAAGGGTTTTGAATGAAGAGAAGCTTTTTATTTAGGGAAGCTATGGGTTGATGTATCTGGAGAGTGAGAGGGAGCAATGGCAAGTTTCCTCCTCATAAAAGCAAATAAAAAGTTGAAGAGTTTTTTTTTTTTTTTTGGCGGGGCAATAAAAAGTTGAAGTCACCTGTACAGTGGGTGAAATGGTATTTTGGGTTATATTTTAAGAACACATGGGTAGCCTGGAATAATTTTGAAATGAAGTGGTAGTGTAGAATAAAAAGCAAAACCGGGTGGTAATATAATCCATGGACTCTGAGTTGGCATGTTGCTGTTTACTCAGAAAATTATATCCTAATTTACCATTCCTAAAGTGGGACTACTTGCCTTGTCGTGTTATGACTCCATTTAACTTTGGTATCTGTGATTTTAGGGCTGACAAAAGTTTGGGATTGAGTTATGTTTGCACACATATCAAAACTTGTAAATTTGTTGAGAGATGCCTTAAATTGAACGATCCATTGAGTAAACTGTTTGAAAACCCCCAATCTAGACCCCTGCAATATGAATGGAAGAGGGTCTCATCCTGCTAAACTTTTTTTTTCCCCTTGTTTCTTTGCGTGACATGTCAACTTTGAAATCAAAATATCAGCATGTGGATTTACATAATAAACACCTATAGATTTTCAAACACTAAAACGAATGTAGTTGAAATTAAATGTCACATCGTTAAGCTAATATTGTTTTCTTGTGCTGTGTGGGCTTTCAGTTTCCTGAAATGAGAATGGTAAAATTGCTCAGTAACTGCAAAGATCTGCAACTAAACTATGTTATAAACTCTGTTGTATTCGTATTCACCTTTAACTCCAAAAGACCTACTTGTGACTGAATAAGAGTCAAAGGCTTGCACTTATTACTGCTTTCTTGTGTTGAAAGTGCATGCCAACAAGTCCTCAAGAATGGCAGGTCCCTTAGTAGGTGGTGGAACACGTTACCTGCAAACCCCCCCCCCCCCAAAAAAGGAAAGGAAGGGAAAAAAAAAAAAGAGTTGGAAGAGCAGGGGGGAAAAAAGGAGGAGGTGACTATCGGTTAAATCTAAATTGCACAAGTTTCCTTTTCTGTGGAATTTTGTTGAATCTATCTTGCCAAGAAATCTCATCTAATCATGATCTTTGCTTAGAGGACGAGGATTTCTTTTATGTTATATTTTGTGGGTGAAGACTGAAGAGATCTGTGCTTTTTAGCATTACCTGTTTCTGTACCGTTGTGTTGTGGTTTACGGCCTCATACCAAATTAGGAGAAGCGAAAATGTACACCTGTGTAGCAACAGCTTAAGGTGCCTTACTAATTTGTGATGGCGAAGAACCCAATTTTAAACTCAGTAAAATGTGGATATGAATCTCAAGGGCCTTCATTTTAGTCTTTTTTGGTAGAGGGAATTTTACTGCATTGATATTTCCTTCCACTTTTTGTTTCATATGGACTGTCAAGTGTAGAGAGTATTGTTTGAAACATATGTTATAGAACAGCTGTATATATTTTGAGATTCTCTTTACTGCTCAAGGTGTACTTATCTTGTATATAAGAGGGGTTTTGTGCTCAATGTTGTTATAATTAAAGGTTTGGTCATTTGTTTTTAAAGCTGAATTCCTTTGTGGAGATAGCATTGTGGTCCATCAACTTAAAGAGGTACATGAGAAGAGGGGCAGGGTGGGGTGTGGGGCTGCTGAGGTGATATGGAAAATCTGTCTTGAGAGTGACTCCAAAGGTATTTTAAATTGAGCGGAAAAAGTCACTCCGTTGAAGACAAGTAGACTGCCAAAGGCACAGTGACTTGTATAATTGATGAAGTGACGATTACTATTACATGCCTTAGGTTTGATTGCCCCCACCACAGTGTATCATCTTTGCGCTTTCTCTGAATGCCTGACAGTGGTTTGATAAGAACTGACCATGGATAATTGGTTCTGCATGCTTAAAACTTCATTTATACTAGCAAATTTGCCACTTTGAACGATATCTGCTTCAAGCCAGTACACATAGTTGCAAGTTACGATATCCCTTCATATAAGTTAAAAGTACCTGTTTTGGACGCTTGGTTTTTTGAAGAATTATAGTCATTCTTGATGCCTCATTTAAGTCTAGACACAGACAGAAAATAGTCAAATGCGATACTTGAACGTATATCTACTTCATAATTCTGGCCGATCTGAAAGAATAATGATGGGTCTACATATATAGGTTTCATATGTCAATTAAAGGACAGTATGATAATACGAAGTACTAAAAGAAAAGGGCCGGAAATGCGCTGCTAATAAAGTGCAGAGTTCTGTTGCGGAAGTCAGATTAGTAATTCTATCCAGCAGAGTCTATCAAGCAGAGGCATTCACTTGGGCTGAATTTCTGTCTGTATCTCTGAAGCTTTGCATTAATTTCACTTGCAGTACTTTTGCTAAAAGCCCTAATACTGTAGTCATATGCTTCAGGAGGCAATCTTTAATCTTATTGCTGGCCAACCACTTGCTCAGGGTTTGGGTCCTCTTCATTGAATACCTCCCAACTGTGTACAATTGGCTTCTCTATTAATATCATGTTGCTGTGTCCCTATTTTCGGTGCGACTTTGTTGCTTGATAGTTCATAACATTCTCCAAGTTAAGCTGCTTTCATGGCGTTTCTTGAGCTCATTACAGTGGTCGTCTTAGCTCTGACTTTCTCGAGGATAGAGCTCACCCTGTGCTCCATGGTGAAGGGCTCGGTGCTGTGCACTGACTGTGGTCCTGACGATGATTTCTCTGGTTTGCTTCTCTGTTCTTATGGTGGAAAAGAATCTTGATTTTTTGGAAGAATACACGTCACCTTTTGTTTATTATTATTATTTATTACTTGCACAAGTTCTTGTTTTTCAAATCTTTGTTTACAGAAGTTTCACATCCTAAAATTTAAAAATGTGAAAGAAAGATATGTGAGCTAGACCTTGCTACTGCTGACATATGCAGTTTCTTTGTTTTGATATCATGTTGCGATCTTTGTGGCTGGGCTGAGTAGTGATCATGAGTTAGAGCACTGATGGCGTCCCGGCAGGACACCCACCACCCTTCAGACAGTGCGATTCGGACTTAGTTAATACCCATACCCATGTTAAAGTGTAGCATTTGATGCAAAAGTCTAGGTATTAGACTTGAGGTTTGCCTCCAGAAGTCTTGTATGTGTTTTGGTGTAAAATGCTAAGTCAGTTACTGTAATTACGTTTGAATTGATGAGTACCCACCGTGACCACTTAGGCTAAAATGATGAGTACGAGTAAGATAGATCCATCTGCTCCTGCTCCCTACTGGGTAAAGAAGTGGAAATCCTCTGTTGGCAAGGTTGCACCCATCTTTTCTAAAACCAACTCCTATTGTTTATGCATACTCGATGTCTAGAAGGAAATCCTCTCCTAGTTCCCTTTAACGGTGTACATTTGAACTTCGCATAGCCTACTTTGGCCAGCTCTCCCGGTCCAGGCTACTGTTGTCGTGATCGTTGTTGAATGTTGATGATGATGTGCTCGCCATTTTGTTTGATGAGGGAAAAGGGCGACGTCATAGTTATGTCTACTTCCTATCCCAACTACTTGACGTCAGTTCATTCTTTGAACCAGCTTCCCTTTTTTTTTTTTTTTGGTTTTTTGTTTTTCACTTCATTACAGGCATCAGGGTTCTGGTCAAGTGCGACAGAGTGAAGAAACTGTCAATGGCAATAACCGATGGCAATGGTGCTTTCCGAACCAACCTGCCATCCAACGCTCCAACACTGGCAGCTCCTACTTCGCCCAACTGCCTGGCCAAGCTTGTTGGCGGACCAACCCAGCTCTACGCCTGGAAGAAGAACATGTTCTCCAAGATCGTCATAACACAAGGAGACGACGAAAGCACCTATGCTCTCGAGTCCCCCCTCTCCTTCTCCAAGTCGTGCCCGGGGAAGTGTGAATCAGTCGGCTCTTCCAAGACCATTGATCTTCCTGTCCCCCCAGAGTACGGCCTGCCACCCACAAGCTACTACACCCCTTTCTTTCCTATTATAGGGATACCCTGATCTCATGTAATTAGGGTCTCAATTCACTCCTAGAGGTTAATTAGTATGTAATAGGCAACTAGCGAGTTGTCCATAGTATATGCTTATATATATCTGGAACTGTTGGATGTGTAAGAATATTAGTACTATTCACAGTATGCTGTATGTCTGAGATTATTGTGGATATTAATGTTGTAATTATGTGGCGCAATTTTAGTCAAAATGTAGTGGCACTAACTTGCTTTTTGAATGACTAAGCTTGTAAGGGGTTGGGCCGGCTGGCTAAACAAGGAAGTGCCGAAGTCTGAACGCACGTCCCCCCTTTTATCTGGTTGTTTATTGCAAAAATATGCTGAAGTTAAGGTCCGATCATTGAAATACTTGATTGTTATTGAGAAGTTAAACGAGTTGCACATTTGTTTGTTAATTAAGGAGTCTCATTTCTAAATGGTTGTTCTCTCGTTAGTTTTCCTTCTCCTGATTTAACTGAAATTTTTAATGACGTCATGGATGTTGCTTGGCCTAGATTGATCGATGAACTTTTGTAATTTTAAGACTTAGTCCCCTCAAATGTACCAACCAAAAAAAGAAAAGAAAAAAAACCTTTGCTTATGATAAGTGTCTTGCCACAAGATACTTTTTAAGTATCTTATTTTCACTTAAAATGTATATTGCACATATTGAATTGAAAAAAAATAATATCATTGAAAAGTGAAAGGATGTCAAAAAATTATAAATGGTGTAAAATCATCATTTCATACACTCTTTAACATTTACAAAATTACACGTATGAATGGTATGATATGCCTTCGCGGACAAGGTTGATCCGATTAGGATGTCAGTTTATATTTATTAGCGTAGTCGACAAGTATTAGAGTTTTTTAACTCATAATAAGTTGTAATTATTAAAAATTTGGTGAATTTAAATCATAAAATATACTAATTTATATTAAGATAAGACATTTAAAAGTAGACAAGATATTTAAAAGTGTCTTGCAATAAGATACGTATCATCACCCATTGTGGATATGGTTAGCAATTTCATGTCAATGATCTCAACTAAGAAATTTGCAAGACATAAAAAAATAAGTGTAATAAGAGAGACCCATTGAAAGAGGTCAATTTTACGGAGAAAATTGTAGTGTCATTTGATATAAGAAATATCTAAATTCGTCATATTAAAGTTGAATATAATCCGTTGTTTGAAATACACTAGATAGCATAATTGTCCAATTTGATAGAGCTCTCTTTTTTCTTTTTTTCTTGTTTGTAAGTAAGAAGTAGGGGTGGTCATGGATCTTGGATCCGACCCAGATCCATTAGATCCACCCTATTTGGATGAGTTTAGATCCATTATTTTTGGATTCAATGGATCTAAAAAAGGACTTGGATCTTAAAAGGGACTAAAGATAGATCCACTGCTTAGATCCAGATCCGATTCGTTGGATCCATTGGACCCGTTGGTCTTGTAATCCAAAAATCGAATAAACAAGTCTATTAAACTTGCCCCCTCTTTATTTGTCCTTGACATATCGTACATTGCTAGTATTCATTTTCAGGAATGTGCACGTGTACCCAGTGAATAATTATCCAACCCTACGTACTCAATTCATATAACTTTTAGGGGGTGTTTGGTGAACAAAAAAGGGTTGGGGACTTGAACATTCAGGGTTCAAGTTCCATTCCTTAATGTTTGGTGATAAATTTGGGAAAAGGAACTTGATACCTGGGGGAATCAAGTTTCTCCATAAACCCCTGGAACTTGAACCCTCCCATTATTGGGGGGTTTCAAGTTCTCATCCCCAGGGTTCAACATTATTGTTGTTGTTGCT
>JACYFF010031954.1:100601409-100708297 GCA_017589665.1 Selenicereus undatus
TGTGTGTGTGTGTGTGTGTGTTTGTGTGTGTGTATGTGTGTAGATATAAGTATGTATGTATATATGTAGGTATGTAGATATGTATATACACACACAGTTACATGCAAATTTTCAAGACAATTTAGAAGCAATAAATAATTTTTCTGTGAAGGCTTTAGAGAGTTGACGTTAATAATAATGTAATGTTATTTTTAAAATATCCATTTTATTATTTAAAAATTCAAATCTGATGCAATGGTCGGGTACATACTAAAAAAACATGTATGCTTGAAACTTCTTTTATAAAAAAATGCCTTAATGGAAAAAAAAGTAGTGATAATGTTTACGCTACTCACCCAATTTTTTTGAGTTAGACTCAAATTCTCATTATTTCTTTATATCAACTTATTGACGTCGACCAATCAATTATTCAACGATACTTTTAAAATACCATTTACTTATTCAGAAATTTAATTTCAGGACAACGCACAGGTCTTAGCTAGTTAATTAAGAAGGCCATATATGTATGTATCTACATCAATATCCCATCACAAGGGACCCTTAGATTTGAAAGTCAAGCTCCATGCCAAAGGGAAAAACAACCCAAAGAAGCAAAGAAAAGGTCAAGAGCATCCCACGACTCATGTCCATTAGCTCACACTAAAAAATCAAAATCAAAATAATAGTTCGATTGTCCGAAAAATTTCAAAATATTATTTTGTCTTAATTATAAATATAGTTTCATGACGCTAGAATTTAGATATGTTTCATAAATTAAGCTATTGTAGATTTGTGGTCTATTGCTATTTAACTAGTAATGGTACTGGTGATTAATAATCTACGATTTTTAAATTTAAGGTCAATTGTAACCACTAATCAATCTCTTTGTGATTTTGCAACTCAGAAGTAAAGTTGTTACATCAGACTCTCTCGCACCACATTTGGTGGCGGAATTTCTGGGATATTGGATTTGAATTTTAGTACTTGTGATTATAATCCCTTTCAATAATTAAAGAATTTATTGAAAGATTCTGGGATCAATAAGATGAAAGACTTCAGTAAAGACTTCATTAAATGATAAACCATGAGGTCAAATCATACAATTTTCTTTATTTTGAGTTTGAATTGTAAATGCTGGAAAAGTTCCTTTATATCTTGCGCAATGGTTTAAATCATGAGTACATTAACCAAGCTAACAGTTAAACAATGAACCCGGTGGCTTGGCAAGTATGTAAGATGGCTATATGTATAATTTCTTCAACAATATGATATGCTAAAGCCAGTTTCTTGTGCAATACAAAGTGTTAATGGTGGGGGTAATCCCACACCATTGTATTCTATGTAGTTGTCTCATCCGTGCTTTGGCTTGACTTAGGACAAGTTTAGAGCGACACAAAGCAATCAAATTGGGGCTTTGGTCCTAGCTAGCTAGCTCGTTTAGCTTAGTTATTCTATAATTCACTGCATTTTTTTCTCTGTTATTAGAGTCATTGAGCTTCCAAATACACCCACCCATTTTAACTCCTATATCGACAAATAACCAAGTACTCTTGATAGTCAAATTAGTTTATCAATATATATATATATATATATATATATATATATATATATATATATATAACATTGGAGATGATGAAAGACATTGATGGAGTCCACCCAGGAGAGACGATGCTTATACGATACTCACAAAAAATTTACTAGGATAAACAAATAATCGTATTATTATGTATGAACGATCCATAGATAAAATACGTACACATTTTCGAGAGTAAAATTAGGGAGTGTTGATTGATCCAGAAAAAACTCCGTTGGCAGGGCTACGTCATCAGCCCGCACTCCAAGGGATCCACTAGAGTGGCTTCTTAAATGGGGCCCTAGGTATGCCCACGTATAGCCCGTTCCCTTCTAGGCACATGGAGCAAGGACGATCCTAGGAAATTACCAGGTGACTCCTGGATACTATACACTATAAATATCCACCTACCCCCTGATAAAGCTAATGAATTATGGGCACATATTCTTATGCTCTAACATTCCGCGTCACATTTTCTGACTCTTCTTGTTTTTTCTGTTTTCCTTCTTCCCCTGAAATATTCTAACTTGACCTTCAGAAAGACGTTCCTCGAACCCAACCCAAAGGAGTGCCTCGTTGCAGGGAAAACGAAAGGGCCGGCGAATCGAACGATCATCATCACATAAGCTCCTTTTTCGCCACCTCATCCCATCTTATATTTGTTACGGAAACATTGATGATGTAGGATAACTCTACAGATCTAATTATCTTATTAGTTAGTAGATACGACAATAACATCTATCAATGTGAGTCTCGCTTTTATAAAATTGAAAGAAATTCAAATATAAACAGTCTCAAATATATAAGCAAACTCGATTACATGATTATCTGATTAGTAGACGGGTTGCACAAATATCCTTGGACGCTGCCACAGAAAGAAAGGCTTGACTGATTCAAAGAAAGACTTGATAAAAGCATCCCATATAAGAGGTAATTGCCTAGATGTTAGGACAAGGCCCAACAGCCTCGTAAGTCACTTTCCCTGGTTTCTTTTTCCCAACCGCGTACGTAGAAGTTTCAAGCCAAAGATCATTGGAACACGTCACAATCACCAAGGGCAATATAGTCTTTTACTCTACACAATTAATTGATTAAACCTGTCTTAGCTTAGCAAGTCAATGGACTCTTATATATAAAGTAACCCCAACTAGGTTATGAGCTCAAAAACAAATTCATTAACATCAGAACGTACATCAACATGGAGCTTCCACCAGGCTTCCGGTTCTACCCCACCGAAGAAGAGCTCATCGCCTTCTATCTCCACCACAAGCTCCATGCCCTCGGTCCCGAGCTCGATCGAGTTATCCCCTCCATTGATTTCTACAGCTTTGAGCCCTCTCAACTCCCAGGTTTCGATCATTCCTCAAACTCTTCATTTCACCTCAATTGTATCTTCTATATACAGTGTTTTGATATGATCTTTGTTTTGTTTGATACTTGAACATTTACTCTCTTATAATCGGCCTCTCTATGGACACAGATGCTTGTAAAATTGAGATTGTCTACATCTAAATCTTCTCATAAACACCGCAAAAGCGGGACCCATATTGGGATCGGAGTAGTTTCTGTCGTACATGAACAAGTATCTAACCATGTACAACTATGCACTGGGCTTGTATTTGAGCTCACGTACTAGCTTCACAAAATGAAATATGGCATGGTATCAATTGTTAATGCATATATAGTCATTTGAGTGTGTCATGATCGTTTCCTTTATTTCATATATGGGTCACTTACATCTAGTTTTGAGTTACTTTATTAGGTACTATAATTGTGTATATGTTAGTACTACGTACCTACTAAGTGATCATGCATTGACTTAACTAATTTTAACTATTTTTTGTTGGTGATCAAATAGGGTTAGCTGGAGAGCTCTGCAATGGGGATACAGAGCAATGGTTCTTCTTCAGCCCAAGACAAGAAAGAGAAGTGCGAGGAGGGAGGCCTAGCCGGACCACAGGTTCCGGCTACTGGAAGGCTACTGGCTCACCAACGTACGTCTACTCATCCGAAAACAATAAGGTTATAGGCATGAAGAAAACCATGGTTTTCTATGAAGGCAAAGCCCCTACTGGTAGGAAGACCAAGTGGAAGATGAATGAATACAAGGCCATCAAACTGCATCAACGCTTTCTCAATAATCCTAACACTTCATCCACCTCCACTATTCCTGAGGTATGTGTATCATCCTCATCGTTTTCTACTTAGTTACTCTTCCATTAGGCTATTTTGAAAGCTATTTTGAGAATAGGGTTTATGGTCTATAATTTGGAAGAGTGGTAAGAGGTTGACGAAATAGAGAATTAACAAGAGTATTTACTCATATTTGCTGTGTTTTTGGAGGTTAATATTTGGAGTATGGATGATCGAGTTCTCAAACTCACTTTGCTCAATCCTCCATCCTCCCCCTACTCTTAGTTTGCTCACGTTTTGATTTGGGTTGTGACTGAAAGTGGGGTAGAATTTACGTTCAAGGAGAGAAACACCCGAGCCAGTTAGTTCTACTCTTGGCTGTTCGCTCGCTCTTTTTCTTTTCTTTTTTTTAAGGGGGGGGGGGTCTTTAAAGGGATACGTGATGATTGATGTAGGTGGGATTTGAACCCATATGTGTAGCAGCAACTTCCAGATACTTTATCAGTTGAGCTAACTGACACCTACTGTTGGTTAGCTTGTTTCATGATAAATGAACACATATAAGCTAATACTCAATTTGGCTGTGGATCTGATGGTGCAGCTGAGGCATGAGCTGAGTTTATGCAGAGTGTACATAACCTCAGGATGTGCTCGGGCATTCGATCGACGACCACCTGGAAGATTAAGCATTAATACTAATGCTCAAGATGCCATTGCTAGTAGTAGTAAAGATCATCAAGTCCAAGCAAACATGACAGTTCCTGTTTCTTTACAAAATGATGTGAAGAATGCAGCAGGAGCAACATTTTTGATGGAGAAAAGTTGCAGCTCATCAGCTGCTAGCTCCAATTCTGGGGGAAATTACCACTGCATATTCCACCCTGATAAAGGGACTGCTGTAACTGCGAACAATGGGATTGAAATTACGGCTGATGATGATTTGGAGACGTTTTCGGATTTGCAGCAGCTTAATTGGTTGTAATGAACTCGGACGTATTACCACTAACAACAGGACAGGAAATTAGTATAGCAACAATAACAACACGCTGTATGGATCTGATTAGTAGGGTCTTGAGAGATCTAGAGTTATGTTGCCAATCTTACCCTTTCAAAACGACATATCAATATGATGATGCGAGGTTTTAGTTTTCCTTTACGATTTACGAAAGATTAGACATTAGAATATTGGTGTATCACTGTCACTGTTGGAAAACAAAATTGGGGGGCGGGGGGAGGGGGGAGGACCCCCCCCCCCCCAAAAAAAAGAGTAGTGGCTAGTCTGTATGAAAATTGAAAGGGTCAAGTTCTACACACGTGTATGAGAAATAGCTAGAATGTATACAATAGTTTCTAATTTAATTCATATATTATGGGATTTTTCACATGCATGAATCTCCACAAAGTGATCTCATCTTCTTCCCCTTTTTCTTTTTCCTGTAAGGTTGAAACAAAAAATTATGGGCTCCCTAGGATTTCCTGCTAAATTGGGGAAATGCATGTTTGTTGACCCCTCACATCAGGCTGTAACAATAGAAGTGATACAGGGTATGATTTTGTCAGACAGAAATTTCAACTTTTTTTATGCAAATTGCGTTGATAGACGCATATATATGGTTAGCTCACTCGAGAAAAGATAAGAATTTAGGGTAAAATTTTTGCGAAGATTGTATGAGTTCATGCTCTATAAAGATGTAAGGAAAATATAATGGTGAGTTTATGAAATATGAGACGGATCCAACACTTATACACCTTGGATTTTTTTTATCAAAGTTGTGTACATTTCGTATGTAATTCTCACTATCTAAATCCCTGAATATTGCATGGGAATATTTCTGTGAAGTAAATCACGATTTCTTAATTTACTCAAGTCAATCATAACGACATAACATAGATATATGACAAGTAAATGATGTCTGTTATTCTCTTACTAAATTCCACGTAACTGCACAAAATTGAATCCATTAACACACATAATACAGTGATCTCTCTCATGCTATACATGGGGCTGATTCTGGAATATATATCACTCAGAAAGCATTGATGAAAGTTGCACCGTGTTTTCATTGTGTTTGAACAGCCATTCAGAGACCACAATTTTCTTCAATCAAACTCAGCAAAACGGAATCCTCTGGGATCACTCATTGCCCTCTCGCAAGATGAAGATATGCATCGACGTTGAAAAAGACTGTTTGCATAGCTTCAGCCAAAAAATTATGCCCACAGAGCTGCTAATTTAAGGTCTGCAATTTGGTAGAGTGATGCCTCCACAACAAGCAGCAATTATAATGTACAGGAGCACAACAAGCAGGCACGTCAGCCAAACCCTGCAAGGACCCAAAAATTAACGAGCTGTTTGAGGTACCAATCCATACGAACACATGACATGGCAAATGGAAAAAGGGACACAGAACGGCCAGGAATTGCTCAAGGACTGCTGATGCTCAAAAAACGCCAGATAGTGAAACAAAATCAACGATTAATGCTCAAAAGGAGCTCAAAAGAGAGCTCGGTGGGAGTCCCCTACTCGCACAGAGACTGCTTGAGAAGCTTTGGAATTGCGCAAGCAACTTGGTATTTCTGCCATGGGGCATGAAACTCCATCCATAAGAAGGATCACAAGGAGTTTGTGGAAATGACTTGAAAGTATGAGACAACCTTAGGTTAGTTAGATGAGGATAAGTTGCTCGAAGTTGGCTAGGAAATAGGGGCAGGCCTGTTTTTTGTGGAATTTAGCAGAATTTGCTGTTCTTTTTGTTCTAATGGCTGGGGCTTGGGCTTGTGCTTGGTAGCTAATACTGTACTATTCATTTGGCATTTCCAGATTCGTGGGTTATACCCAACTAATGATTTTTTGGGGGAAGGGTTTTTGGGGGGGGGGGGGGGGCGCGGCAGGGATAATCAGCTGAAAGAAACATCAAAATCTTGAGCTTCAAAATAAATGCAATGATCTGAGCCTTAACCTCTTGAGTAGCTTGTTTTGACTGCCTATATAATTAAGTTTGCAGGACTATTACTGTGAAAATCTACTTAATATGCATGTGACGTATAAATATCATCTTGAACCACTGAAACAAATCTAACAAAGTACATCAACTAGCACTCAAAACATCAAGTGAGCTCTTCATTTCTCTCGGAGTACTGACTAACATAACTTATCTGTATTTCTGTAGTGTGCATTCCTGGAATTCCAAGCATAACATGCAATATTAGATTGTTATGTTAGGAATGCATAGCTTTTCTCAAGGGGAAGGGACGTTTTGCAATGTTTAGAGAATAGTAAAAAGGGCAGTGAATCTTACAGTAGCCTGGCATTTTTCATCCAAAGTGCACGACGAAGGCGTTTTGACTGTTTCCTGAAATGAAAAGCACTATCTTGCATTGTGGCCGTTTTGTCTACAAGAAGCTCGATTCTGTCGCCTCTCTCCAGTATCTTCTCAATGTTTTCCACCATGATGGTGTGAATCTGGATGCAGCAATAAATTCTTCAGAAAAAGTTTGTAAATGCAAGTCACAACTGACAAGAGGATTTCAATGGTAAAGAAAAAACTGCTGCCCATAAAGGAGTTCAGAAAAGTTAGTCATTCAGCATATCATTGGGTAAAACAATAATTATATTAGTAACAAAAGGAAATGTTGAGGCTATCAGTTATATAACCCATAATCAAAGGGAAGGAAACTCATGCCAGAAGTAAAGATTAGAAAAGGAACTTGCCTCATTAACTTCCCCTCTAACACGATTGATAGTATCTGCCGAGGGACTGCTTGAAAAGAACTCCATTTGCTGATGCATAACTCGAGAGAACTCATCATTCATAGCATATGCAGCTGCATTGTGTGCAATCCTGCCGTAGTTCTTCATGAACCGCATATGAATATCCTCCAAGTATGAGAATGGGATTCGTCCTAGCAAGCAACAAACATGTAAAACCAGAGGAACTAGACAATCAAACAACATAAAGAAGATCCTTAACAACTACAGCATTTTTCAACCACAGGACAGAAGTATTGGATCCTTTGTAGAGAAGTTGCAGGGTTAAAGCAGTTAATTGTATCAAAACAAAATGGAGCGAAAAAAAATTACGTATGCCTCCCAAGGAACTATCAATAGTGTCTGAATCCAACTCTAAATTGTCATCTGATGGCTTAATACAGAACTAAATTGTCAGAGCAATGCCATTCACAAAAGTGTCAATGTGCTGGTCAGTTGTCCTAGCAGCTCAAGGATAGAATTCCCATACATGCTAATTGGCTAGCAGATACATCAGCCAAACCCAAAGTTATCAGGTTGATCTAATTTCCAGAGTTAAAACAATTTGCTTCAGGAGACTCTGCTTATTGTTTGCTATCCTGGCTTCAACGAGATGAGGGAGATTCAACCCACACTACTCAGACATAGTGAGAAAAACATAAATTCATTGTTATTTCACTACAACAAACGCAAATCCTAAAGCTGCAAAACCAACTGCACCCTGAAAGAAACAACCACTTATGTCACAGAATAAATGCGGTTATGAAGACAACTGGAGCACTTGCTAGTGCCTTGAAAGTAGATGCATAGATAACTAAACAGTGGTCCAACAACTAGACTTAGGTTCTTGGCTAACACAATCATTTATGATAATTTTCTACTAGGCAAACAAGCTTGATAAATTTTCAAGCTTACTTCATATACAAGGGCCAGGCATAGACATACAGGGATGCTCATCCAGTTATGAATTGTGATTACATACAGAACAAGCTAAATGTCAAACTTGCTTGCATTCTTTTAACAAGCTTGTTAATCCATCTATGAATTATGATTATGTACAGAGACAGCTCATTTTTTGAAAATATTTATATTCTTTAAAAAGCTTGTTTATTATCTCATGATGTAATTGTACCACACCAAAGCTATAGCAAAAAAGCCAGAAATCCACCTATCAACATGCTATGGTTTTTTTTTTAATTAATGTGGATGCGCATGAATAACCAATGTATTATTTATCCTAGTTCTTCCAAAAAGGCAAGCCCATTTTACTTGCTATGCAAAACCCAAATTAGTGCACATAGGTAGGAACATTTTCATGGGCAGCATTTACCGTACTGAAGCCGCAGCAAGCCCATCACTAGTCATATACCTAGAAACAAAAAGGTTTCTTTGACTAGCTAGTTTGATCCTCACAAAGTCACATCCACATTGCCCACAACCCCCCACACCCCAAAAAAAGCCCTGACATTTCCTCAACTCTATCCAAGTCTGAAGCCAAAGCTGAACAAAATGCCAACTTTGGTGCCCCCTCATTCATAAAACCTCAATTCTAACATTAATCCATCAGCAGTAACAGCACGAAATTCAGTTCAGATTGAGTCCCCGTGGAAACAGCAATCAGAACCCTAACCCAAACATTCCGCTTACTTACAACCACAAAAAAAAGGAAAAAAAAAGGCGAATTCAAGCAGTATCAAGCACAAAACCCTAGAAGGGGGAATAGTAATCTACTTACTGCCAAAGGTGTCGTTGGCCATACAGAGGAAGGAGAGACCATCGGCCCGAAGAATGTGGAAGATATAGCGATCCTGGGAGAAGCAAAGCCTGGAATCAGGATGATCAGATGGAAGCTTCTCGAGAATACGGCGAGCAACGGCGGCGGTGTTGCCGGTGACGGCGCTGAACTCGGATAGCACGGTGGTTCCTCGAGCAACCACCGCGTACAGAATCGCCATCGCTGCCGATCAAACAACCACCTCCGATCACGATCCCCCCGCTCTCTCTCTCTCTCTCTCTCTTCCGGCAATGGAGGGAAGAGGAGGAGGAGAGATCAGTTGAGCCGGGAAAGAGGCCGCGCTGTGCTTTAGATTTACCGGTAATTCCACGGTGTAGAGTTTCTGGCGTGGAAACTTTGATTTTTGGAGTTGTTTATTTTCCCTCTTTTTTAACTTTCTATATCATACTCATGTAGAATTTTCAACGATTACATTGACTTAATTATGAATTATTAGCCTTAAATATTTATTAGATATGCTGATAAAAGAATTAATTGGTATCCTAATTGGATCAACTCTATTTGCGATGATATATAATACGTCTATTTTCAAAATGTGGTAAATTATAGATAAAAAAGTAATTTTATATAATCTATAAGTTATAATATGCTTCCACTATTCAGTCGTGCCATTTTTTAATTTTGAAAGTATAAGATAGTTAAGAAACGCCTTGTAGTAAGACATTTATCATTTTGCATTATATAAATTGACTTTTTCTATTTTAACAATCGCCTTTTTACTTTTTACTTTATTTTAAGAAGAGGTATAGTTGATAATAGGCAATATTTGAATCCGGAGTTTCAGTAATAGCTTTTAAAGATTTTAATTGTTGAATTAACTATCACTTATGTCTTCTACACGTAATTCATGTTGCATCTCAGAGAAAATGGAGAGTATGGATTAAACTAGACCGTATATGAATCTAATTTGTACATAATACTTGTAAATTCACCATTTATTAGCTACATATTCCCTCTAAAACAGAGATAATACTACATATTAATATGGACAAACTTTAACTTTGATTTTAATTTGATTTCAAGGAGTGATGATAATTCAATATATTTCAAAAGTTGATAAATAAGTTAATAGTAGTGGATGACATTCTACTATATAACATCACAATTGTTCAAAAATAATTTGGATTAGAATAGTTGTGTTGGACTCAATTTGTATTTTCATATTATTTAAAAAATCATAAAAATTTCTTTTATTTGGGTGTTGCGAAAGAAATCAAATTAAATTCTCTTTTAAATATTTAATTTAACTATAAACTTATTAGTATTCAATTTGTATACAACTATATAGCTAGTCTTAGTTTGAAGGGTATATTATAAATGTATTTATCTTATTAAATTCACTTATTAAGCTAGGAAACCTCAGTTATAGATGCTTATAGTTATTTTTTTGGTTTATACTTATATTTTGAATTAATAGTATCTAATATTAAAAAAAATGAAAAAGGACTGAACGAAAAGAAAAGGTAAAAATCACATAAGTAAGGAACCAAAGCAAGCCTCAGTGCCTCACAAGACCGAGGGAGAATACGCCGGCCAGGTGTTGCAGGCGGCAAAGCAATTGTTCTCTGCTGACCTTCTTTTTTACTCGTCTCTTAGAATTGCCCTTCAAGTCTTCAACCCAAATACGCCGCCCAAATCAACCAACGATTCAATTCTTCTGATTATATGTTGAAATTGGGGTGAATTCACAAAAGGGTTTGTTGGGTTGTGTTCGAATTTTGATGCAATGAAGCCAATTAGGCTTCCTGATCCACCTACTAGCCCTAGGGGCATGCCGGAGATCTTCGAAGGTGGGGTTTATGGCGTAATTCGACGTGCTGTTATCATCGGCAATGGTTTCCCAGGTGCTGAAAATCAGTGTATTGGCTTGGTTCGTGCTCTGGGTCTCTCTCAAAACCAGTTATTTTATGTAAGTTCTCGTAAACCAACTCTTTCTTATTGGGTCGATTCTGTTTGCACTTCTCAGTGTGTTATGTTGGCTAGTTTAGTTCCTGTAGCAATTTTTGAAAGGTTGGAAATTGTGCTATAAGATTTTGATAGCATCTGTGTGCTCTCTTTGGTGGGCTAGGGTTAGAAAATACACCTATGCGGGGGGGGGGGGGGCAGTTTTAAGCTGGAATAAGTATCCATGGACGGTAGAAATTGGGGTTTTTGGTTCTAGCTTGAATGACCTAGGTAACACAAATTTCGGGTCTGAATAAAATAAGACAAGACATATGAACAAATTTTGAATTTAGGAATTTGACCGCTGAGCCCTTGAGGGGTAATGCAAGATGGAGGTGGGTAGCCAATGCAGTTCCTTTCTGAGACTACTGAGGCCCTGGATGTTCTTTAAAACCTTTACCTCACTGTAAGAACTTGTTACTTTTATCTTGGGTTGGGGAGAGAAATTGTGCTCGCCAGTCACCACTGGATGCCCGTTTGAAGCTATCTGGTTGTTTTTGATATTTGTGCCAATGAAAATTTCCTAACACTGTCAATTGGAAGTTTATGGATTCACATGATTACATTACTGACTGTCATCTGCATTGAGCTATGTTACTTTAGTTGTTTAGCTTTGAAGATTTAGGGAATGCTCTTTTCAACTTGTCTTAAACATTTATCATTCGCATTCAGCAACTTCCAGTACAATTCAACAACTTTTAGCACAATTAAACACAATTCAGCATCATTCAGTAGCGTTGTTAAGTACTTATTGAAAATACTAAGTTATATTTTCTTCGACCATTCAACATGTTTTAGCATCTTTAAGTATGCTTCAGCATGTGTCAACAACTTTCAGCACGTTTCAACATATTTTAGCAATAAGCATCTATAAGTATTTCTCATAAGTCGAATAAGAACATGCCCTTAAGGTTCACACATATCATGATAAGCACAAATGTTTGCAGTTGACAATTTATAATTGGAAGATGGGTACAATCTTGATTGATCCTTTTCAATCATAGACATTGGGTTTCGGCTAGGTAATACTATAAGTGGAGGATAAATTCTCACAGAAAAAGATGGTGGATGATGAGTTTTGTGACGGGAGCGTATTGCTGGGGCTAGCCAGGATCACATTAGGACAAGCCTAGGCTTGACCATGGCTTCAAAGCGGAATGGAAATTTCTGTTTTTTACTACTAATTGAAGGATGGCAAGGAAATTTTTTGTTTCGACAAAAGGGCAGCAAGGTTGTTGAAAGGTTAATGTTAATTGCAGCCATAAGCGAATTGAAACTGAATGTACTTGTCACAAGAGAATAATTGTACATTGAAAGAATAGAAACTTGAAGTGGTAGAGCTCGGGACAAATATATGCTTTCACAAATTACCATGTGCAAGATTGGTGATCAAATGCTACATTAATGATGCTTTTATGATTGTCTTTTGGAATATTGCACCACGATTAGTCCACATTTCGAACCAGTTATACATCTACGTGGGATCATGAGAAAGAACAAGTGGGTCCAAATTTAGGATAAAGTTGATAATAGTGCATTGTGCCATGATTTCTCCAGGAAATTGGCATTGGAATTCTAAGTCATATCCTTCTTCTGGGTCCTTTTTATCCCACATGAACGTTAACAAAGTAGATGCGGTGATCTGTTGGATATTTGATTAATTAATATGTGGAGTTGCTTAATTTTTTATGCTTAGACCGCGCTTTCATTTGATCTCCTGCCATTTAGATAAAGGAGAATGTCCAATTTTAGTTAGATTCCATTTCAGAACGGCTGCTTATGATAGGGTCTGATGGAATTGACGATTGCATTGTTCCTTTCCTTTTTGGGAAGGGGGAATTTTCTCTTCCTTTTTTTGGGGGGGGGGGGAGGGGAAGGCACAGAGTTTGTAGTTAACTACTCTAGTACTATTTGGTTGGAATTTCCTAGCCTAAATGTCCACCTGTTTCCTAATTCTGTTGGTAGTTCAAAATCCCTCATAAGTCGAAAGTTTTTGTTTGATTTGGTATTCTGGTAAAGAACCAGACACATATAAATCGCTGTTTGTGAGGCTGGAAGAGTAGATTAGCCCCATTTTTTCCATTTTAGTGTTCAAGTGATTTGCAGAACAGATTGCGCCTGTAGTTAAGGAGAACATTGGACTTGTGAAATTGCAAGCATTTTGATGTCAAATATGCTGGATCGGATGTTTTGGAGGGAAAGGAGCACCTTTTCCCAAACACAGCATGCTGTTCTCTTTGTTTTTGTCTATAGCTGGGAAGGAAAGAGAAAATATTTTGAGATAACCCGTCACAATTCAGCCTGATTGATTGCCATTTTGGACATGCATAAACCACTGTCATTTTGGACATGCATCAGAGAAATCTGATTGTTTTTGTTCAGTTCTTTTGGAGAACTCGTGGTCTTATTTTATGTAACTCATTATTACTCGTGAATTGGTCTAATTTTAACTTATTATGCAAGTGGTGGTATTTCTGTCAATCGGTCATTATTTAATCTAGCATGAACTTATTTGTGCTTTTTAAGATTCGAATTCACAAAATTAATTCTTGAAGACCCTCATTATATAAAACTCAATAAAGCGTGCTCTTTATCTCAGTGATAAGTGATAACCTATTGTAATCATAAAGCCGCCTAGTTTGGCTGCAGTGCAGTTAAATGGCAATCTGAACATGCACCCCACCAAGAAAAGGAAAAGACTCTGGTGTAGTGGTTTGGCTAGTTTGTTTTCGTTTGGTACTGTACAATGGTCCTCTGAATGGTTGCTAAAGTGATGTTTGTCGCTGTGTTGCAGTGGGTGCTTCCTGTTTTTTTGCAGGAACAATAAAATAATTGGATAACTGTTCTTCTGTACTAAATTTTGCTTGTAATGAACCCTGATGGGGTAGCTCAGCTGGTGAGGCATTGGGATTGCATCCCAGTGGTCACGAGTTCGACTCCCCATCAAGGCCACTGGAGGTCTTCCTAGTCGTTAACTTCAAGGCCCCCAGGGATTTAGTCGAGGTGCGCATGAACTGGCCCGGACACCCTGGATCATAAAAAAAAATAACATAAAATTTGCTTGTAATGAATTCTCAGATTGGATCACAACTGGTTCATTTGTTGTGCTCCCCCCCTCCCCCCAATTTTAGCAGTGAGTAAATACTAGATTTCCCTTTTTCTCATGCAATTGTAAGCGAGTTTAGCCATTTTGTACAATTCTAGTTCTTTGTTGGTAATTTAAAGAGCCTCTTTTCTGATTGAGAATAGGCAAAATAATTTCTTAAAATGGTATCATTGGCTGCTTCTCCGACGAACTCTATATATCATGTACAAGATGTTCTCCAAAATGTTGCCTAGCTCTTCATGTGGTTGATCCATGTAATCCACGTATTGGGCCAGTATAGGTAGCATAGTCACCATTGATAGCAGACGTGATCCGGCACCCCCCTCCAACCCCCCCCCCCCCCAAAAAAAAAGAAACAAAAAAGAGGGAAGACAAGTCAACATCATCGTCTTTTTTTACAACATAACATTACTTGGTTAGCTACACCTTTATTTTCTTCCCTTCCACCTGTCTGAGGAGTCTTATGGCTTATGTTCTTGGTTGCAGCGTGTTACAAGGCCTAGAGGAGGAATTAATGAGTGGCTTCATTGGCTCCCCGTTTCTCTCCACAAAAAGCTATATTACATTGTAAGACAGATTTATATTTATTCACATGTATTGCTTACATCAGGGGAGAAGAAAATTGCCTCCTTGCCTTCAGCTAATGGTAGCAATGTTGGTTTATCGTCTGTCTTGGAAGCTGATGTGAAACAGATCGTTGGCATGGCCCGTAAGACCTATGAAAAGTATGTTTACCTCTATATCGAATCAATAAGACTTCCCCCCCCCCCCCCCAAATTGGTGTGGCCCTTTGGGTTCTGAACTTTCCATGTAGTGCTTGAGGACATGACAGAAAGTCTGAAGAATGCATGCATTCACCAATACGTATGCCGTTTTCTTATATTCATGCACATCCTCACCTGTGATCCTCGAACCTTAAGTTAAACTTGTCAACAGTGACCAGTAGTTGATCACATGACCAGAATGAGCGGGACCCATACTCGAATATACTCAAGCTGAGATATGCCCTACCCTGAATTTTCCTGCAAAGTGTCTTTTCTCTTCTGTGCAAGATCAAGATTTGAAACGCAAATGGAAAATGGCCCAAAGTGAAAATGAACTTAACTGAATCAGAATCTCATCAACCTGAGCACGAGCCGACATGTAATTGAACCTACCTAAACCAAACTGGACAGCCTTTTTGTTAGTTATACTTTAAGTAGGCATGCTTGAATACATTATCCGTGTCCAAGAGTATGTATGTGGTGCTTAAATTTATTGCATGAGCAGTATACAACCATAGCTGTTTTTGAAGCCCTTTTTTGTAAATAGGATTCTTATTCTGCATAAGCACTTATTCAGTTGCAGCCAATACATATTAGAATATTCGAATACAGCTTTGTCATATGTTTGCTCTTGGGAGACTGACTATATGGTCTAATTTTTATTGCACTTGTGCATTTATTCATATTACTGTTTCAATAGCATGGTAACATCATTGCTTTTCTGTCATTCCTTACTGAAAATTTGTTTCATACAGGGAAGGACCTTTATTGGTTGTTGCATCTGGGAGGGATACAATATCCATTGCTAGCTCCATAAGGAGGCTGGCGTCTGATTATGTGTTTGTTGTGCAGGTATGCCACTTGTGTTTCCCTTTTCTCTCTCCCTCCATCCCTGGTTGCCCTCTATCCAGAGGAATAATTGTAGTGAATGTGTGTTTTGCATTGGCATAAAGTGGTTTAGTCAATGCCATGCTGGAGAGAAATATTGTGCAGATAATCGTTTAACAGACATTCAAACAAGTATGACATTATGATCTTTGTGGGATTGCAGATACAGCATCCCAGAACACGTTTAGATAGATTTGACATGGTAATCACCCCTCGCCATGACTACTATACTTTGACTCCTCAAGGACAACAAAAGATTCCTCGATTTTTGCGGCCTTTCGTCACTCCACGTGAACCACCGGGTAGGAATGTGGTGAGTTGCTTGGGCTTGGTTACAGATTACAATTAGTGTTCATTTACTTACACTTGTTGGAAGCCTCAACTGTTTCGTGGCATTTTCAGATAGATCAATGTCTAATTGTGGCATGTTGTGGAAATTTGGAGTTCAGGTACTGACAGTTGGAGCTCTCCATCAAGTTGATTCTTCTGCCCTTCGAAATGCAGCAAAGGTGTGGCATGATGAGTTTGCTGCTCTACCAAGGCCATTGCTTGTGGTCAATGTTGGCGGGCCAACAAGTAATCTCTATTGTCTGTGATGTACTGTGTAACTGTTAGAAATTGTGCTAACATGTCATATGATTGGTGAAGTGAGATGGAGTCTTTTTACGCCTGATGGGATTGGCTGTCTGTCATCTGCATGGCTGCTCTGTTTGTGTTTTGATCTTGACCTGGGAAAGGTCAACGTATTCTCCGTGGGTTTTGGATATTATAATCTCCTCCTTTTGCTTTGGGGTACTTCTGTGAATTTTGTAGTGTATGTGATCCATATTTCTCAATGATTTGCGAGAGCCTGTTTGATATTCTGAAAAGCACTCCCACTTACCTTTCTCCCCTCTTAAGACTATGCTTTTGATTGTCTTTTTAGGGTTGGGATTCAGCACTTACTTTGGTTCTTTATTCTCATACTTTATTAGGCCACTGTCGGTATGGTGCTGATCTTGCTAGACAGTTGACAGCCTACTTGCAGAACATTCTCTTGAGCTGTGGTACAGTGAGAATATCTTTCTCAAGGAGGACACCGGAGAAGGTATTGTGCTTATGCATATGTGCTTCGGAGTTTTATACTAGTTGACTTATAAATCTCCATCATTCTTCTTTTTCTTAAAGGTTTCCAAAATAATAGTGAAGGAGCTTGGAGATCATCCCAAAGTTCTCATATGGGATGGGGAAGGTAATCATCATTCATTCTGATTTCAACTTGTTGGATATATATTCAGTTACCTTAGAAAGCCAATAAATGGTATCTGTCTACCTTCAGAACCAAATCCACATTTGGGAAATCTGGCTTGGGCGGATGCTTTTGTCATCACAGCAGATTCAATCAGTATGCTCAGTGAGGCTTGCAGCACTGGGTATGTCTTGGGTTCCTGTGAATTTGTGGCTTTACATGTCAAAGCTTCATACTGACATATATAAGCTTTTTGTGCTTTACAGGAAGCCTGTTTATGTTATTGGTGCTGAGCGTTGCACATGGAAGTTTGCAGATTTCCATAATACCCTCAAGGAGCGAGGCCTTGTTCGGCCCTTCACTGGTTCCGAGGATGTAAGTTGGTTATTTCTAAGTCATGCAAAGATTTGTGCTGGTATTTGTGAACTTTTATTATGTACTTTCTTTCCTCTTGTCGTTTCTTCCTGGCCTTGAGTGTTACCTATTTGGATCAGAATGGATCTACTTCTGAAATTGGTATCTATTTTGAATGAACCCACTTCCTATTCTAGATTCCAAACTGTTCTAGGTATTTCAAGTTTGTGATCGATAGGACACAAGAATTGTCATTTTTCTCCTGTTCTTGGGTATTGTAACTTGAGTTGGATTCTAGAAAGCAAGCAACACTGTTACATTGTTCTTGTCCTGTTGTGTTTTTGCTTGTTTTTTCCCCATGGCTACACAGTCACTCACTCTTGTCCTGATTACTGATGTCCCTCTTTTTCCCCTTTCTAATTAATACGCGAACTCCCTTAAACTTTCAGCTGTCAGAGAGCTGGAGTTATCCTCCCCTTAATGACGCCGCAGAAGCTGCCGGGAAGATACACCAGGCACTCGCAGAGCGAGGATGGATTTTGAGGGCATAGAGCAGAGGATGGATTTGTATTTAATTGGGTCTTCCCTGGTCCTGTTTCAGGGGTTGAGGGGTTTTGGGTTCAAGTTTTGGTCCTTGTATGCAACAACAATTAGACAGATGATTGTGATTTCTGAGAGAGTGAAATGTACATGCGATAAAGAGGAATTGTGTTACTTGGATTTGCTCGAGTTCTATTGCTTCCTCATAATAGAGATTGATTTGTATATGGCTCCTCACTTGATTAATTGATTTGACGGTATACCAAATGTAACAAAGTGTATATTTGGCATATTAATGCGACCTTGGGCATTAGTTTGATCAATGTAGGCATTTTTGGGCATGCCATTGACGATGAGTGCGTCTGCGTGCATTATAATATTATATAAGGCTGGTATACCTGGTTGTTCATCTGAACTAGCTTGATATTATTTTATTTTTTTTTGGGTCTCGAATTCTCCATTTTACTGAAATTGAGCTACTGTCGGATAAATAAGTCTGATATACCTGATTGTCTATCTGAACTGGCTTGGTATTGTTTTTTTCTTTTTGTTTTTTTAGGTCTCAAATCCTCTATTTCACTGAAATCAAGTCACTATTGGCTAAACAAAGAGTAGAGTTCTTTCATCATAAATTTCTTCATTCCAAGATTGGAACTTGAGGTCTTGTGACTTTTAAGGAAGCTAAGTACGGTGGGCATCTTCTATTGCAACGTGCTATGACTCTCACTCTTCTGGAGTCCATTGCTCGTGGGGATGTGATGACACGGGATACACTCTTGCAATTAAGCAAAGAAATTGTTTTCTTGTGTTCTAGATTTGAAAGCCATTGACTACTTCATGGCAAAACAGCATAGAACAGTCAAATGAGCTTTTAGAGAAATGTACACTATATAGAAGGTTATATTTGAGTGATTCGTCAAAGGCCTATAATTAGCCAAATTCCATCTCTTGTGCTTCCTAAGATGAAGTCACCTTGCACTACGTCACATTATTTAACCTTTTTTTATCTTTTCCTTTTTTTATTTTGAGAAGAGGGAATAGTGATAGAATTAATATCGATTAAGTGCACAAATGATATCAAAAATTTGCCATACCATAAGCGAAAATCTCCAAACTTCTCTTATTTAGCTACAACTATAAAACTTCAACAATAAAGTAGTTCACATTTTCCGATATCAATAGATTAAAAAAACATTACTATGATTGCAAGTATCTATATTGGCCTGACATAATAAGATTTGTTCTATATATTTGAACTATGAAAAGAGTAACCTAATTGACTTGGAATTAGGGATTAAGGAAACCCTTCAATTAAACCTCACAACTCACAAAATGAATTATTGCTCAAACAACTCTTATTAGTTCAAAATGGAGCAAGTTACACTAATCAACCACTCCTCTTCCTCCATTTTGAGCTGCTCCATCACCTAATCTAATTGCCAACCCAGCCATCATTCTCAATATTTCTCCTATATATTCCTTCACTCTTTGCCTCCCTAAGCACCCACCTCACAAACATTCACAATATTTCTCCTCTTCCTAGCACAGAAACATCAGTAGGATTCAGAAAAATGTCGCACCAACACGAGTCATCAACCATCACCATCAAAGAGGCAACAACTGAGTCTAAGACAAGATCAGTCGGAAAGGTGGCTTTCGCTGCTCCTATGACTAGAGGCGGTGGAGCTCTGAAACGCGGCACAGCCATTCTAGACTTCATTTTGAGGCTGGCAGCCATAGCTGCTTCCCTAGCTGCTGCGATTGCTATGGGAACTACCAATCAAACACTGCCCTTCTTCACCCAGTTCTTCCAGTTTCAAGCTCAATATGATGACTTCCCTGCTTTCTCGTATGCTCTTTCTGAAAATTCTCTGATTTTAGTTGCCGTCTTAATTTGCATGAGAAACATTCACCCATCTTGGTAATAGACCATAGGTGTGTACAACAAGTAGTGTCTAGTGAATTTCCACACAGAGTGTAAAACCACTACTGAACTTTCAGTCATTAACTTAAGCTTTTGGTTAAGCTGATTCTTGAATACAGTCACTTGGTTCAGCCACTGCGAAAAACAAGAACGAAGTCGAGTTATAACTACTTTCGCTTGGTATATTGTAGTTCAACTAGGCTATAAGATTAGAACAATAACCATATATGTTGATGGAAATATATTTGTGAACTTCCCAGGGCTTTTGTGGTTGCAAATGCAATAGCAAGTGGATACCTAGTTCTCTCATTGCCATTCTCCATAGTCAGCATTGTGAGGCCACAGGCCACTGGAGTTAGGCTCCTCCTCCTCATCCTCGACACGGTACGTAGCAACCTTATTAGACACTTTCATCACTACTTTTGTACATACATCACATACTATAGTTATAAACACCTAAATCCAAATCCAAATCATTCATATCCCAGACTCTTATCTAACAGCAACATAACGACGGCTTCCAGTGTGGGTACTGCATTCACAGAGTCTGTCTAAATGAATGTACTGATTTTACAGGTGGTAGTAGCATTGACATCAGCAGGAGCAGGAGCAGCAGCAGCCATAGTGTACTTGGCTCACAATGGAGACACCAAGACCAACTGGGTGGCTATTTGCCAGCAGTTTGGAAGCTTCTGTGAGCGCGTTAGTGGGGCTGTTGTTGCTTCCTTCATCGCGGCCTTCATCTTCATTCTCCTTGTTATCCTCTCTGCAATCTCTCTTAGGAGAAGTTAATTAGCTCATCATCATCATCTTGTTTGATTAAGCTTTCTTTCTTCACTTACACTCTTCTTAGTTTGGCTTTGTTGTAAGCGTGCATCATGTTTGTATGAGTTTGGCATGGATTGTGTATATGTGCTCTTTTCTTTTCTTTTCTTTTTTTTTCCTTCTTCTTAATTGCAATGCTTTCACTGTGTATTATCCATCACAAAAACTTAATGTGAAAGAGTTTATCAACTAATTATGTCTTTATATCTCTAACTTCTCTTTGCTCTATTGGAATAGGTGGGTTTGTCATATATATTATGTTGATGTACGTTGCAATAGTCATCGCTCATCAAATTTAATTAGTGATCACGTATACCTTCTAGTATTAAATTTAGATGTGTTAACGACTATCATAAAAGTATACGAGTGATAATATATATTTTCATGGTAAGATACCTTGAATGTCTAACTTATTTTAAAGTTACATGTTTATAATTTAAAATCACCAAATTTTCAATAATTATAATTAATTATAAATTATTAAACTTAAAAAAATAATTTCATACAATTTATAAATTGTAATATACTTTCGTTATTCAATTATATTATTTTTTTTCAATTCAAAAAGATTGTAATATGACTTTCGACTGAGTTCTAAAAATAAAAAGCCCTTAAACTTTTGGTCAATATAACAAAATGTCCCTCAACTTTAAAAATGAGGTAAATACCCCTTGATTTAATTGAGTTACTTTATTAATTTTATTTTTTATGTTAATTGATGATTTGGCTTCCCTAAAATGTGACATGCCAAGATTTGAAAAGAAAAAAGCCACATAAGCATGTTCTTGCATAAATAGATTAAATAATTTGTCCAAAAAAGTTACATAGTCTACTTTACACAATTATATTCAGTGACAAAATATAAGACAAATTAAAACCATATAGGCTGGACAACATTATTATATTTTAGTGATTCGTATTCAAAATGTAGAATTAAGGCAACTACTTCCGTCAATTTATAACATAACTTTTAAATTTTTTTAAATTTAATTGATAAATACATAATTTCATCATACTTGAGTTAGGAAAATATTACAGTAATTAAATTATCATAAAGATATATGGATTATTCTTTTTCTTTTTTTCTTTTTTCTATAGAATTATTTCATAGACTTGCTTGAAAAAAATTGAAGATTTCATTCCTATCAATCGAGCACATCGCACTCCCGCATCGCTTTTTTGTTGTCTATTTTTTTATACTCTCTTATTCCTTGATAATTTTCCACCTTTTTTGAAAAATTACTAAAATGCTTTTTTTGGTAGAAAAATGTTTGTGTTTATAAGATTAATTAAAAATAAATTTCATGTGAAATTTAAAAATGTCGTATGCTATGCTCTAGAAAAGGTTCATACATAGTTGATTGTTCCCCCTCCTTCTATATAAAAATAATTATATATATTAATTTTGTGTTTTTTGCATGCCCCCAGCATGATTTGATTTGACAATACGTAAAGTAATTTTTGAACAATTCATATTAGTTGTTAAAATGCTTCTAATTGTAAGTTAAATTATCAAGCTAAATAAGATTATGAGATTGAAATGAAAGACTTCGATATCTACCTAGATAATCTTTTGAGCTGGTTTTTATATTAAAAGGGGAAGGGAAAAAAACTTGCTTTATTTATTGTTGGCCTCACCACAATGTATGAAAAAATATAATGCATTATATTGTTCGATCATAAGACTTTTTTTGGGGATACAACCAAGAAAATCAAAGATAATATTTAATTTGATTGTGTTTTTAGAAATAAAAAAAATTACATTTAACACAATATATATTAAATTAAGCCAACATCATTTTAACAAGCCATGTTATTTTTTTAAATTTATCACATCATTAATTAATAAAAATAAATAAGATTAGATAATAAAATCAAGGGATATTTGCCTTATTTTTAAAATTAAGGGGTATTTAATACCATTAACTAAGAGTTTAAGGGTAATATATTTTTGGATCTCCTTTGCATAAAAATAAAAAAGAAATTCTCCAACGATTTACAATCCAAACTCCAAAGCCCCCCCAAAAAAGGAAAAAAGCACATTAAAAAAATCAAAGTAAATTGAAAATGACACAATGTTTTATTCTTCTGTCACTTATCCAATGGCACAACGACAAAACTTAAGCTGGCATATGCCACACCAACCGTTGATAATCCGCCACGGTGGAAAGCTGCCACGTGTGCCAACACCGGCGCCAGCATAAAACCCCCACGACCAACGTCAGGTGGACCGACCCGACCCGCTTTCTCCTCCCCGTCAATAAATAATTCAGTCTTTCCCACCCACCCCCCATTTTCAACACCCCCCCCCCCTCTCTCTCGTCTCCACCACAAATGTACCACTCTCTCCTTCGCTGCTAAGTTTTGTTTGTTTGTTTGTTTTTTTTTACCCCCATTTCGCAATTTCTCAGAAACCATAGTCCTTCATCTCCAGCTTCTTCAGGTTAGTCTTGTCTTCTGTCTGATTTCTTTTCAATCTTTCTCGTTGATTCGATGATTAAGGTTGGATTTTAGCTGGGGTTATAGGTTTTGATTTGATCTTTATGAAAAAAATTTCAAAAAAAGGGGTCCAATTGGGGTTTGAAATTGGCAAAAGGGAGAAAAGGTTTGATCTTTTTGTGTGGATTGTAATGGGTACCGATTGATTTGATTGCAGATTGCAGGTTCTCGCGGTTTGGGTGGTAATTTCAGAGCCTGAGATTTGTTTTCTTTTAAGGGTGTATTTTGGTTTGTGTAATTGTAGGTGGAAAACGGAAGGAAAAATAAATTTGAGGTGTGGGTCTCATGAGAATTCTCAGGGGAATGCAGAGATCGATTTGTATTGAAAAATACCACAAGGCAACTGAACCCTGCTGCACTAGGTCATTCTGCCGTGGCATTGCCGTTACTGTGCCTAAAGTTAGGACCCGAAATAAACCCACAATTAAGGTTTTTGAGCTCTAATATTGGTGGGATTTTAAGGGTCGGAACAATATTGCTAGGGCATTTTGTGGGGTTTGTGTTTGGGTTTTGAGTAACAGAAGGGAGCGGCAATGACTCGGATTCTGGTTCAGCGTGGCTCGGGGAGCTCATCGAATCAGAACCGCTCTTCGGTGCCCAGTTCATCAAGTGCATCTCCGCCTCAGAGTGTTCCTCCGCAAGTTAGTGCAGCTGGAAAAAGTGAGGGTGTTCCTGAGGAAATCAATGAACAAAGTATTGTAAATGAGCTACCTGAGTACTGTGCGGATAGCGGAAACAAGACCCTGAAATCTGAGGATTTGTCATTTGAAAGTGTCAATCAGACACAAGATGTGGACAATGAAAGTAGTGATGCTGTGAAAATGATGGATTATGAGAAACCAGTTGATTTAGTGACAGGCCTCAGTGGGTTAACAATCACAGAACACACCAAGAATGAGAGTGATGGCTGTAGTGGTGATAATATGCCAAGTGGCACTGGAAGCTCGCAACCCCCTCCCCCTCCTGTTCCGCCCCCAAAACTTGCAGGATCAAGCTCTAATTTGAGGAGATTTGTCTCAGGAACTTCAGAATCTCCTCGGAGTGGGCCATCTAGAAGGCCTATTGCCTGGCCCATCCAAGCTAGGACTTCACCATCTGGGTCAAGACCTTCCTCGCCAAGATCCCATTGTGAAAGTGAGGGCTATAACAGTGCTGATGAGCAAAATCCTTGTTTTGGATCCTCAATTTATGACCTTGTAAGTACCTGTTAACTGCTTCAGTGATAATATGCGTGCAATAAGCCAATAAGTAGTTCATTGATGAGGTGTTAAAATTTTGAAGTTACCTAGTGTATTCTATTTTTAGTTATGGTGATTGGGTTCCCGTCGTTGTACTGGCCAAAAAGTGCAAGTAAAGTTTCTGTGGCAGTAGCTAAAAGTTCATTCATTGGTTCATGTAATTGCAAACTTGGTTAATAGGAGATCAATGTGTTGGCGAGTAATGGATGAGAACATGTTCCTTCCTCATCCTTTAGCACATCTACTCATTTCTGAGCTCACGTGCATGCATATATGTGCACATTAGGATCAGTTATAATTCTGTGTTACATGGATTTCTTTTTTTTTGGGGGGGGGGGGGAGATGAGTAATTGTGTGTCGTATAGATTTGCAGAGAGAAGTGCAGGTCACTCTTAGAGCAGAAGTTGCAAGTTGCAACATTATTGCTATATTAATGTCATCCATTGTTTATCTAAGGAGCTGGGGTAACCATTTTTAGACTGATCTTGGGTGTATCATAGTCGATCTAGTTTATTCTTATTCTTTTTTTCTTTTTTTTTTTAATCAACAATCAAAAAGTTGCAATATATAGACATCAAGGGGATGTCAGTATGCCACCCATGTACGAAAGGGGAAATAAAAAAAAAAACATGCCGTCAAGCTCTAATGCAAAATATTATCTACAAAATCCAAAAAGCATATGTTTCTTCCATCAAGGGAGCTGTCAAAAAGGCTTGTGTTTCAGTAAAGGGCATTGCCTTACCTGGGGAATATGAATAGGCATCTCATAAAGACATTACATGTGGATATCATTAGGGAATATGCCTCTGAGCTTGAGAACTTGATTCTCCTATCCCTTCTGTTAATATTTAAATAAGTAAATTTATAGATAAACGAATTAATAACTTAGCTACAGAAGGATAGGTTGGCTTTTGATAAATTGAGTGAAGCGAAGTTATTACGTTAGGTGTGGAGTTGTCAATCTGTGTCCGTGTAGTATCATTCTGATACTAATTTGATCCCTTTTGTGTAAACCAAATGCCCTGCAAATGAATGGTAAATCTCCTGAATGATCCATGAATTCTTAAATAACTGAAAAATCCTATAATTCGAACACACTAGAGGCCAAGGGGGCCCAAGGCTCAGTTGAGAAGTGCTGCTTCAATTCCCTTGCCTTTTAGGTTCACAGTGGTTGGACTGTAGTTTTTAATGTGTGTACAACTTGATATTCCAATAACAGCGTGGGGCCATGGGCAATGAATTCTTTATAGCTGTAAGAAGAGACGGAATACTGATTCACATATTTTGTGTGAATCTGATTGTGCCTTGTTGACCGTGGTCTTGAAATTGAGCTTACAGTAGGGCTTGTGGTGGGCTGTTAGTATCCCTACTGGAATCAAACTGCAGTTTTTCAATGGTTCTTCATACTGTAGACTCCTGAACTTGTTCCTTTTGACTTGAAATTTGCATTTCATAAGATGATGGCTTCTATTATTTTTCGTCAGATGCTTATTATGTATGATATACATGCCCTGTGCTTATGATGTATGTATGTGCTATTCTCTTGCGCTCTAAAACTTCGAAGAATTGCTTGGTTCTCTAGTCGTGTAATAACTGTTGTTATTATGTAGTTTAAGCTGATTATTTTTCTTGGACTTGATTATGCCCCTGCATTCATTATATGTGAAGCGTGTGCTGGCTGTCTTGTCTGTGGTAAGTGACTTGTCTTTATAGTCTGGCTGCTTGTTCTTTTGTTGGATTCACCCTCATAAGTTTGCATGTTGCATCTATATCAGGAACGAGAGAGGCAATTTGAGATTGATATTAGAAGAGCTAAAGGTTTGGAAGTTAAGAGAATGTTGGCCGATGGTAATTGCCTGTTTAGGGCTGTTGCTGATCAAATTTATGGAGATTCAGAGGCATATGATCTAGTGAGGCAAATGTGCATAGATTATATGGTAGGTATGATCTGACCACTTGCTTTGGTGCGAACCTCCAATCTTGATGTGCTCCAGCCTCCTGGTCTGGGAAATTTTTGCTCATGTGCACCTTAGGCGTAGTGCCTTTTCTTCTTTGTTTTCTGATGGCACTTCTTATTGCTACTACTAAACAAATCTTGTCTGGCTTGATTGCTGTGAATTTGTCTTACCAGAAAGTGGGTATAGTCATGAACTTTTTTGTGCGGATATCAAATTCAGGCAACCAATTATGTTCAGATGTTATCAGGATCTAGGTCTAGGTCTGGAGCACTGGTTGGAGCAATCTTGCAGCTTGTGCATGCAGACATTTTAGTTTTGTCTGCCTCTGCTCTGATGGCCTTAAGTGCTTGGATATATCTGAAATCCAGATAACTCAAACCGGGCAAATATAAAAAATGTAGGTCTTAGTTCGCTTTGACATACAATTTGGACATATGAAGAAATCTAGATCAATTAGTCAAAATTCGGATGGAAATGAAATGTTAAATATTTTCTGTAAGTCTGGTTTGGATCATTCATGGGTCAAGCCATCACTGTCTTTGTCCTTTCAGAACTGGCTTGGCCAGGATCCAGATCTTTGCCAAACTTTATCCTTAGCCCAGGGGATGAGTTGGGTCAGTCTCAGTTACCTGAGAAAGGAAGTCTTACTAATAAAGCTGCCATTCAATCTATAGACACCTCTTCTTAGTTTGTGACCTTGCCATTTATTTAATACGACAGCTGAATGGGAAAGAAGTGTCTTACTTCATGTGAATTTGAACTGCAAATTGCTGCTTGTTCTCAGAAATGCATGAATTCTTGAAACCCCCCCCCCCCCCCCAAAAAAAAAAACCCATTCACAGAGCTACTACAAATCTAATATTTGTTTGGTGCCAGATTTACCAATGTTTTCCTTTTTTTGCTGTATGCAGGAGCGAGAGAGAGATCATTTTTCGCAGTTTATTACAGAAGGCTTTACATCTTATTGTAAGAGGAAGCGGAGGGACAAGGTGTGCAACATCATTTGATGAATGCCATTTTCACTTAAAGCCATGTCTTTCTTAATTTGCTTGCAGAAGCTATTTCTTGGCATATCTGTTAGTGTATGTGCAATGACATTCATAGATATTCATGCAGTTTTGAAACCTACAGCATTTTCTTTAATTAAAATTAACTGCCAAAAGGAAGATGAGATATAATCACTCTGAGAGTTTGTTAACACTTGTCTTGTGGGATTTGACCAACATTTTTCGGTGGGTGTATCCTGTTCAAGTGCCATCAATAATTTTTGCTTGACTTCATTGTATTGTTTAAGGCAGGTTTATGGAAACAACGTGGAGATCCAAGCACTGTCTGAGATGTACAACCGGCCCATCCATATTTATTCTTATAGCACAGGTGTGTCTCCATCTGATTCTGATCATTAGCTAAGGCTTAGAGATGTTACCTTGTCACTGATACTGCTTACGCAATGCAGAGCCTATCAACATTTTTCATGGCAACTATGACACTGATACACCTCCTATTCGGCTAAGTTATCACCATGGTAATCATTATAATTCACTTGTGGATCCTCGTCGGTTGAGCGTTGGTGCAGGACTTGGATTTAGCTCTCTTCGGGGGGTAAGTGTGTTAACTGGATGGGTCTAGGTGGATTTCTCATCTTTTTTCATTTTTGTTTTGATGAGACGAGAGTTTCCTCGGACAATAGCAACACCAACACCCCCCAGCATGGGTCTGCTTCTTGGGGAGATCCACATGTAGGTAGAGCCTTACCAGTTACTCCTAAGCGGAGAGACGGATTCCTAAAAAGTTACCTCCTGATTGATCTAAATTCTACTATTGATCTCATTGGACTATAATTTAGATTTTTTGCTTCCCTTCCAGTGTTGTATTTTATACATTTTTCATCCTGCTTGCAGAGGTGATAGTCCTTATTGCATCAAAAGCTTATTTTCTTATGACAGATGAACTGAAACTATGAACCTGTTGCACCTTATTCTCAAACCCACAAGTTCTCATTCTCAACCATCAATGATTTATGAACTGCTTGCGGAGGTTATTATCTCTAGCAATATTTAGGGTCTGTTTGGACCTTGGAAAATACATTGGAAAGAAAAAAAATAATTGAAAGTCAGTTTTTTTCCTTGTGTTTGGATCATACTAGGATCGCTTCCTGGATTGCATAGTCCAGAACACGGGTCACTATTTATTGCACAAATTTTGTTTAATTTAGGCTTTGAATCACTTGTTCCCGGAACATGGATCGCGGGATATAGAGCTTTCCTTGTAACTATGGTTTAGATCAACAAAAGAAAGAAAAAGAATTTGAAGGAAAAGAACATGGAAAATTAACTGATTGGGTAAAGATTAATTTTCTTTCAAAACTGAGAGAAAGTTAAGAGGAAAAATTTAATGTAAGGCTACCGACTCTTCTTTCATGGTATTTATGCCTCGTCTTCTGTCCTAATTCCTTGTTTAATAGATGCAGAGATTCGGGGGGGGGGGGGGGGGGAGAGAGAGAGAGCCGAAGAAAGAGAAGGAATATGGCTGGTATTTTCTGGGTGCTTCAAACCGGGGGGGGGGATTCACTTTCTTCAAACTTTTTTTCCTCTTCTGTTTTTTTCCTTTAAATTTTTAGTCCTTCATGTTTTACTAGGTCCAAACAGCACCTTATGGATTGTGATACATCTTGTTTTTGCATTGCAGAGGAATGCAGACAAGGATCAGGTGAAAGCGGCCATTAAAGCTCAACAGGACCAACAGATAGATAATGTCTGTATCCTGCATCATTTTTGTCTCAACAGATTTGGTTGTTTCTCATCAAATTGTGAATATCATTTTACTTTGGTTAAATGTCTCTGCAGGCATTGTTGGCCGAGGGGCAATTTTACTCTGATCTTGAGCTCACGGAAAAGGAAATTGAATGCATGGTAATGGAAGCTTCTCGAGCTGAATATCTTTCTGGTAAATCCCATCAACACACCACCTCAACATCCGGTGCTGAACCATCATCCTCTGGAAGCAGTAAGCAATCATCTCCTGGTGCCTAGCGTCTTCTTTCGTTTGTTGCCTGAACTTAAAAGACCAACTGTTTTCAAGTATTGCATTTTCTCACGCATCAAATTACACCCCCCCCCCCCCCAATTTAAAAAAAAAAGAAGAAAAAAGCATTGAGCTGTTTGGCTTATGACTATCAGGCTTTTCCTAAACAACCTGGTTAGAAATGATATATGAGAAGTGTGGAGGTGACAATGCTGTAGGCTTAGCCCAGTTACATGCTCCCAGACAACCCAGTTAGAAATCATGTATGAGAATTCAAGAATTGTGGAGGTGGCAATGCTGCATGCTGAGCCCAGCCTGCCTACCAAACACCCTCTCCCTCCCTAACAACACCCCTTCCCCCATGAACGGTGAACCGTCTTCTCCTCCGTCCACACAGCACACAACCAAATAAATAAATTTAAAAGAAGTATAATGGGTTTTCGGGGCAGCTTGTTTAGTTTCCACTTGTATCTTTCTAATGATCACATCTTGAATGGGAAACAGGAGCATCAGGGAGTGAGAATGAGAAGGCGAGCGCATTCCCGGAGACAGTGATGAGCAGCAGCAGCATGCAGTTAATGCTGTCAATGGGTTTCAGCTACCTGCAGGTGATTGAAGCATACAGCATCTTCGGAGATGATGTGGATTCCATGGTTTGTTACCTGTTGGAAACCAGCAATAGCAGCAGGCGCAAGGGCAAGGCTACTGAATGAAATTGCATTAAGCCCTGCAATCGTATGTTATATGCTAGAAAAGTTGTCTTAGGATAAACCAAGCCTATTGGTATTGTAACCTTTTGATGTGAGCTCGGAACTTTGCAAACAGCATGCTTTAATGTAGTAGTTAGTCCAACTAAATAAAATTTTCCACTATTTGCTTGATAAAAGTGCTCTCTTGAGTTTTTGGGTTCTCATGAATTTTTACGGGAAGAGCTGAGGGGAGAAAAGAATAACTTTTCTCCTGTACTGACTCCAATGAAAGGGATTTTGAAACTACAAAATAGGAGGATTTTGGACACTGGTCGAGCTGCATTGTTGTTAAGATGTGCTTATATCTGATAAATGATGAAGATTAGTGGTTGTCTTCAAATAGGAAGATGCTTGGCAGCTTGGGGATTGGGCAAAGAAAAAAAATCCCTAGAGTATTGTATTACTATTAAAAGATGAAGCAAGTTTCGTGTGAGATCATGTCACATATTCCAAGATGGATTATACGCTCATTAACCACTATCCCAAATTGTGAAGTGACAAGTTTACACACTCATTAACCACCATCTCAAATTGTAAAGTGAAAAAACTTACCACGTAAACCATTTGATGATGATAAATCACCATGAAATCATCTAATAGAAGAATTTGTGTAATAGTTTGCCTGCATACTAATTTTCATCTCCTAACCATGATCCTCTAGTTTATGACGAGTATTTCTCAAATGGAAAAATGCGTTTGAATTATTATTTGTGTTTTGTTTTGTTTGTTATCCAACTGGAACTATGCTTCTAAGCTCCTCTATTCTTCAATGGACGATAGGAGTACTTTCGTGATAACACTTATACTATACTTTACACCCTTAATCATTGAACAGAAATGAAAATTTCTGGTGTGTTTTGCCATTATCCTTAACATGCAAAAACGTTTGAGTGAGTGGCTCTTTTCTAGGGCTCGAGTACTTAACCAGGTTTGCACTTCACAACCAGGTTTGCACTTCACAACTTAAACACGAACTGCGATTCTTCTTCGTTTAGTTTAGGCTAGACAGCTTGGCTACAGTTCTCTCTCTCTCTCTCTCTCTCTCTCTCTCTCTCCGGCCACCACTGCTACCGCCGTTTCCATCTCTCTATCTACGTTGGCCTTCTCAATCTCTAGTGCCCACTTCTATCGAGCACACCTTACCTCAATTCTTCATTGATCTGCGATTGTAATTTTTTATTTCAAATCGTCACTGGATCAGCAACTATTCTTTCCGGGGTATAATTTTGCGGGTACCTGCTAAAACCCTTGACATTTTAGTGTTTTCCGCTCCTGTTTTTCTGGGTCGATTGTTCTGCTTTATGGGTATTGTTTTTATCTTGATTCGTTTTGTCGAGTATAACAAGATCTCATTTTTCGACGTTGTGACTGCTGCAAGGATAGAAATTTTGTTATTACGTAGTTTTGGTTTTGTTTGATGAATTTATAATTGGGATATGAATCCATTGTATGTTGTTAGTAAGAGTTCTTTCTGGGTTGTGGGCTAGAATTAGGATTTTGATGGTTTGCCTTGTTGGGTACTCATTCATACGTGTTTGAGCCCCTCAAAATTATAAGGCTTTGGCTATCTCATGTAGAATGTGCTTCTGTCGTTCTACGTTGAAAACCATATGCTCGCCCAGTTAATCATATGTACCATTGCTAGTTGCCCCTTTTTGGTTTTTTTGTTGGTTGGAGGGGTTGCAATATGTAGTTGATTTTCTTCTGCTTTGGAATTCATTTTGGAGTTAGAATAGCATGTCAAATACTTCTCTTAAGGGTTGTTCTCGTCAAGTGCTCTATCTGTAGAAGTTTGGCCTTGTATGCAGTTTTTGCTTATATTAATGTGACCTAGACTTTGAACAAGGATCGAGTATGAGTGTGGATCTAAGAATGAAAACTGAGTATTTCAGGCATTAATGTTTGTTTTTGAGTCTAAATTAATGTTTCCAAATGTCATATTTGCATTCTCTCTGGAGATGCTATGTAAGGGAACTTGTGAAGGTAGGGAATGGGTAATGCCTGAACACAGATGAGCTAACAGCCCAGAAAAGGTCGAGCTTGGGTCAATTATACCCTTTTCTAAATGAATATTCTTTCTACCGATGAATTTGGGAATTTGTTTATAGAGATCTGTTTCATTTTGAAATCCATTTTAAAGGAATTACTTATTGTGCCACAGATGCCATTTTCTGCCCTGTGATATTATAGGTCTCCAATCTCTTGAACAATGTCATGGTACATGATATCCAGAAGAATACATGCCTTGCCTTATGCAGTCCAGAGAGCAGTATACGTTGGTCCTGAAGCGCAGTAAGTCTGTTGATATTATGTTATTTACTTAATCTTGCTAAGACCTTGGCTTATGTTTCTTCATCTTTCTCTGTTTATTTCTTATTTTCTTTCAACATGTCTTCTAGGAAAACATTACAAGCTATAGCACCGAGCTGTCATAATATTCAAGCAAAATGTGGGTATAGTTCATGGCCAGTCAACAAGCGTCATCAACTTCCTTCTTATGGTTTCCATAATGTTCAAAGATACTGGTCCTCGTTTGACTCAAAACGACATTATTCTTCTAGTATTTTGCAAGAGAAGAAATCACGAAAAATGCTTATATACTTGACTGCATTGGTTTTTGGAATGGTGGGCTGTTCGTATGCTGCTGTCCCTTTGTATAGGAGATTTTGCCAAGCTACTGGCTATGGTGGTACTGTTCAGCGTCGTGAGGTCAGCCTTGTTTTTGTTTTTAATATATAGACTTGGTTTTGTACATTGTTAGCATCAAAACTCCCCCAAAATAAAGGCATTTGTTGTTCCTTTTTACCTTCTCGCTTTTCAGTACTGATTTTGTTGAAAATTATCCATTTTTCGTAGACTGTAGAAGAAAAGATTGCTCGGCATTCCAGAGATGGCACTCTCACCAACAGGTCTGGGTTATTCCTATGTTCAAATTCATTTTCCTTGTCTGCACTATGTTATAATATTTTACAATTGCCTCCCACACTAGCTATTACGTGCATGGTGCACTCTGCACAGACCAAAAGATAAAAGCCTGAAAGCATGAGATACACAGCCATGTTGGAAATATAACAATGTAGGAAGTACAAACGATAAAGTGCAGATTGACACAAGTATTTTAAGTCTCTGCTTCCTGATTGCCAGTGCAAGAGGGGGGTGGGGGGATCTTATTGTTCAGTGCTTCAGTTGCTTTCTTCTGATTAGCATTACAACATAGTTATTCCCTCAGCCGAACAAAATGAGGCCTTAACGTCTTTTTTTCATGTCTTTGTTAGAAATTTCTGTCTTTGAAGTATGGGTCATTTATGGCAACCTAGGAAGCACGGACACTCTCCACGGCTTCACGTATCCGTGTCCAACACGTGTCGGACACCGACACTCTCGGACACTCTTTGGACACTCTCAAACGCATGTAGAACATATAAACAACATGAAGAAATTAGGTTATGTTATTGAGAGTTGTAGAATGCACATACTTTGAACAATTTGCTATTGTTCTCATCCAAACATGATCTTCTCAAGGATAAAGACGTAAGATAAATTATAAACACATAGGTAATAAAATTAATATTCTCTAACCAATGCGTGTCCACTATACGTGTCGTATCCTACTTTTTAGAAAAATCATGTGTCCTCTTGTCGGTGTTGTGTCGTATCCGTGTCACGTATCGGTGTCTGTGCTTCTTAGATGGCAACTATTGTGTGATAGTCGTCTTTTGCAAAATTGCCTTTTCATCTATCAAATGTATGAGAAGGCAGTTCTTCACTGTCGAAGTAGGATCATGTGTGATTGTGTTCGAAGTTTGGCATTCTTAACTGAAGGGAGCAAGTTTTCTGATTCATCAGCTCTAACTTGTCTCATTATTCTTGTATCGGTTGTTGCATTCCGATTTTAAATTTAGTTCCAAATATATTTTGTTGAAGTTCACACAAGAATTTGTTTTTTTAGTACTATATGTGTTCATGTGCTGAAGTGCAACATGAGATAGGATCTCTTTTTTAGTTTCATGTATTTCATGTATCATTGTGAGTATCCACTACACGCCAATACCATACCCCCTTGACAGTTGACCCCCACTGCTCCCCTTCAGAGGTGGGATCACACTGATTTGTTCAATTCGCTTGTTCATTTGTACTGTCTTCTGCTGCAGAGAAATTGTTGTTCAGTTCAATGCTGATGTTGCGGATGGCATGCCATGGAAGTTTATTCCTACTCAGAGAGAGGTATCTGTCTTTGAATGCAGAACTACGACAATCTCTCCCCCCCCCCCCCCCCCAAAAAACCAAAAAAAAAAACCGAAAAACCTTAAGCTAATAATGATCCTATTCCCACCACAGGTGAGAGTCAAACCTGGAGAAAGTGCATTGGCATTCTACACAGCTGAAAATAGGAGTTCAACTCCTATCGTTGGAGTCTCAACATACAATGTGACACCCATGAAGGTCGGATATTCTTTTGTGACTGCATTTTACTGCTGTTACCTTTGCTTGTGGATATGGAAAATCCAAAGCCTTAATGTACTACCAGTTGTTTCATGTTGACCTTTTACCTGTAACTGCCTAGAAATTCATGCATCCTTTTTTTTTTTTGGATAAGAAAAAGGTAATATATTAATATAGAAAGATCAAAAGCTCGGCTGCACAATGAGCATCATACAAAAGGCTATATACATCCTAAATACAAACTATCCACACATTCAACCAGATCAATAGAGGAAGAGCTAAGCTTTCCATTCTTCCAAAAATAGAGAATCTTGATGAAGTTATCTTTCAAACGCTGAACAGGAGTTTCTATACTTTCAAAAACTCTTCTGTTTCTCTCTTCAAATACTCCAAAAGATGACATGAGGTAGAACCATGGCTTCACTAGAATCTTATAGTGGATGGAAATTCATGCATCTTATAGTGGATGGAAACAAAATGCTTCATCTATTTCATTTATGTGGAGTAATAGATAGTCTTCATAGAAACAGCCTATTTGACTATTTGCCATTGGGGATATGGCTACTGTATGTATGACTTCCTGTCTGCCACATCCTTGTATGCTTTCTGTCTCTACCGAGCTCTTTGACCTCTCTCCAACTTCTCCAAGGAGTAATTGTTAGATGTGCACATTGCAGGCAGCAGTATACTTTAACAAGATACAGTGCTTTTGCTTTGAGGAGCAGCGGCTTCTTCCAGGGGAGCAGGTTGACATGCCTGTAAGTAGCAACCTCTTCCCTTGTCAAGGGAGTTCATTACCAATCTTGCCTTACAAAAGAGCACTTTCTGAACAATTACAGGTGTTCTTTTACATTGACCCAGAGTTCGAAACCGATCCCAGAATGAATGGCATCAACAATTTGATCCTATCATACACATTTTTCAAGGTTTCGGAGGAATAAAAAAGAACTCAACCTGATAGTTTATCTCTACAATAACTTGCTGGAAATCCTGAGAGACATGGATGCGTTGATCTTACTGCCAGTGTTACTTCCAACAACATATATGATGCAAGTAATGATAGTATGAAGATAGGGCTTGAATTTGCCCTGAGGATCAGGATCCTTCATCCTGAGGTTTTTCGTGCAATGTTTACGCATGACAGCTGACATGCTTCATGTCATTCATACAGTATACAAGAACTGTCTTTAAACTCCATTTGTTGAGGGCAATTAGGCTATCTTCATCATTTTCATGTCTTGTATTAGATTTATTTTGTTGGAATCTTTATAATGTATTTTATTATAAAAGCAGAGCTGGGATAAAATGAAGATCGATGACCAGACTAAACAACTACACTAATTACCACCATTATGTTCCTTGTTGCCCCTAAAATTTTGCTTATGGATTCCCACTTTGTTAAATAAAATTCCCTACTACTGTGTGTGAAGCTTTAAGGTTACGCTTCTTATCTACGTTGGTTAATCAAGTGCCATATATTTGCTATGGAGAGCTAGATGTCATATGGGATCTTTTACCCTCGTTATTTTTGCTTCCCTGAATGTTGGTGAAATCCGCGAATGAGTTTAGAGACTCAATATGAACGATGAACCTCACTAGCATTAACAACATTTCTCTCTGTCTAGAGAGATTTAGATGTAGGTAATCATATTTTTACAGACATCTTTGTCCATAAAATGACTAATTTCAAAATATCTATAAAAAAAGATTCTTAAAAAATATCGAAAGTTAAAACTAATGATTAGTAGGGAATGAACTAATGCTGAACCTTACCCTTTGTCTGGAATTGAGCAACAACTTAAAACAAATGAACAACGTTGCTAATTTTGAGGAAGCTAATGACTAATGGCTTCACTATCAAAGGTTAACAACTCACAGGGCATGATGATGGTTGAAAAGCTCTGAAAATGATCTCCAACAATCATTAAGTGGTTGAATCGGTGCCTGTATGGCTACAAATGGAAGCAAAAGAACATAATTGACGGAGGTGGTGTTGTTCATGGACATCAAAAAAACTTTGCTGCTTGGCTTGTGGAGTCTTCGAGTGATTAAGCGGTGTTTCCTTCGGTATCTCATAGCCTTAGATGTCGATAGTGATGGATAGTCAGTGACAGAACTGCAAGGATGGTACATGTTGGTTAGGATTTGGGGTTGTGGTTGATAGTTATTGTTGTAGTTGCTATTAATGACAATTAATACAATTTTAATAAGACAAGAAAATTATAAATATATTTTTTACGTAGTTAATAAGTCCCTAGGTGACTAAGTAGCATTTTACATATAAATTATTACCATAGTGACATTAAAAAAATAAAACCCACCATAGTAACAGGGTTTTTTTGGGGGGGGACACCAAAAAGAAAAAAATAAATGGAGTGTTTGGTAAACAATTTTTTGAAGAGTTTTTTTACTCAAAAGAGTTTTTTTGACTAAGATTAACTGTTTGACTGAATAAAAAAGATAATTTGAGTGTCTGGTAAAAAAGCTTTTTAGAAGAGTTTTTTAGGTCTAAAAAGCTAGTTTAAAAAAACTAATTCCATGAGATTTTTGGAAGAACTTATTGAAAAATTAGCCTTTTGTCTCACAACTTTATCAGAAACAGTTAATTTTACCAAATAGTTTTTTAACAAACAGCTAATTCAAACATCTAATACAAATAATTAACTCAAATAGTTAATAATTAATAGCAATACAAACGGTTAACAGTTAACAGCTAATAGTTATTTGTCAAACATGGCCAAACTTTTTTTTTTTTACAATGGTAAAAAGGAGTAAACCAAATGTTAGACGCCTCTTCTCACAAGAGTACGCCGAACTACATCCACTACAAGAATATCACCAAGCTCTGGGGAGAAACAGACATCTGAAGAAATCGAATTCGGGATAGTGTGACCAAATTTAGATAGTCAATCAGCCGTCATATTTGCCTCTCGAAATATGTGTTGAACTCGGAACATGGTGTCATGATTAACCCATATTTGGACGTCCTTAATAATTGTAGCGATTTTTCAGGGAACTTGTATTTTTCCTACTAGTGCTTGAATTACTGTATTGTTGTCTCCTTCAATTAGTAGCCTCTTGTGTCCTGCTTGTATGGCTGCACTAACTCCATCCTTGAGTACTCTCACCTCAGCTACCATGATTGATGTAGTCCCATAGTTGGCCGCTCCTATTTTGAGCAGTTTGTCTGTCCAGTATCGCAATACATAACCACCCGCTGCTGAGGAATTGAGGAGCAATCCATCAAAGTTGATTTTGACGAATTCTGGTGGTGGGGGGTGCCACCTAATAAGGTGTGGGGATTTTGGAAGGGAAGAAGGGTCTCCCCTCAGAGAGAAATCATCCGATATATAAACTCGAATTCTTCATTCGTCACATGTCTTTTTTGCTTTGATGAGGCATTTTAAAGGATTAAAAAACTTATTTTCAAATACTACTATATTGCGCTCTTTCCGAATGCTCAAGATGATAAAGGATAATTTTTGGAACAGCTTAGGATTGCGTGAGGATCGTACCCTCTGTAACACTTCGGTTGTTGGTTGGTATCCACCTGGTGAAAACATGGAATGGAAACAGGGCCAAACATGGAATGGAAAAACAGTGAACAGCTTAGGCTAAGAAGTAGAACTTAATGCTGGATTACTTTCTTAAAGAAAAATAATAATAATAATAATACTAACATTGCACTATCTGGTAGGAGCCCAGCAGCAAATATAACTCCGTAGGGGGCAAAATCGTCATTTCGTCCTCTGAGCTTCATCATCACTCATCAGTTGTAAAGGTGACGAAACCCTTTCGCGGTAACAGAGTAAGAGAGAGAAGCTTCTTACGCAATCTCCAAAAACCTAATTCAGCCGAAGCTAGGGTTTGCCTTGCATTTCAATTTTGTAAAATTAGCAACCAGAATTAAAATTGAAGATAAACAAGATGTCGCAAAGTGGGAAATTGATGCCAAATCTGGATCAGAACAGTACGAAGCTTCTCAATCTCACTGTTCTTCAGCGAATCGATCCTTTTGTTGAAGAAATTCTCATCACTGCTGCTCATGTTACCTTATACGAATTCAACATCGACCTCAGCCAATGGGTCTCTCTCTCTCTCTCTCTCTCTCTCTCTCTCTCTCTCGTCGTGTTTTCTCGATTTGCTTATCTTGATTTTGACTATCTCTTTCTTAATTCTCTTGCAGAGTCGGAAGGATGTGGAAGGATCACTTTTCGTTGTCAAAAGGTTCTTGCTTTCCTCCTTTTGTAAGAGAAATGTTGATGATTTGGTCAATTTTTATGTATTTTTATTGAATTTTCGTTGTTGGATTACGTTTTGCTAAGCTTAGGAGCTAGGAAGAATGAGTATATTGAACTGTTCTCCTGAATGAATTGTTTGTTGGCCTCAGGAATACTCAGCCCCGCTTTCAGTTTATTGTAATGAACCGCCGAAATACAGGTTAAGAGTTCTTCCAAGGATCTCATTACCTTCTAATGAATGCTTTTTGTTGGGATGCAATTTTCTACTCGGAATTTCTGTCTGCACTCGTGTTTCTCCTTATCAGCTGATACATTGGCAAAATGGCATTGATTATGTTGATCGGTGTGACATTTAGTGCAAAAGTAAGTTAATAAAGGGTGGGTCTTCTTTGTGAGTTTGTGACATAAAGGGAACAGGCTAGCATGCATCCTGTTTATGCTAAATGGAAAGGGCAACATTTGGAATTGGAAGATTATTTTTTCCAAGCATGGTGGTTTTTTGCACTCTGTTATTCCAGACAGCTCGTTTAGTATAGACTATCGTTAGACAGAGTCATACGTGGTGCTTACTGTGAATAGAAAATAAATTTTGAGGATCAGGGATACAATAAGTACTGGGCTCTGTGTACAGATTAATATGGGAAGAAACGGTTTAGGATCTCAGCTCCTGCTGTTGTAATTTGATGATTGGGTTGAACTGTATATTCTTATCTTCCTTCAGTTTGACAGATTGCTAGGAAATGTTTTAGTCAAGTATGACTCTCCAGAAGAATGGGATCATGAACTTATAAGATGGTGATACTAAGAATTTGACATAGATCACTATAAGACGGAAGACTGCATACTCGATGAGTATTGATGATCCATGATTAATCATGTGTTCAAGCACTATGTTTTGTCAAATCTTACCACTTCTGAATCCAGACTATTTTTATGGAAAAATTTGTGTTGTATAATGGAGGCAGTAAGCAGAATTTCCCTTAAATTATGCACATGGGAGTTTGCATGAGTAGCTTTCTCTATTCTGCATGTTACTAAACATCCAGTGCTTCACATTTATGACTCGCAAATATGGATAAGATCCTGATTGGATAGTTTGATTTTCGCTGGTATCCTGAATCATGTTTCATCGTTGATCATATCCATGTTCTGCAATTAATATGACATGTTCTTCGAGTCATTCATCAATAGGTCTCTTTTATTTTATTTTATTTTATTGGCTATGTCATCACTCGTCAGTGGGCCTCTTGCATGAGTAAGGAACTTAGTTTAAAAAAGCCCGCCCGAGGCACGCCTAGGCACGCCTCGGCTTGAGGCTACCGGGTTAGCGCCTCGAAAGGGATGAGGTGCGCCTCAAGCATGTGAGGCTATATCTTCCCCCTTTTTCTTCTTTTTCTTAGCCTTACCTTTGCCTTTTTCTTGCTTTTCCTCCCTTGGGAGCTAAAAGGTGAGCTAAACTTGTACTATAAGTACGTGCATTGGGGAACTACGATCATCAAATAACATAGCTTAAGGTTATTTGTGGTGTTAGTAGTCATATTGATGTCTAATTACATTTTTAATGCATTTATCTAACTTATTTATACAAAATATGCTTTGTGAAATATGAAATACTTTAAAAAAAATTTGCATAGAAGTGTGCCTCGCATCCATGATGCGTGCGCCTTCGCCTCGTGCCTTGCGCCTCACGCTTTGGGACTCTATGCGCCTTAGTGCGTCTCGCGCTTTTTAAAACTAAGGTAAGGAACAAGGTTGCTAATTTCCTCTTGTAGAGTGCACTTAAGGATATTAAAGAGAGAAAAATGTGCGTTGAAGAGTGTCTTACCTTTTTGTTTTGTTTTGATTCTCTTTGACCGTTCATGTGATTCTGTTCACTATTACATTAACATCAGACTAAATAATCGTTGTGGTTGAATGAGCAGAAAATTTGGTGGAGAATCTGTTGGGAGACTTTGAGTATGAAATCCAGGTGCCATACTTGTTATATCGTAACGCGGCCCAGGAAGTAAATGGTATTTGGTTCTATAATGCTCGTGAATGTGAAGAGGTGGCAAATCTCTTTGATAGGTAACGTATTGACTCCAGTGTTCATTATAAATTTATTTAGCATAGAGAATTTCTTACCTTAAATTCCTTTCTGTTGTTTTTCTTCAGGATACTCAATGCTTACTCTAAGGTGCCTTCTAAGTCGAAGGTGTCTTCGTCTAAAAGGTGAATGCTGATCCATTCTGTTAGATAGTTCAGTTGTTGTTGAGTTTTAAAGACGAGAATGAGTCATGGATTAACCAAAACTTTTAGCCGTAAACAGCTGTGTCCTGTGGTGCAAAGGGGAGAAGATGGAGGTGGGCGTGATCTTGATGTTGTGTACTTGAGACGAATATGTGAAAGTGTCACCCAGGCTATGCCATCTTTGCACGCCTCAGCACATACATGTTTTTCTGTGCGTGTCTATTTTCTTCTGCCTTTTTGGGTTTTTTGGGGGGGGGGGGGAGGTTGTTACAGTGTGGAAGGTTAGGATGTGAACAACTTGGGGAGGGAGAGTGTATCTAGCTTTTCTTGAGTGTTTAATCCACAGAAGGTTGGGTTATTTTCCTGGGTGCGCATCTAGTATCGTTCATATTCGCAGCTTAACTGCTTCAAAGCTTTGACCTGACACGTTCTGAGGCAAACAGCCTGAGAGAACTTAATGTTTCTGTTTTTGAGCATTTTTCTAATATGAGGATGCTCTACCCTAGCAATGGCTTCTGCATCACTTCTGCAGGATTAACTCGTTTCATTGATCAGATCTTGACATCTATATTTTTGCAGTGAGTTTGAAGAGCTGGAGGCAGTCCCGACTATGGCTGTCATGGATGGTCCATTGGAACCATCCCCACCAACTACCACAAACGTTAATTGTGCTTCTGATGATCACACCTTTGTGAATTTCTTCAGTGTAAGTATGATCCTCTATGAACTTGAGTAATTTCAAGAATAAGTGAACAGCTTATTTTTCATATGAATTTGTTGCACATACTGGGAAGGTCACTTATGCTTAAATTCATGTTTACAGTCGGCTATGACAATTGCAAATCCTTCAGTTCTGACAATTACTGAAGAGCAGTACAAGCCTTCTGCAACAGCAACGCTCCCTAGCTGTCCGGCAAATATTCATCCAATATCTCCATCACCACAAATGGCATCATCAACATCTGCCTCTTTGTTGTCCCTCCTTGATACATCCGAATCAAGCAGCAGTAACAATAGGGTAACAAATCTTGTTAAACCATCATCTTTTTTCAGTCTTGCTTCCTCCTCATCACCATTGGTGATGGCACCTGCGGCTTCATCTATACCTACTGCACCTCCGCTGCAGCCGCCTTCAAATCTCCAACGCCCCTATGGTGCTCCAGTGCTGCAGCCCTTTCCTCCTCCCACTCCACCTCCATCTCTAACTCCAACTTCATCTGCCATCCCTAACTATGGCCCTATTATCAGTAGAGAAAAGGTCCGGGATGCACTTTTGTCGCTTGTTCAGGTATGTATTCATTTGTCTAAACTTCAAATCAATTATATTAGGGGGCTGGTTCAGAATTGACTTTGTTTTGCCATGTCATTCAGAAGTTAAATCCACAATTTGTTATGCAATAATTGTATTGACCTCGGAAAATTTCCTGCCAAACACTAATTGTTGTGTAATGTGGCACGCAATGAAAGTTGGTTGTGGGTTGATGTGGCAACTACATCTCACAATAATCTTTGCGAGACTGTCTTACCCAAGACTGACTATTAGCCAACGTACAGATGATATGTCAATGAACCTTGCACGAATTAAGGTCGGGGTTCCTACCCATTCATCTCAGCATGAAGTATAAGCATCGAAAACTCGGGTAGTGTCTTAATTTCCTTACACTTTCCTAAGATTAAACCAAAACGAATGACGCTTTCTGGAAATAACCAGATCTGACACCACATTAATGTCATTCTTATCTAATAACCAGAGTTCAAATAGTCACAATAACAACAATAGCACTCCACAAGTTATATATACTCATTAAGTATTTTTCAGTTGATTCATACTGGTGAATCTTCCGATTCTGCTTTCTCGGCCCTTCTCCTTTTTCTTTACTTTCGGGCACTGACATATGTTTAGGTGCTAAAGTATAATTCCTTGTTTGTGATACAGGATAATCAGTTTATCGACATGGTCTGTCAAGCATTGTTGAACGCTCACCAATCTTAGAGGGCCTTTGTCATGTTTTGTCTTGGCTGCAGTGTATGTTAGTTTTATGTATAGCAATTTGCCATCCTGGGTGGTCTTCATCCCAGAACAATGTAATATATACATTTTGTTAAACTTTCAAGTTTTATCCTGTTCAATCTTTCCTGTGTTCAAATTCCATGTGTTCTTCTTCCCACTATTAGTATGCCACAAGAAAAACACAAATAAATGAGAGTACGATTTAGAACTATCTTGAAATAAGGACATAAACCAATTCTTACTCGTATGTAGTAACCGTGTTCAGCCGTCGATCTGCGACAAGCAAGCTAGTGATTTGAGGATTTAAGATTATTTGATATTTGATACAAAGGCAGAGGGGATAATGAATAATTTGAAAATGCCTTAATTGTAATTATTATGAAAATCTCAAGGGGTAGATATTATGATTTATAATACCTCATTAAAAAAAAATTACAGGCCTATGATTAGGGCAGAGCAATGATGTTGTATTACATGGCAGAATGACACAAATGGAAACAAAATTCATTCTGTAATTATGGGATACATTCAACCTGAAGGTGAAGCAAAATTCAACCTGAAGGTGAAGCAAACTTCAACCCATGTATGTCTATAGGGCTTGCAGCGAAGCTCCATAGGTTTCTTCACCAACAAATGCAAAGCTGAAATTCCCATACAAGAGGGCAGTAGGCTACCTATTCCAACCAAGTGATGAGCTTCTATCTCAGACATTAGAGCTTTCTTCATCATCTGGAAAGATGAATTTCAAATCTTCATTGTCCCTATAAGCTTGAATAAGAGCAGCTGCCTTATATGCAAACATTCCCAGCATCGCAGGCACAATCTGTCAAAATGGATGGGAAGAGCTGAAAAGAACCCAAAAATAAAGAAGTTCAACCCCCATGCAAGGCCATCTTCAAACGCTTTGATTATACCTGGAAATCTAAGACATCGTTGGCAAAGTTCCTGTGAAGCAGGACGTACAACCCGAAAACTGCTGCTGGGATTACAAGCCTAGGAGATGAGAGAGCAATTCTGCTACCCTTAACTGATCTTCCTATTAGGTTTTGCAAATCCACACTTTGTATGCCGATTCTGTTTTTTAAGACATGGAAAAGAGAAGAGGAACATTACACATCTTAGTCTGCTTATAACCAGGATAAAATTCACAGGTAGGAACATATTGGTAGCCTGAGGGTGGTTACTTTTTTTGTTTCTTTTGTTTCTTTTGCAGGAATATCTGTGGAACGGAGTCCTTGGATATGTTATCTGCATGCTGATATAGGAGCTGTAGATACAGGCAACTGCACAAAGAGTCATATTAGAAGAGGTTCACCCACCAGTTTCCTCGATCCCATCTGACTTTGGAAATCTCCAGTTTGTCACAAAGATTATAGATATTCTGTAAATAGATGTCTCATTGCCACTCAACTCTATTGACTGTAACCTGGCAGTACGTAAATGCCAGGTCTGAGATGCTCTAAACCTGGCAGTATGTAAATGCCTGGTCAGAGATGCTCTAAACCTGACTCAAAATAAGGCAACAAATTTTGATCTAAATGAGACCAATACTAACTTTTCCTTGATCAAAATTGATTGCATTTTCCTGAAACGCATATTGAAGAAATCAATAAAATAACCAAACAAGACCTGGCATGTCCCATCGATCTGTTCTGCCCCAATCCAAAACAAACCTGACCTTGATCACTAGATTGTTAGGTCTAGTGTCTGCTTACTTTAGTGTAGGCCTCGGTAAAAGTAACGACTAAAAAGGAAAAGAGGGTCACATCCCCTGCCACTCCCAGAACCACAGAGAATACAGAACATCTTACATCATTATGGCAATACATATTTTACCCACTGACCTGAATCCGACTCCTGAAGCATAGCTCACAGCTGCCTACGCAGAAAACCCAGGAAAATATAAGAACCATAATCCAGCCCATGAAAATATATACCTAGGGGGAAATGATTCCAACAAAAAGTGGCAACAGAGTTTAAGAGGAATTTCGAAGGGACTTAAAATATTTGCACAAAGACATCAGTGACCAAGCATAATGATGCTCTAGGGATAACACTAGCCTCCGGATGCAATAACACCTCAGCATTGTTTACAATAATAGAAGTCAAATTTGACAATTCCTTGAACTAATACATAAAAGGCAAATGTAACTACATACAGTTCATATGAAAGTCGAGCTATTAGGCATTGTACTTCAAAATTTACTCTTGAAGCTTGCTATCAATTTGTACGACAAACATCTCAAAACTCTAATCTTCCTTAATCTTACCTGGATTGATAAGGTTAATAAGCAATATGCAGTACACGCAGCTCCTACTCCGAGAGTCATGAACAGCAGTTCCTTCTTCAGCTGGAACATCCATAAAACATTGAAATCAGTATCATTTTGAGCTGAATACAGCAGCCAAAAGAACTGATGGCCAAATCTAGGGAAAACAGAAATAAGCGAACAAACATCAAGATGCAAGTGTATCACTGTTCTGGCGATGCCTTCAGATGCGACAGTTGTTATTGCATAAGAGAACCACTTTGCATCATACGACTGAAATATTGAACCAAGAAAGTAGCAGCAACAGCAAAATCATCTTTGAGGACCACCATACAGAGCCAGGCCCCATCTGCTAAGCCCAGGCATTATCTAACCAAACAAATAGCAATTCTTGATGAAAAAATTGCTTACTTACCCAGACTATTCATGAACCAGAAACATGCTGGATGACAATCCAATGACATTGACAAGAAAGAATCACTAGGATCAAGAAACTGAACCCTAAATGTAACAGCATCTCATGCGGTGCTTGGTGTACACAGAATAACTCTGAACATTAAAAAACGCATGCAAGTCAAGGGCCTTACAGCTTCATATCTAAGAAGGTTGAGCCTCTTTGTTCTTTCCCTATCATACTGCACTTCCTGATAGGAGAGGTTGAATCAGTATGTCATTTGTGTGTCTTCAAAACGTAAAACTGTAAAAAAGGCTAGGAGGGTTGAGGGAAGGGAACCCTTGGAGCATGCATACGATATGTGATCAAATGATACCTTCTTGGTTGGCTTCTTGTTGAATGGCGCAGAAGTTCCACCTAGCAACCATTCTTGAGTTTCTTTCAATTTTAGAAAGCCTCCCTCAGGCTCATCACCCAAGGCCTGTGATGTTCGGGCAACACAAAAAAAAATGATAGACATGAGAAAATTGACTGTTACATGGTTAGTTCAAAATATGCAGTCATAAGTTAAACTAGAGGGTCAAATTAAATATTGTTGTTGACAGAGAAATGCCATTTTAGCCCCCTTTCCACACCCAAGTTCCTGCATGCACAAGAGAGTCATCCAGGAAAGACCAAAACACTGAGCAAATTTTAAAGGAACTGACCCCGTTCACTTGAAGTCAAATCTTCAACCCACATTTCCCAAAGAGAAATTTAGAAGCAAGTATACCTGTTGAACAGGTTTGGAATTCTCTGCTACTTCATTAGCTTCTGCATCATTGTAGTTTATTGCCCTCCTCTGGAAAAGAATATCACAATATTTTGTTATAAGATCTCCATTTAACTGCCTTTCCCGAAAAAATTCTTGTAAAACATCATCCTCTGCACGCTCACTTGCTGGCAATCAAGATTAACAGAAAGCAAAAAAACAAGCATCAATGAAGGAACAGTCTAATGGAGCTCATAGCTTATGCTACTTTAATTAGCATCATAATACTTTATGAGAGACATATCTACTTGTCTGTGGAAACCTCACAATCCCCCTTCATGAGATCAATCAATAGCCAACTAACAAAATCCAGCATACCAAAGAGTAAGGCGAAAAATGTGCACAAAAAAAAAGCCAAATGAGACAATCAAGGGACTTTTGATTTACAAGGATGGTATAAAGGAGGTCAATAGGTATCAATGTTCATGTTTAATTAAAGGAGAACATGTCCATCTAAAAGCAACAGGAAACAGGGATTAATTCACAGGACAAACACAGCATTGGTTGCGCAATTATGGAGGAGAGTAATAATAATTACTCTAGAGAAGAGATCTATATTCGCTGTGGGAGAACCAGATACAGGCAAACAAACAGCCATCACCCTAAAACCAACATGACAGGCAATTATGGAACGAGCAATTGCTAAATATTAAGGAATCCATCCAATCAGAATGGGAAGGCTGGAGGCCAAGATGCCAAACTGTTTAATCCTTGTCATTGTACTAGTACCATTTTACAATTAAGTACAAAGAATGGGCATAACTCAGTGTGCAAGGTGGACTCTGATAACCATGCTCAAAGCTCATGCACACAGCAAAATCTCCTTCTGCCATTGAATATATCAGGAGAGACACTGCCAACGAGATACAGGAAATCACCTAGCAATTGGTTCCTAGACGACAATACTTGCTTTCATTAAGAATAAAATTCACCCCCTTTTTGGTTAATCCTCCATCCCCAAAAACGTTATAGATCCAATAAAAGTAACATTTTGTTCTCGACCTTCTCGTGATATCATACTTCCAGAGGTTTATGTCTCAATAATCACCCATTCAAAAATAAGACTTTCTACTTTGGGACAAATATAGAATCGAAGCTACCTACGATCCAAGATAGACCACCTATGGGGTGTGAAAAGGTGAATATGCTACTCTTAACAAGAATTACAGCCCCAGCGTGTAAAAGAGTGACAAATGATTCACTACATCGGACCAAATTCAAGTTCATAGAATACACTAGTACAACCTATTATCACCAGCTCCCTAGCAACAATCAATTCTGTCAAATGCCCTCACATCCCCAACGATGAGGGATTTTCCAACTTCCCAAAGCTTTACACTTTTGCATCATCTTCAAGATATGTTGTAAAAATACTCACTTTTCCTACATCCTAGTTCCTAAACTGAAGTACACCAAATGAAACGTCTTCTAGCATCATGAATACCCACCAATACTATTCCACAAAATTTCAAGCTTTGAGTACCCATATTTCTCTACACAATTTCAAATTAACGTTCAGATAAACAAAATGAAAACTTTTAGAGAACAAACAGAAGCTACGAATGATTACCTGACGAAGGGGTTTTGAGAACATACATTCTGGGAATTCTGAGCGTAGATACATTTGGGTGGTGATTTGGGGTTCTTCCACCGAATAAAGGGCTTGTTATGGTAAATTGAAGCCAGCTTACCCTCGATAGAGTCTCCATTGTCGATGCTTCACTCTCTCTCTCTCTTATGCTAATCAATGAGCTCCTGTGTATGGTGATTGGTGAAATATAGGAAGCTCCATTAGTGAAACATAACTGAGAGTTTCAAGTTCACTTCGGATAAGAGATTTTATTTGTAACAAACGATGCTACAGGTGCTATTTGCTTGCTATTATACTGCCAGTAACACTAACACAAACAGGTGAAGTATTTTTTTCCTTTTTTTTTTGCCCTTTTTGGGGAGGAGAAGGTAAATTGTGTGAATAATCTTAGGGACCATTCTAAAAAAATGATTTATAACAGTCTTACAAATAATGCAACCATTAACGGTTAGTTCCTTACGTTAATAGCAGGAGTTGAACGTATGTATATATTTAATATTGTATCCACTCTTTATCAATTATATTAAATCTTGTTAACACTGATTTTTGTAATGTAATAATGAAATAAGATTAAATAGTTTGTTATTGCATTTATATTACACGTTTAGAATTCTTAACATCTTAATAATTGATCATTTCAAAAAATATTTATTTTTCTATTTTGTATTTATTCTTTTTTTATTAAACTCAAATAAACTAAAAAGAGACATAATGATAAGTGCAGTCATATTTTGTATTTGTTGGTTTTATTTTATAAAGGCATAAGCAATATAATTATATGATAATTTAACATGATTCATTGATATTTTTACTCTAGCATTATCTTATGTTATTTTTATTTTTTAATTTAATGCATGATAAATAAGCACCTACATCAAACATATGAGTTTAAAAAAAAAAAAATAGGGTCTTCATTTACATATTCATTTTCTTTTTCTTTTTTTTTTTGAAGAAAGAACATTAATTTTAACTCTAACAGGGTAGCATAGATGGTGAGACATTAAAATTGCATCCCAGTGGTTACAAGTTCGACTCCTCATTTGGGTCACTAAAGATTTTCCTGTTTGTTAACATTAGCGCCCAAAAATTTAGTCAATGTGCGTGTAAGTTTATCAAGACGCCCTATGCCATTAAAAAAAAAAAAAGGAACCCTAATTTTTTAGAAAACCAATTACAAATTTACATTTTTGCATTCTCTTCTTTGTCCTCCCCACGAGTTCATGGCTAAAAATGCCATTGTGTTTTGCAGTTTAACCCAAAAATGCCACTGATTTTGTTTTTTGTAGCAAATTGCCACTGTTTTCAGAAAACTAGTGAGAAAATGGTATGCTACCGGTTGTTTCCAGTACAAATAAATTTATCTTTTATTTTAATGCATATAATCCGGTTAATATAAATTTTAAAAAAGGCAAAAGAATTGTGTTGACCCTTTTTTTCCATTTTCTATTCCTTCCCTCCATTTTGAACTGCAGCTCCAGAATCCTTTGTTTTCCTCCTCTATTCTATCCAAACTCCAGTAGCATCAAGCACAGCAATGAGAGGTGATTTTGCTCTGGATTTCGACAAGAAACGGTTTGTCAGCAACAACAATTGAATCGCATGAACATAGGATTGAAGGATGTTAGCACAGGTAAGCAATTTGGGTTTTCTAGGGTTCATAAGTGAGGAGGGTAAAAATCAGATTTAGGGTTATTGATATGTATGTCTTGAACTGCATCATGGGGGTTTGTTAGAATTGTTTGTTAGAACTCCTAACTTGATTTTGCTTTTGCTTGAATTATGAATGTCTTGAACTGCATATTGATATGGGTTTTTGAATGCAATTGCAAAGCCAGTATGAAATTTTGGTTTTCATCATGGGGGTTTGTTTGTTAGAACTCCTAACTTGGTTTATGTTGAACTGCAGATGACTTTGGCTCTATTTTATTTCGCGTTTTTTAGGATTTAGCTAAGAGCTTACATCTCTTTACATCTTCTTACATCTCCTTACAGTTCTTTACATCTTCTTACATCTTCTTACATCTCCTTACATCTCCTTACATCTATATACATCTCATAGATTTTCTATAACATTCATTTATTTTAGTTACAGAAATATTTATATTTTTTAATGATACTACCAATATAGAAAATTTATAAATATCTTATGAACACAACATTTACATAAACATAAAAACATAATATAACGATGTAAATTATATTTGAGTTTTGACATAAAATATATATTATTATAGATGACCATATATTTATTTATATTAAACATTATTTACTTAAAATAGGAATTTATTTGAAGAGTTGTATTCAATTTTGTCAATAAAAATTTATTTTTTTTTGTTATACTTTGCTTATTCGATCAAACTAATGTTCATATAAAAAATCACCTCAAGTGGATGAAATTTTATTCACCAAACTTATGGGGATTAATATATTTTATTGTTGTGTAATTAACTTAATTAATTATTTATTTTCAATAAGTATATTATTTTAATATTATTATTTTTCATCCAAAACGTTCATTGTAAAACAAATTATACTATACAACTCTTCTACAATTCAACAACTCCTTATATTTATCCTTATAGCTCCTTACAGTTTCTTACAGCCCCTTACAGCTTCTTACATCTTCTTACAGCTCCTTACATCTCCTTACAACTCCTTACAACTTCTTACAGCTCTTTACAGCTCCTTACATCTTCGTATATCTATCTATCTATCTTAAACGCGAAATACAACAGGCCCTTCATGCTATTTAGATCCAGACAAGATTAGTGTTGATGATCTAAAGGCTAAAGTGGCTTACATGGGTTATGGGGAGCATAGAGTTAGGAAACTGTACCTTAGGAAACCAAACGAGGGTTTTGAGGAAGCCCTTGTTCCCATAGAAAATGATGAACATGTGCGTTACATAATTGGGTTGTTGATGAATGAGCCCTCTGTTAGATTATATGTAGAACATGAAGACGACAACAATTGGCTTCAAGTGGAGGGTGATGTCCTGGAAGGGGGTGGTCTGGAGGAGCTTGACATATCTCTATCTGACCCTAAGTTTGAACTATTTTCTGATGATGATGATGATGTGTAATCAGAAACTGATGATGAAGATATCAGTTTGTTGAGAGAAACAGTGATAAATGAAAAAGCAAGAAGGCAAAAGGAAATTGAATTGGAAAAGGCTGCGGGATGTTCTGAAAAAGCAGGAAGTAGTGGTACTGGGGAGCTTGATGGATTAGGAGATGATGATGAGGATTCTGATGAGATTATGAGTCCAAATGAGTTTGAAGATGATGAAAATGAAGGGAACAAAAAGATAGCTAGGAGACAATTCCCTAAGTTTAATGAAAAATTGATACATGAGGATGTGAAATTGGTAACCGGATTGTTATTCACTGACAAGAAGCAGTCGAAGAAAGTTGTGCAAACTTATAAAATTCGAAATGGGTATAGTTTAAAGGTCACCAAGAGTGATAAGCAGAAACACTAAGTTCACTGCATAGGAGAGGGGGTGTACATGGAGTATGTGGGCTTCTGGTTGTAGTGGTGGGCATTCCTTTCAAATAAAGACAATATATGGTTCCCATAACTGCTTGAGATTTAACTTTGATAAGGGTACAAGGAATTACAGTGTTGATTGGCTTGCGGAGACATACATTGAGACCTTTATGATCCAGCCACACATGAAGCCAAAAGTGTTCAAAGTAATGGTTGATCACGAAAGAAATTGCAACCTGAACATCAAAATGTGTTAAGAAGCAAGGAGAAAGGCAATTGCTAATATTGTGGGAGATTACAAGGCACAATTTCACATGTTGTATGATTATTGTTTGGAGCTTACAATAAAGAATCCAAACAATACAACAGTAGCCTCCACCAAGAAGAATGAGAATGATGAAGATGAGTTTGCAGGCATATACGTCTACCTAGGACAGTTGAAGAGAGGTTGTTTAGAGGGTTGTAGGCTAGTAATTTCTATTGATGGTTGCTTCCTCAAGGGCCGTTGGAAAGGGCAAATTTTAGTAGTAGTTGGTCGAGATGGAAATAATCAGATGTATCCTGTTGCATGGGTAGTAACTGAAACAGAGAATTCCATTAGTTGGGCTTCGTTTATCTTATTGGTTGCAAAAGATCTTGAAATGAAAGATGGCATAGGGTGGTGTATAATTTCTGACCAACAGAAAGGATTAGTTGATGCTGTGAAGGCCTACATATCTCGAGCTGAGCACAGGTTGTGTGCAAGGCATGTTTATGCCAACTTGCGTAAGAAATACAGGGGCATGCAATTCAGAAAGGTGTTCTAGGTCATCGCGAAGTCTACCACCCTAGTTGATTTTGAAAAGAACATGAAGTTGATGAAATAACTTGATCCAGGTGCTTGTGATTTTCTTATTGAGAAGAACCCTCAGCAGTGGTGTCGATGTTTTTTTAGCAGCTCTCCTAAATGTGACTCAGTAGACAACAATATGGCTAAGGTATTTAATGGCTCTATCATTGAGGTATGTTGCTCTCTACAAATTATCTTTAATCTTTATCTGAATGACACATAACTTAAACTAAATTTTGTGCTTCTATAACTCGTAGGCAAGGTACAAGCCAATTGTATCCATGTTAGAGGACATCTTTATTTATGTCATGTCCAGAGTGGGGAAAAAACATAGCAAGAAGCAATTTGATTCTTCTAGCAAAGTCTCAAGGAAAGGGCATAAGAAGACTTATTCCAAGTGTGGAGTTGTTGGACACACCAAAACAACCTGTAACAAACATGTATTGATTCTTTTTCGGTTGGGGGGGGGGGGTAGTTCTTGTTGGTTGCTGTTTCTTTGAAAGCCTAAGACCCCACTAATTCATGGTTATATCATTGTGCGGGCTGAAGTGAACCACAGAGCCTCGGATTCATCCCATGCACCCTGTCAACTTGATAGAATGATCATGATCCCAACACCTCAAGTTGGTTCATTTAATAAAATCAAATGTATTTGACACGTATTTGGTTCATTTTATAATAATACCAACATTCTGCCAATGACATGTATCTTGTATTTGACATGTACCCTCAGCTGATGAGATCAGAACCTATACTGCCAGCACAGGATATGGCTACTGTCTTGACTCCATTGACAGTGGCAACTACACAAGATGGGATGACAGTGGCAACTACACAAGCTGGGAAGACAGTAGCTTAAGATTAAGATTAGGAGGAACTGCAGCAGCCATCAAGAAAGAATCTCAAGATTAGGAGGAACTGCAACAGCAATTGAGTATATGAGCAAAGACAGATTGTAGTCATTGAGCAACTGAGCAAAGAAGCTTAAGATTAGGATGTATATATGTTGCAATGTTAGCCTTTTGTGGATGTTCTTCTTGCTTTTGCAAGTGCCATGGGTTTTTAAGTAGGGCATACTAATGGGTTGTATGTTGCAATGTTAGCCAAAGAAATTGCAAACACTACAAATGTTAAGCTTGATATTTTGGATGAATTGAATGAAAAAGGATTATCATTCCCTGTTGCAACAAACTTGTGTTTGATTACATTTCTAATTTCATACATACATACACAAGACAGGTCATTTTCCCCTTGCCATTCTTCAAAAGAATAGCAATGTCCTAGTTCATCTTGATGTCAAACCTAAACAACCAACAACACAGGCAATCCAAAGACTAGTACATTGCAACAAGCACACAACCCAATGTACATACCCAATCTACCTAATTAACCTCAGCACACAGGAGCTAAATTGCTCTCGCACATACCCAATGTACATTGCAACAAGCAAAATGAACACAATTACAAAAGATGGATACAATTTCTACCTTCTCTGCCATGCATACAACTTTAGATTCACCCTTCGATTTTTCTCCTTCAATTTCTTCACCTCATGCTTCTGAGCCTCCAAATCATTCTCCAATATCTTTATTTCCGCTGCCATTGTGTCATTACTCACCATTAAGCTCACCATGATAGAGCTCACTATCTCATCTAAGGATTCATCTTCCCATTCAAAATGATCACATCCGCCGCCACCACCACAATTTCTGCAATGCGCGAACCTGCGCATAGGGTTTTTCAGGGTCATACTAGTAGCAACTTTGCATCTTCTACTGCAATTGCATATCTTCTCTAGTTCTGGACAGCAGGGGCCAGATTTGTTTGAAGTCGACATATTTGCATCAAATTTTAGAGGGCTTCAAGCCGAATCCTTACCACAAGCCTTTCTCCACAATCAATTCCGCAAGATAATCGCAGAAAACAAACAAATTCCATAGTTAGGGTTCAAGAACAGAGATGAATGAGGAAGAAAAGGATGCGAATGGGAGTGGTTAAAAAAAGGCAACAAAATTCTTTTTTTATTTAAAAACGGTGATTTTCTGTTAAAAAAATTTTCAAATTGAAATTTTTACTGGCAATCACCGGTTATTTCGTCATCACATGGTATTTTCTCACTAGTTTTCTAAAAACAGTGATAATTTACTACCAAAAACAAAGCCAGTGGCATTTTTGAGTTAAACTGCAAAACATAATGGCATTTTTACCCATGAGCTCTCTCCTCCCCGCTGACAGCGCTGTTGTAGGGTTTTCGTGGGTCACTTTCACTCCAAAATCCCCAACAAGAGCAGAGCAGAGCAGATTAGAAAAGGGTAGAAGAAGAAGAAGGAAGCATGACCCAGTTGAGCAAAGAGGATATCCTCAAGAACAACAACACTAGTGATCCCAACTCCATCACTTCTCTCTCTCTCCATCACAAAGCTCTTACTAGTGTATACTCTCTCTCGCTCTTTCTCTCTCTCTCTCTCTCTCTCTTTCTCTCTGGATTTCTCCCCTGTGTAACACTTGTTCTTTGTTCAACTTCCAGGTATCATGCTTGGGTGATTTCAAGAACCTCGAGAGACTTGACCTCTCCTTCAACAGTTTAACTTCTCTCAAGGTTTACCTTCCATTCCATCTATGCCTTACTTTTTGATTCCATTGTGTATTTGATTGAAGTGGGTATTTTGTTAAAACTTAAAAGATGTTAACTTTTTCCCATTTTCGCTGAATTAGGGTTTGGAGTCCTGCCTCAGCTTGAAATGGTTATCTGTGCAAAAGAACAAGCTTCAGAGCTTGAAGGGGGTTGAAGCCCTCACTAATCTTACTGTAAACTGTCTTCTTCACTTTTCCCTTGTCATTTTGAATTTGTATTGTTTCAACAATAGAATTTGAGCAGTCATTTTAAATGAATGTTTATCTCAATCGCCTGTGAATTAGGTGTTGAATGCTGGAACAAATAAATTGAAATCGATGGTCGAGGTGAAAAACCTGGTCAAATTGCGTGCATTGATATTAAATGGTGAGCTTCTCAACACCCTTATTACAGTTTTCTATATATTCAACCTCTTTTGTGCATTTGATGCTTTGGGTAAAATGGATAGAATGCAGCGCACTAATGAACTGTTTCTTGTCGTTATGGTTGTTTTCCAGATAATGAGATTGCATCAATTTCTGGGCTTGACCCGCTGAAGGAGTTGAACACACTTGGTATGATGCTCGTGTCTTTTTTAACTTCTTAATAAACGATGAGCATCTCCCATGGTTGATGTATTCTCTATATGTGTTCTTATGATTGAAGATTATATTATGTAGTAACAGATTGATAGGAAACCCATGATATTTTTGCTGAGTTCTTCACATGTTATTGCATTTGAGGCTGTGACCTAGTTTTCTATTCGTATTCTTGATTGTGGCTTGTGTTGTTACTTGAACATGGAGGAGTAGTATGTTTGGCCTAAGGGTTGAACTTGCCTACTTTCAACGGAGTTCTCTCTAATTTTGTGTATGTTGAAGGGTCCAAATTTGATGTATTGGATTTGGTAATATTGGTAGAAATGAAGAATTTGAGTTAAATATGTTGCAGTTAAGATTTGATTTCTCCGTTGCAATGATAATAGTTTGCCCATTATGAGTTTGTTCTCTCTATTTTATGTTTCTGAAGGGAACATATTAATCCTCTATATGATGCTTTATTGTACTACCGTAAGGGAACAGTAATGCTGTTTGGTCCCTTGGCTGATGAATTTTCTGATGCAGTTCTGTCTAGAAATCCAATCCGTAAGATGGGCAATTCACTAGCCAAGCTGAAATCAATTGCAAAGGTCAGCATTTTGCTTAATGCTGATTGATTTTATGTCACCGCCCCCCCCCCCCCCAAAAGGAGAGCTCTACAACTTGCTCTATTATTAATTATCTTTTTTGGGTGGGCTTCAGATTTCGCTCTCTAACTGCCAACTTGAAGCTATTGACCCTTCAGTCAAGGCCTGTACTGAATTAGAGCAACTGCGTCTTGCACATAATGATATTAAGGTGCATATTCAACCTGTTTTTGTACTATAGATCTTTGTGGAGAATTGGGGGTGTAGTCTTTGGTCTAGTTTCTTGGACTTTTTCCTTCCAATGCTCTCTTCAACCCTGAAAACCAATTATAATGCATTGTTCTGTTGTCAAACACGGATGTTACCTGCTTCACTCGACAGACAATCCCTGCTGAGCTGGCTTATAACAAGAAGCTTCAAATTCTTGATCTGGGAAACAATGTGATCTCAAAGTGGTCGGACCTCGAGGTATGCATCTTGTAGAATGCACTTTGGGCTGTTTGCTTTGGTGTTCAAATTCCCTAATGTCTCTTTTTTGCCCAATGAATATTGATGCGTGCCTATTGTGTTGGTTTTGGGGCTGAAATCACAGGCGCTTTCTGCACTCCATAACCTGAAAAATTTTAATTTACTTGGAAATCCCATAGCTGAGAAGGCAAAGCTTTTGAAAAAGGTTTGAACAATTGAGTTTATTGCTGGTATTTAGCAATTTACTGATACCATCTTCATTTCAGATGATTCTAATTCTAATCTTTTGAGTGAAGTTTGATGGGTGCACATTATGTTAAATTTGCAGATCAAAAAATTAGTTCCAAATTTGCAGATATTCAATGCTAAACGGATGGATCAATTGAACAAGATTGAGACAGATAAGAAGAATGGGGATGCTGCTTTCGGTGCAATGGATGACTCGAACCAGGAAAAGAAAAGGAAAAAGGCTGATAGAGAGACATTTATGAACAATGGTGCCATTCCTGAGAGCACAAAGTACATGGATTCAGATGAGCATTTTGGTAAGATAGAGGCCAATAAAAGTCGTGAGCTTGCAAAGGGTGGAGACCATGTTGATGCCACCAGCAATAAGCTTGAAAAACCAAATGTTGATCCCATAACAAAGAAACATAAAAAGTCCGAAATACATCAAGTCAGAGGGGAGGAGCTTGTTGAGGGAAGGAATGAAATGAAGAGGCAGAAGAAGAAAAAAGAGAAACATGCAGAGAAAGAAGTACACGTCCAAGATGTCGACAAGGCAACAGAGAAACGATCAAAAAGAAAAGCCGAGAAAGCTGATATAGATGTTATTGACAACAATGAAACACCATTTGCAGAACTTTTTACAGATGATGCTCAAGAGAATATGAAATCTAATGAAGGGAAAGGAAAAGATGATAAAGCAGTTGGGAATATTGACTCGATCAGTGCTCTAGTTACTTTCCCAGCAAAGAGAAAGAAAGCTAAGAATCAAGGTCCTCGCGGAGCTTCTGTGCTCCAGTCTCTGACTCCAGCGCCTGAAGTTGGATTGGGTGGACCGTCAACATGGGATGATTAGCAATTGATGGCCATCTTATCTTGAGCATTATTGCTTAAGCTGACGATGACGTGTTTAAAACCAGTTATCATCTTCTTCCTCGTTCTGCTTCGATCCTGCGTTTCACCGTGATCTACGCATAGACATGCAGGAATTTCAGAATGGAAGGCTATACGCTACTCCCTGCATTCCAATTATTTATCAGACCTGAATTGTTTTCATGTCACAAAGGAGAACAATCATATGGCCCGATGTTTCCCCCTTTGGATCAATCATGCCATTGCCGTGTTACTAATGCTGTAAAACTGTCTACAGTGCAGGGAAGGGAGTAGGTTCTGCTGTTGTCGCTTTTCAATTTTCTCCTCCCTTGCTCATTTGATTTTGGATTATATTCTACCTTCAGTTATAAAGAAAACATGTATTGGGTATGGATCATAATTTGATGTTCTTTTCGTACCTGTACCATGGATTATAGATCTCTGATGTCTTTTTTCTAGTTTATATTAAAGATCTCTGATGTCTTTTTTCTAGTTTATATTGTTGGTTCTTAATTTTAGATGGGAATTTTGCCTCAAAGGGTGGCTACTTTTCAGTTCTCAGCAGACAAGTAGTATTGACACAAAAGTTTGAACTAAACAATTGGTAGAAGAGTATATCTTCCAGATATTTTATTTTCTTACAGAAACATCATTATCTTAGTAACTTGAGTTATCAAATAAAGGATCATGACATGTGAGATATTGGGCAAAAAAAATTATGGCTAGTAATGCTTCAGTGGTCTCCCCATTGCCCAGGTACAACCAAAATGCAAAATTTTATCCATGAAGAATCCACGTGGCACAAAATCATTGACCATAATCCATCCATGAAATCCTCTCTCTGTCTCTCACATGATCCACATCAAACCCAAAATTGTCCAACTAGACCAGACCTTCACTATTACTCTGTTGCAACATCTTTCCTTACTCCATATCAGCCACATCCCCAAAACTTGAGAAGAAAAACTGAGGGAGAGAGATACTAACAGAAATGGCAACTAACACCTGTTTTGCAGCCTCCTCAACTGTGGTTGGTCTTGGTACCTCCACCCTCTCTCGCTCTTCCTCCAAATCTACACCCCTCACTCCAGGTAAATTTTATCTGCATTCGCATAATGCTAGTTTAAATGTGGGTATCAGTAAGCTCAACTGATACAGTCTTTGAGAGTTGTTACTAAAAACGTACATTACTTGATCAAACGTGGCTTGAATGACTATGCCTGGTGCAGGATTCTTGAGACCCCAGGTGGCTCCAAGGAACCCTTTGACGCTTGCCTGTCCACCTTCTGTAGGAAGGATTAGATGGTAATTGTTATTATTTTTTATAATCGTTATTCATAATTTTGTATGAGACGATTTCATAAATTACGATACCTTACGAGATTGTTGGGTCATGTGATCCAACATTTGTGTCGACCTACATAGGGTCAGGTGTGATCTCCATGTTTTCTAAGATGATGTAGTCTTACTGAGTATAAGTTCTAATCCGAGATTTTAGTTGTACCTTTCCGAGGGATTGGCTAAGAAGAGACTTCAATGTGATCGGGTTCGGGTTGATAGGGTGGATAGCCCCATCAAGCATACCAGTAATCAATGGAAACAGCCTCACAGGGATCTTCGTCTCCAGCATTGGTCAGGAGCTCTCCCACTTCCCCACTGGCCCTGCCCTCACTTCCCAGTTCTGGTGAGTTCTCCCTCCCTGTGGCCGTATGTCAAATTGTGATTGTGAAAATTATAATGAACTTCTGCTTGCTTTGATTGGTTTTAGAAAGCAGTTTACGATCTATGTTACTTGGACTCAGATCTAGCTGTCCGATGAGGATATATTTTCAAGTGTCAGACTCAACTATTCTTAAGAAAATTCGCAGATTTTCATTGCAATTTGAAGTGTCAATTGTCGTACTCTTATCCAAGTGTTCAGAATAACATGGTACAGCAAGGTAATATGAAGAGTCGGAGTAACATAGAATAGGATAATTAACCGTTGACCCAAGCTGCAAAAATCTTAAATAATTTGGAAAATAAAAAAGAAGAATGTCTTTGGTTTTGAATGCCGTTCTAGTTATTGGAGTGTCTGGTGGACTTGTGCATGTGTAGATCGTCTGCCAGTTTGGCAGTATCACGAGTCTAACCATGTTCCAAGTGTACTGGACACTCTAGTAATTGGAATGGGAAATGTCTACAAGCTTCAAAGCTCATATGTCATCTTTTCAAAAGTTACTCTGAAAAATAATCATTGAAAACCATCTAAAAAAGACTTGAATACGGCATGTATAAAAAATATAAATTCTTGTTCGAGATTGTCTCAGAATAATTTATGGTAAGATGGTCGACGTGACGTTTAATGAGTCACAACCCATATGTAAACTAACGTGACACTTACATTTTGTTATAAATTTATATGAGACGGTCTCACTCAGGGGGGATTAAATGATAAATCGGTACCCGGGTCTTGTCCAAAGTTGGCAACCCTTGCCTTGCACGATATTGGAAACCCTAGTGAAGGGCAAAAGGGCCTCTTTGGGCTGAGCTTTCTGTTGAGGCCCATCCAAACTTCTTGTTTTGGGCTGTTGGACATGGGCCCAAAATTGTGCAAAATTTTCCTAGAAGAATAGCCTCGGGAATATTATTTGTTACTGCAGGAAAAGGAGTGAAAGTGTTCTGGAGCCACTAGGTAGGCCTATTGTTTATTGATAAATTTTAATTTACCAACTTTTAAAAACTTCAATCAACTTCAACCAAAAAAAATAAAAAAATTCAACTTCAACCCATTTCAGTCAATTTCAACTAACTTCAATCCACTTCAACCAACTTCAACCCACTTTAACAAAAAAATACTAACTGCACCCATCTCCAAACTCATATTTCCCAACGAAAAGAACAGACCCTTAGTTGCGAGTAAAATGTTCGTGCTCGGCTTTAAATGGGGGGAGGTTCTCTGTGACTATGAGAATCCTAAATTTTACTATTTGATAGTTTGTTGAATTGAATCCAACTGTGGGTTTTGTACCCCATAGAAATCTAGACAGTTGAATAAGTAATTTTGTGTAGTAAAAATGAATTAAGAAAGACCATTATTATTGCAAATCAATTGATATTCATTCAAATGAATTGATTTTAATTATTTAACTATTTAATTTAGAAGTGGAAGTTGAATCTCTAACCCTAATTTGGTTGATGTCAATTATATGATAAATTGAAATAGGTTGTGGATGATATTGTGGCATTTCGGGCTATTCGTGTGCCTTACTTTTGGGCAGATTGGCTTCAAGGGCAGGGCTGATGGCTACTTTTGAAGAATATCCATTTCTCTTTCTTCCTCTTTCCCTCTCTAAGATGACCTAAAATTAAATGTTATGTAAACAATACATTATATTTGGCTGCTATGTTAATGTACCTTGATCATGATGTTCATCACTTCCTCAACTCTTCACTTTTTCCTTCTCTTATTCTAGTATTTATGTAGCAAATTCGTATCTACAGATACAGTAATGTGATATAATACACTGAAAAAGTTTTATCTTTTAAGAAAGGAGACCAAAAAAACTGGAGGGTTTTAAAAATTTACGTCCAAAAAACTGTCATATATAATAATCCGGGCTACCATATAATTTGTATATTTTCTTCCATCATTCAAAAAGTGAAATTACATATCTCTTTCAACCTAATTGTTATGCACCCAGCCAAAAAAAAAAAAAACCCTAATTGTTATGCAATAAAAAAAAAGAAAAAAAAAAGGTAGTTCCTGGCAGCTCAGTGAACAGTGATCAGCAAAGTTTTAGGGACCCCAACCATGACTTGTTTCCTTACTGGGTTTTGAAATGCCATTTATTTCCCAATTTTATTGAGGCATGTTATTTTCTTTATTTTTTTTAAAAAAAAGGGAGAAAAAGGGAATATATTCTCACTCTCTCTTCTTTTGATGAAAAAGAAGTGAGCATGAAGAAATCAGTATAGAAGCACAAATGGTATTTGCAAGTGCTTTGGGGAGTAGGTTTTCAAACAAAGCTTTAGAACATGGAAGTACAATTGAACAACTAATGAGGTAATGATTGATTGAGGTAGTATCTAACCACTCATTATCTTTGCCAATCCCAACTTCAAAATAAAAGATTTACATTATTATTATTATTTTTAGCTACAAAAATAATATCTGGGACATGTTCTTTTCGTTGGGAAATATGAATTGGTAAATAAATGAAGTTGGTCGAGATTGGTAGAAGTGGGTACTTTTTTTACTTAGTAGGTTGATTTTTTTTTTGTATGATGGGTAGAAGTTGGTATTTTTTTTATTGAAGTTCGTGAAGTGGGTTGAAGTAAGTTGATATGAGTAAATTTGAATTTACCAACGAAAACAACATGACCCTTGTCCAACTCACTTATTAATGAATCAGTCTTTGCTTAGTTAAACTCACCAGTTGTCGACCCCTATACATACAAGAATTTCGTCAAAGAAAAGGGTGTGAGGATATATTAGATGACTAGATTTACATGACCTTATTGCATAATTAATTGAGTTGTATAAAGTCTATTTATATGTGTACATTAAGATTATATGACATGTTTAACTCTTTTTAAATTCCCAACATTGGACCAATAATTTTTTTTTTTCTAAAAACATGTACTCTGTGCACTGATTTATAGACAGTGCCATCTTTATTTTTATGGACCACTGACACCTTATAATCACAGAAGGGAGTTTAAAATCATTCTTAAAATTGCTGCAACTTGAATTTGGCGATTTCTCTTTTACAACCATTTACAATCCCTAGTCATGTTTTGGTCCCCATTTATTTATTTATTTATTTTCCCTTCTTGTTTTCCCCTTAATTACAAAAGAAGTCAGTCAAGGACATGATAAATAAAGTCCGAGCACTTGCTTTGTTCAGTCTTAATTCTAAAGGACAAATTCGAAATCGTGTTCAAATAAAGTTTAAATTAATAGTAAATAATGGTAATAAAAATTGTGTATTCGTGTTCTTATACAGATATTGTATTTATTCATATATATAATTTGTATTTTTAACTATATATACTAAAGAGAGTCGATACAAAAAATAATTAATTGAGCTAGGCCAACCACTAAATTTAAACGAACGGCTAATAATGAAGCAAGATGGGGACAAATTTTAGGTTAATATGGGCTGAAACAAACAGCCCAAGCATGTGATGATATTGTCAACCATGATTTACATTTTGGGTGGGTGGGGGGGGGGGTGGTCCATGGTTTACTTGACTTGCGAACATTTCCTACTTTAATGTTTAAATAACAAAAACAGGGAGAACCATGTGATTTGGGCATATTTTAAGTATGCAACTCTATGAACATTCCATTCTGTGTAGGTTCATGTGGTCTGCGGTTCAGTGAAACTAAAGGAATTATAGCACAAGAAACCCTGGTGCCCCCTGGCCTATAGTAAATTAATTAACTAGATAAACATGTTATATCACACCAACTTTCAGTGTGAGTCTCGTTTGCCTATCGTTTGAGGAGATCTAGATGTAAATAGTCTTATTTATGTAACTATTGTTCGCATAGATCGAGGCTGATTCTAGTAGACCAACTAAAAAAATTGACGAAAAGATTTTATAGTTGAAAATCGAATCTTTCAATACAAAAGGGAGCGAAAACAACAAAACAACCAGTGACAATATATGTGGAAGAGTTTCATGGTTTCATCACCGGTTATCGTTAGATAAGGTCTGTATCTTAACTTATAAATAGAGAAATTTGTAATGGAGGAATTTCGTTCCTAATAGATTGATAATTACATTAATATAATCTTTACACAATATTCAATTGATCTTAACTACGAGCTCATAATCTTTTTAAAAAATGCACAAAAGAACCCTAGAAATCAAATGCTGGATTTGCCTTCCTAGGTTTATGATGATTAAAGTTATTGGCCAAATGTCCAATGCTTGCTTGGGATGATTAATAGCCAACTTTTTCTTGTTGCATTACCAAAATTTATGATCTATACTTTTGTTTTCAAATTTTTTACCAACAATTTATAGAAAAGAAAAAAAAAGTAGAAAAGTCTATAATTCCAAGTTATAAACCAAAAAAATGCCATAAATTTTAGACTTTATCTTATGAATTTAATTTTCTGTTCATGTTTAAATTTGGCATAAAACATAGTAAAATAAAACCAATAATAACGTTACAGAGGGACAGAAGCAGGAGCGTGGGGCATGGGAGTGAGTAAGGAAGGTACAATACAACAATAAGGCAGTTGCAGGGTGCACTCTGTTTAACAGGACAATTGGCCTATCATCTGCATTTATACATGATATGACAGAGGAAAAATAGAAAGAAAGGAGCCCATAAATTTAATAAATACATAATAATAAAATTAATAATAGTAAAAAACAGTACTAGCGACTGTGAATGAAATATATAGATAATAAAATAAGTTCTGGAAATCACATCGAATCCTCTTTGGATCAAAAATTGTGAGCAGTACCAGTGGGAACCACCCCCTCGTGCCCTGTGAAATTTCTTCCCTTTGTATTCTTCTGCTACCACTAGGTTTGCCTGCCTGCCTTTCTCCTCTGGACCCACTGGCTTACTGCAAATTATTAGGTACAACCGAATTTATAAATCCAAGTTACTATAAATAATATTTTATTTTACTTTTTAAAATTTATCCGCTATTTTTAATAGTTTCTCTTTCTACAGAGACTTAACATATATCAACATGTATATGCATTTGGATGTGCAATATAAGTGTTACCCTCTGTTTCAAAATTGGTCAATAATATAAGAAAATAAGTACTCAATCTCTGAGTCTGCTGTAATCCAAACATGCCCACCTGATCCTAATTGAACCCATTTTGTTGTCCACTTGCGCATGAGACTGATAAAACACAAAATTATATAGACTTACTACTATATCATATAGTCGAGTCTATAATTTCGAGCCGTTTGATACCGTAGGGGAGGGTAATGTATTCGTTTTTTCAATGAAAATAGAGAAAATAACAACGTTTAAGGATTAACACAAATTATAATGTACGACCGTTTGAGGCTATAGACTCGAAACTATTCTTTAATTTGCACTTGTACATGGCCCCCCCTGGTCGCTCACGTGCATGCCACGTCCTCCTCTTCTTGCTGTTGGTCTAATTAAATCAAAGTTGCATTACATATCTCCTCCCCTCTTTATTCTCTCTTTCTCCCCTTATTACTTTGCTTTCCCTCTCAAGACGTCCAAAAACGAAGCAAAGTACCCCCAAATGGGCCAAATCAAACCTTGCAAATGACTCATTAACATCAACCCCAAGTCTACCTTCTTTCATAAAGTTCCATTGTAGGGTACTCGCAACACTAAATTCATCTCTTTCTCTCTTTTCTATTTTTTTTAGCAAACCTAGGTTTGATCTTCTCTTCCGCACTTTTAATGCAGGAGTTACACTCCATAATCATACTTTAATATAAATACCCAGAAAGATGAAAAGGGATATGATCATCACCATCATCATCATCCAGTCACTCAGCTTGACTCCTCAAAGACTTTGGAAGAGATTTGAATTGAAGGGTGCCCTGTTTCAAGGTGTGTTCAAAGTTTGAAGAGAAATTGAGACTGACAATGCCAAGGCAAAAAACCCACCAAAACCCAGAAAAAAGAACTGGTGGGTATTGCAAAATCAGAAAGAGGGTGTCATCTTCTTCGTCGTCATCATCAGCGGTGAAGAATTACAGGTTTAAAAGGGCGATTTTGGTGGGGAAAAGGGTGGGTTCAAGCACGCCTGTGCCCACTTGGAAGCAGGTAACAATGGCGTCAAAGTCACCAATGCAAAAGTTGCAGAGTTCTGAGCATGGCGTTAAGTATGTAAGAGAGAGTGGGGCGATCGGTAGTAGTAATGCTAATCATAATAAGGGGAAGGAGGGTTTTTCAGCAAGAAAATTGGCTGCCACTTTGTGGGAGATTAATGGGTTGCATTCTCCTCATAGCCCTGTTTGTGAGGTGAGAAATTTTACTTCCTGTTTTGGTTTTTTGTTTTTAAAAAAATTGGGGTTATTTTGAAAGGGATATTTGGGTTATATTTTTGTTTGCATTGAATTATTTGGTTTATTGGCAGAAGATTGATGGATCTAAAGTGGGAGGTCAGAGGAGAAGATCTTCAACAGCTTCACAGAAACTTCAGATCACTGAGTATATTGCAGGAGTAGACACTGCTGGAAAATCTAGCTCTATTGAGGTGAAACTTTTCACACTCATATGTTTGTTAATATTCCCTTTTTTAAAATAATAATAATAATTCAAAGAACCTTAATGTGATCTTCTGCATGACTGAAAACTAGTATTTTGATGCGATCCACACTAAACTTGGTTGTGCGGTCACAAATATAGCTCCCCTGCATCCATTGATGTCGAAATTCTGACTGTCAATTTAGTCAAAATTATTGGCAAGAAGTTGGAGTTGGGACCATATATGATAGTTTGATCACCTTTTGGTTGATAATGATTGTGGAGAAAATGAATGAAAGACAACATGTTTGTTGATCTGAGAACAGTTTTACAGGTAGGAAGCCACGCCCAAGGAGAGAATAATTCCAGCATCAAACCCCGGTTGAAGGATGTCAACAACAGCCTAATTGCATCCAGAGAGCTTGTCAAAGCCTTGTTCCGAATTCTCTCCCAAGATGACCAACATCAGTCTGAGATAACCTTAGTTTCGGCATTGAGGGTTGAGCTAGATCGAGCAAGGCTCCAAGTTGATCACTTGATGCAAGAACATCGGTATAGTTCCGCTCAAATCAATGCCCTTTTGAAGCAGTTTGCGGAGGAGAAGGCGGCTTGGAAGAGCAAAGAGAAAGAGAGGGTCAGAGAAGCTGTTTCATCCATGGCAAGAGAGCTCGAGATAGAGACGAAGTTGAGAAGGCAAGCTGAGAGACTAAACAAGAAGCTAGGGGTGCAGTTGAGTGATTCGAGGGCTCATTTTTTGAGGGTAACCAAGGAACTCGAGGGGGAGAAAAGAGCAAAGGAGATATTGCAGCAAACTTGCGATGAATTAGCAAGAGATATGGGAGAAGAGAGAGTTGAGATGGAGAAGTTGAAACGAGAGAGGGAGAAACTCTGTCAAGAGGTGGAAAGAGAAAGGAAAATGCTCCAACTCGCTGATGTGCTGCGCGAGGAGAGAGTTCAGATGAAGCTTACAGAGGCTAAGTACGAATATGAGGAGAAGAACGCGGCTCTAGAGAGGTTAAAAACTGAGCTTGAAATCTACTTTAGGAACCAAGGAGCGAAACAAAAAGGAGATCATGGGCAGCCTGATTTTGACAGTAAAATAGACATTGTCAGAAAAATGCAACCTGGGTCATTCAGAAATGGAGAAAATGAAGGTGGAGCGGATGAAGATTCAGGGGAAAGCGAGCTTCATTCGATAGAGCTAAGCATGGATAACAACAACAAGAGCTTCAAATGGAGCTTTGTATGTGATGGGCCCTATCAGGGTGAATCGAGACGACCTTCAGTTGATGAAGTATTCAAAGGGAGGAGATCCCTTTCAGAAAAAGTTCAGTGGGAGAACATCTGCTTGCAGAGGACAACTTCAGATGGAATAGAGTGGGACTTCACTAGTAATAATGGTAAAAAGCAGGGAAATGTTAATGGGTTTGATAAAGGAATTAGGGTATTATGTGAAGGCTCCGCCTCTGAAAGTCCAGCCACTTCCACTGGGAAATCCTCCTGTCTTAGAGAGGCTTGTACTGCGATCCTACAGGATTTAGCTTCGAGCAGGGATGGATCAGCTTGAACAAGTGTGAAAATGTAGACCTGGCAAAACTGACCCATATCTGTCACTCAACTAAACACAGTGACAGGGTAGACCAATTTCGGCCACATAAATTGCACAAAATTGAACGACTCATTTGTCAAGTCTACCTATATGCAGGGAACAAGAAGGGGTGATATATGGCATATTAAGGACTTACTATGTATTTATGTTGTTCTCTGTTTCTTCATCTTACATCCACAATGCTGCTTTCATATTTCTTTAAAGTTTGATTTGCAATTTAAAGGGTCTTATTATCTTTGTAAAAACAAAAAGGAAGGAAAAATCTTTGTTTTTGCACTTTAGCATACTAAGAAATTTTGTAATGTGACATTATGTGGATAGAATTACTGTAAAATTATGTGTTGTGTGACATCTATCAGAATGTAAATTTATATAGAATTCCTCTTTTGAGCTCTTCAATTTCAAGTTGAACTTTTCAACCAGCAAGAAAAGCATACTTTCTTTTGTGACTAATTGTTGATTAAATGATCACAATATTAATACAATATCAGTCAATACATTTTAACATAATGCATTCCCCATCAATCTAGCATAATTCATCTTACATAAACTGCTGGGAATGCAGTTAACAGCTGATGCATTTGATTTGATATGTTGAACAACCAACTACTTAAATGAAATTTCCAATTACACTTGTAATGAAGGGTATGAGGATAAAATAATCCGGAATCTATAGATCCAAAATTATGATATAATTTGTAACAAATGTTGGGGGAATGACTAGCCTTTGGTTCTCAATTTCACGGAATGGAACCTTAAGAACAGGGAGGGATGACTAGCCTTTGGTTCTCAATTTCATAAATATATAGATGGTTTCACCTCAAAATTTTTTAAAACTCTACGAGAATTACGTGCCCGTCTCACTAGACCCTTTCTATATAGTAATTTACAGAGGCTGAATAAGGATCGAACAATCAGACATAAGATCGAGGAAATAACTAGACCATGCATGATCCACACATAATTTACACTCAATACACTTATTGAGACACCTCAAATTCTCTTAAAAACCTTAAGCTTCCTGAAATGTACATACACTGACCCAAAAAAAAAAAAAAAAACACTCCAGCCTTTAGGCCATCAAAACAGGTCCTTTTAAATTTGAGGTTGGGTTAGTTGGGTCAAAATAGGCTGCAATGATGACCTTTTGAGTGGCAATGATAAATCATGTGCACTTATAACCTAGAAATTAAGGCTCAAGTCTCAATATATACTTAGAAGGGAGAATCATTATAGAATCATTGGCTTCTAGGTCTATACCTAATTATTTTAATTACATACTCATATATTTCTTTAAATAAAAAAGAGGGGTTAATAAAATAAAAGAAATTAAAGGGCCAAAGGGGGGTAGGGGTTGAAGATTGAGAAATCATATGGCATGTGAGACAATGGAATAAGGTTGGGATGTGCCCCAATTGGATAGAAGGGCATGTGCTTATGATGAAATTGCATAATTGCTTGCACCCATTGTTTGTTCTTCATCAATGAATGTGTTTGGAGTGATGTATTGCAAGGCATGACTATAATAAGTGTTTGATATATTTTGGAAATTTGATGTAGAATTGTTTTTGTTTGTTAGCAATTTAGTTATTGTCTTTTTCCCACAAAAAAAAAAATAATTAACGAATGTTTAGATTAGCTAGTGCATTATTGATGTCTTGTTCTCATTTGGTGTTTGCTTGTTTAGCTAGAGCTTACTTTGTTTGTTTTTTTGGGGGGGGGGGGGGGGGTTGGCTGCGTGTTTAGCTAAACTCTCACGTATGAGGGTTGTTAACTTGAATTTATCTTGCCTTTTGGTGATTAATTATCCAAAAAAAGAAAAATTAGTACAATATTAATTTACGAGACGATCAAAATTTAGGATGGACTCACGTTGGGAACTGGATATGCATTGCCATGACCTTTTTTCATTGTAAGAGCAACACAATTTTAACTTTTCATTGCAATATGACTTAAAACTACATTCTTTACTTCACCTTTCACCACAATACGAATTGAAATAACATCATATACACCCTTGAATGTTAGAGGAATAGTGTCTGCATAATCATGCTATGAATCTTTTGTTTAATGCAAAGGGCATAATTAAATCTCTAATCTCTATGCTAATAAGATATTGAACTAATTGAGTTATTTAACACTCACATTACCTAATTACTAGGATATTACAATGATTCTAAGCCTTTTTAAATCCCTTAGAAAAAAAAAATTATTCAAATGGATCTACATCAATTAAGACCCTTATAAACATGGGGGCCCAAAGTATACATCTTCCTTACTCTCGTCCCTTCTTATGGGGGGGGTGGGGGTGGGGGAGGGGCAGCCCAAATAATGCACTATATAATATTAATGCACTCGCTATATGCTAAGTATTAAAAGGTGAACATACATTATGGGTTCTTTTAACTTGAACATGTCAACAAATGGGGGTATGACCTATAAATTTTCATCGACTTAATTAAACCCAATTAATAGCCTAAAAATTAGCTTCTTGAAAAATTTTAAGCAAGAATCATGAGTGTATTGGAGTATTAAGGAAAAAAGAACTAGTAAAGCCAATATCAACAAAGGTGTGATCTATAAATTGTCATCGACTTAATTACCCTCTTTATGAACATTTATCCAAGCTTATGATTTCGTTGTGATAACTTTCAGTCTTCAAAACAAAAATGAATTCCTGCAGTGCTCGATCTATTCATAGGATTAAGATTCTGAGGAACCTTTATCATCATAATTAAGACTTAGAGCCCTCATCCTAACAACATTGTTATGAAATTACACACATTAAACTCTGTTTTATGCCTATAAACCTAATGCACATTCAAGCACGGGTTCAGGCTTAGCATCCCAAGGAATGCTAGATTCCCAACAAAGAGAACAAGCCAGAAAATAAGCAAAATTTCCTAGGACACCATGATGACTGTGAAGAGATCCGAGTCAAAAAGTCCCCATAACACGTCCAAAGAGGCGGTAGTTCCCTCGATCCTGACAACTAACAGCGACAACAAAACAGAGGTCTTCAGACTTCAAATCAACAACTTAGTGTTCGAGCTGCCTAAGAAGAGCCCTACGTGACCTGAATTATTAGTGCAAACTGAGAAAATCCATAGCAAGTGGGGATGCAAAAATGAAGCCAAGAAATTATTATGCAACCACGTCAAATGGATATGACAGAAAGAAGCAAAATTCACCCCGAGCTGTCAGTGAGTTTCTCTTCTTTATGGCCTACCAATTATGCTAAACCAACCCGGTAGCAATCCTGTATGAGAATGGTGTTGGATTAGATGTTGCTGACATGATCTAGCCCTAAGCAGTCTTGTTCCTAATTTTGACTGCCTACCGATGAACAAGGCCTACCTTTTCATGCATGATTGCTTCTGCAAAACTTCACAAGTGCCACAATGGTAAGATCACAAACCACAAGTCAACAAAAATGATCAAGAAATGGCTCATCAGAGGTCCATAATTCATCACCATATCACATGCACAAAAAACTACAGAAGATCTCTGAATGCAGCGGCAAATAGGTCATTTCAGGTTACCAGGAACCACTTAATTGCTCCACGAAACAGTCAATATATGTAGCAGGTCCTGTGAGTCCTCAACTATAAAAGCATATGCTAGAACCTCAGAATTCTGGGCAAGATTTAACAGATTCTGATATGCAAACGACTCCCATCTTACCTGTTGGTGAAGAGGGGAAAGACGAGGGTGGGGAAAAGGGAGATCGGAGCAAGTATTTAAATCAAATATTAATTTCAAGCCCTCACAATCTGAAACTGCCATTAACAGTTCAGAACACATGTTTTGAGTTGAAGACTATTGCATCTGAACCAAAGAAATGATCATGAAATGCCAATAGAAAATTCAACGTTAATCCCACAATGCAATAAGAACAAGTGAATGATCCAAAAAAGACCCCAATCAGTGCGCAAAACTACAATTCCACGTGCACGGCCTACATATGCAACAAAGCAGCTCAGTTTTTGATAGACTCAAACATAATGGTGACTGTCTTTATTCAAATTGACATGAAGTCCTTCCTAGATAATGTTACTTTCCCAAATAATACAGGCACTTAAGTTGCATGTACAGCGACAAACACTAACAGTCCACAGTGACAGATACTGACAGATCATTTCAGGCACATATGAAAGTTGTAGACTGTAGCAGGAAAGTAAACATAAAGCTATCATAGTTCACATATGGTAAGGAATCATGACGGCCTGTCACAGCAAGGAGAAGAAATTAAGACTCTTGATGGAAATCTGCCAGCTGAGATGATGCAAATCACAGCCTAGAGAAATGCTAACATGCCAAAATAACTTAGAATTGTGGTAAGTGCGACAAATGAGCAAAACAAGGTTGCCAAAGTAAAAGCAATCAACCTAGATGCCGTTGGCACAACGGTTGTGATGTCTTCTTAAGGGTTTCACCCTTGGTTTCCAAAGTCCTGTCATTCACAAATTTCTGCGTGCTCCCCAACCTGCTGATAGTCCATTGGGTCCACCGTGCATAAGGGATCGGGTGGGCACTAGGCAGCTTACTTAACCACCCGTCCCCAAAAACAAAATAGAGAGAAACACAAGCGACTTTTGAAAGTAATACACCAAAAGGATCATATTCTGGCTCTATTATGATGACAAAATATCAACAGGGCATTCAACATACTATGAGTCTGTGACTGACCAAAATTTGGAGCAATGTTCAAAGCTGTGAAAGGGAAGGTGGGGCCAGCACAGGAAGAGACATTCATAGGTGATAACATTTGATAGCATATCTAATCTGAACGATTTGAAGGTCATGTTCTTGGTCATACAGTTTTTGTTTGCTCTTATAGTACAAAGTGAAAATGATAAGGAAGAATCATGGGAGATGATTAGAAGATGACAAAGAGATCAAACCAATCCAGAAACAAGAACATCTGCGACGAGTCGGTATCTCATTTATATGATTCTACTCTGTACACAGTACATTGCCCCCAAGTTAGGAAGTTGTCAAAGAGGATTGAAAGCAATACTAGGACATGCTTGACGTTTGATGCCAAATTCTCAAGATGAATGACCTCCCGCACAATAAATAGTCAATAAAAAAGTGACAGAAAATGGATGAATCTTGTATTTCCACCAACCATGAGAGTTGAATTCAAAAGGAGAAAGAGGGAAATGAACAGAAAGGCAATGACAAAGTGAATAAACCAAACAGGATTCATGTCTGGCTTCGATCAAGAGAACCTGCATCCCTTGCTTCTGCATCTTGGAGCGCATTTTACATATATTCGTAGGCCAAGAGATATCCAAGTATTTGAAAAAGGTCTTCCATCAGGTTTAACCAATATGACAGGCCGGGGGGGGGGGGGGGGGAGTAGCTTCAAGCAAAGGATTAAGCCCTTATTGTTTCAGTTGGCAATTACTGTGGATGAGTTTCTCTTATTCATGAACTTTTGACTAATCAAGAATCAGGACTTTGCCTTAAGAAACATACTTAAAACATAAGTACAGCAGAATGGACAAAACTTAAGACACAACTACAGCAGAATGAACATTTGCGTCATATAACCAATTATTTAAGGTCCAATGGATACATTATGTAGCAGTCCAGGGCACGTTGCTTTTCGAGTGTCCAGTATGATACCCCTCTTTGAATCGAAAGGCTTTAACAATCAGTAATTAACTCTCAAAAGCAAAGATATGTTATATTTGTATATCCAGAGATTGCAAATAGGTAAAAACAGGCAGATCCAAGATATGGATTTGGATTTGGAGATGACAATAGGTCCACATCTAGGCATCACCGAAAACCTTACATTTTGCCCCCACACCCCTTGCTTTGCTGGGACTCTGAAGAATGAATTTGGATCTAGAACACTTTACTGTTTTTCCCTGGCCGTCTCTGGCAACAGGGTAGACACACAATCAGCAATGGGCTCATGGTACTGAAGATATCAGAAATATTTCCCACTGCTATCCATTTTAGGAGACTCCCACTGCAGGAGCACTGGGGTTCACATAATCACATAGTACTATTCCGTCCTGTGTTTATATAATATTGCCATCATCATGACTCTGGTAATTTTATCAGAAATATTTAATAATTTAATAACCAAAAATTAAGTTTATTTCTCTAAATGTCAAAAATCTACAATATAGTTCGTATCATTTATGTATGACAAGATCTGATGAACTGAAGCAGTATCTGGACAAAATACAGATGAATGCTACGATATGACTAGGGCTGGCCAAAATCTGTCCGACCCGATTATCCGAATTTGTCCGACTCGGAAAAAACTGGGTACGGTCACCAAATTTATGTCCGAATTGAAAATTTGGACAACCGGCCATGTCCGAATTTAAATCCGGGTCGGGTTTGGGTTGTCCGGATTTTTGAACCATTTCGGATTCGGACAATCAGACAACCGGGTTCGGACATCGGACAACTATGTTTATATGTAATTTTAGTCCAAATTCTTTAGAAAATTTTATAAAAACAAATTCGGACAATTGGGTTCGAACATTAAAAAATTGGGTTCGGGTTCGGTCACAAAAAATTTCAGTCAGAATATCCTAAATCATATCACAAATTCGTACATTCGGACAACCGGGTCTGGACATCGGACATTCGGGTCCAGGTCCGGGTCCGGTCAAAGTGTCCGATTTATAATCCAAACAGGGTACGGGTATGAAATTTTTGTCCGAATGTCCGATTTATCTGGACCCAAATTGACCCGGACCCGAATTTTTGCCAGTCCTAGATACAACTCTTGACACTTGAGGATGAAAGGAACTCTTCCAATGAAGTGCATTTTAGAATTTCATTATTATGGTAGGTAGGTACTACCGCGCTAGATACTACAGGAACTGTGGCAACAGAGAAAAAGAAGCTTCATTTATAGTGGAAGTCAATATTCCTTGCGAGTGGGGGTCATTTCATTTGCCTTCTCTCAGAATTCCATGTCATGCAGAAGGATGTTCTTACTGCTGCAGTTGGCGACTTAACAATCAGTCAGTTAATGAAGAGAAACATGGATTAATGAAGAGAAACATCGACATGCTTATCATCTTCCGGACTTTCTTTAGCAACCTCGAGTAGAATGGTAACGCAAAGGTTATAATAACCGCTATGAGAATAAAGAAAGAACAGCAGCAAGGCAGGGAGAGAAAAAGGAAACATGACATACGCGCGCAAGGCAAGAAGCAAAGCAGTATTTGCTGATTTGATTTCAAGGATAAAATTGTTGTGCAAAACCAAACTCTTAGCAGTCATTACAAGAACACATTGGAAAAGCTTCATACTCACAAAGGACAGACTGAGACACAAAAGCCACAGCAGCTTTGACACAGAATGACTAGGTAAAGTGATTTACCTATCCCGACTGATCACAACAAATTGAGAAAGCTTCATAGTCACAAAGGGCGGACTGACATAAAAAAGTGACAGCAGCTTTGACACAGAATGACTAGGTATAATGATTTACCTATCCCAACTGACAAAAGCCGCTAGTGGTTCCACAATTGTTTGATAAAGAACATACATCTATCTGAGAATGTGAGAGCCTTCAGATCTTTTAGTTTTTTCAGATTCTGATGTGAATGCAACAGGGGTGGTAGGATGATCCCTCACAGTCAAGCTAAATATCTCGGGTCTTGAATAATGACCAACCACATCAAAATCGAACTTTGCACGTGCTATATCTCCCATATCTGAAGATCATTAAGTATCAAAATATCAGCTCACTGATAGCCCAAGCAAGCGATACGTTACATAGATACTTATTGTAAGTAAAACAAGCAGATACAATAACATGTCGAACTCCAACAAAACAAGGTGCTGAGGATTTGAACGTACCAAGATCAGCTGATATAAGCGCCTCCCCCTCATAATTTGGTCCAGCAAGAACAGTGCCTGATGGTGATATTATAACACTGCCCCCAGAACATACAACAGAATCGGGATTGAGATCATCTTCCATCCCAGTGAACACATATTCTGGAGGAGGAGGATAGTCCTTTCTCCGACAGAATTGATTGGCTGATAAAACAAAACATCCACCCTCGAGAGCAATATGAGTCATTGATGACTGCCAAACGTCCCTAGCATCAGCAGTTGGAGCGCAGTATATTTCAACACCTAAAATCACATAGTCTGACAGATTAGGTCCTTGTAAACCACTGTGCATCGGAATAATCAGTAGATAGCAAACCTATTTATAGATTTCCATAAGCAAACCCCCCCCCCAAACACACCCTGGAGGGGGGGGGGGGAGGTTGTGGATCCTGCCAGAGAATAGGTCCAGGGAGGTGCATATATAAACAACCTTCCCCTTGAATAGTAAAAAGCAAGTTTCTGAATGAACCCAGGAAAAAGTAGTTATGGATTCTATTCTAGATTAACATATTTCGAAAGTTTCTCAATTAACGTATCATAATATTGGATAGGTCATGCTGGTAAGGTTCCAGCAGCAAAAACAGCTATTTGATTAACTAGCAATAACCAGATAGTATTCAAATAGTGTCATTTACCATCAGGACCTTTTAGAAAAGTGTAGCCCCCCCCCCCCCCAAAGTGGATCCCGTGCCAGCTTAAATTGGATCACTGCTGCTGTAAAGAGCTTTGGTTCGAATATGCAAGATAATTGAAATGTATGGCACATAAAAGTAAAACTATTTTTCTTACTTATCTTTTCATTTTATTTTATTTTTTACCTCGTGATTGGCAAAATTAGTGGATAAAACTGATGAAACTTTAAATTTGCACGCAAACGGAAGAAAAATAAGGCAAAAACAGCAAGAGAGCAGCATTCTTGTCTCATAATATGATTTCTGAAACCAGCCTTGCTTCTATTTTCCAAACTTTGGCATCAACATATCTTAGGAAAGCAAATAAATGAGTATAGCTGCAGGTTGGCTCACCTTTATCATACATTGCCGTCCGGAGAAGAGGCATTCGATTTTCCCAACAGATAGCACCACCAATTTTGCCGATTGGAGTTTCATAAACTGGAAGTGTTGATCCATCCCCAAAACCCCAAATCAAACGCTCAAGACCGGTGGGCATAATTTTCCGATGTTTCCCAAGGTAATATCCTTGGGAATCAAAAAACAGAACTGTACAATATAGCGTGTATCCATCTCTTTCTACCACACCCATTACCAAATATACCTTGTACTTCCTGGCCATTGTCGCCAAACGGTCAACTTCAGGACCTGAATTGATGCGAATCGTAACAACTAAACAAATTAACTTCAAAAACAACATTTCCATATAAATGCAGAATCACTTCACTGTCAAGCAAATTTGTTAAACCAAATCTATGTAAGATCATGAAGCAGAACAAACACCAATTACTAAACAGCTTTAGCAACCAAAACACATATATTTATATAAAAAGTTAAGAGACAATGTTCCTTCAGAAACCTCTCTTATTTCTATCTCAGTAGATGCTGAAGGACCAGGAGACATCAATGTCATAAGATTTACAAGTACACAAAAACAACTCAGACTTCATGATAATATGATTTCAACTAAGACTTCATGTCAATAACTACTGAGGGCATTCACATTTACATCTTGTAAACATATGCCTGTCAATAACCAAGATCTAATTGGAAGGGGGGGGGGGGGACAATTCATGAGGAAAGGTCTAGTCAATAGGTCAGTTTATAGAGGTAGGGTGCTTAATGGTTCTTCCCAATCAGCATGGCTACTGCACCATCAAAGCATTATATACTTAATTATCCATGGTCCCATATCACTCTCCAGATTCAACAACAAAAAATAAGCATTAGACATAGATTACGATTATCCTCGATCGTGAGAGTCTACTCATCATGGTTAGAGGCTCCATCTCACATGACCTAGCAAGCTGGGAATCATAGGCCCTGTCAAGGATTTCTGCCAGCTCCAGGAATCCAGATTCAAAGCATTATATGCTCAGCTATGTATGGTCCTATATCACTCCCCAGATGAAACAACATTCATAGGCCCAGGAGAGGATTTCTTCCAAGAATCCCAATCCATAACCCCTGAAAGTGGAGCTTTGGATATTATTAAATGTTCACTTTCAGGACAGCCCAAAATGTCATTTTGTAACAATTTTTTCACGGTTCGGATTATCTAAACAACAACAAAATGCCTCACAAAATTGTTCTAGTCATTTATGGAGAAGCAGACCATCAAGAGGTTTCTAATCTAGGCTCTTGCAAAGACAGCCTATTTGCTTTTTGTAACAAAAGGTGAGGTAGCTACATCTGCACCACCGCCCCCCCCCCCCCCAAAAAGAAAAAAAAAACCTGACTCATGTACAGACTTAGATTAATCCATGGTGTAAACCGGAACCATACGCCAACTGTCACTACAGTGCTATAGCAGAGAAAGTAGATTAAATATAAAACCGAAGCCTAAAGAGTAAAAATAATCAGTCAAATAACTCACTAGCAATGTCAACTCCTCAGCTATCACAAACAAGCCTCTACTCATACACTCAGCGGAATAAGGGTTATATCTAACTTTGAACAAGTGAGCAAGAGTTTAAAAAGCATAATAGTTTTAAAAGGCGTGAGGCGCATGGAGGTGCGTAGGGCGCAAGGAGCAGGCGCACGCATCACAGATGCGAAGTGCACTTCTAAGCAAAAATCTTTAGAAGTCATTTACATTTCACAAAGCATATTTTGTATAAACAAGTTAGATATATGCATTAAAAAAAGATTAGACACCAATATAGCTACTAACACCACAAATAACCTTAAGATATGTTATCTTATCGTTGTAGTTCCCCAAAGCACACACTTACTATACATGCATAGCTCACCTTTTAGCTCCCAAGGAAAGACAAGAAGAAAAAAAGGTAAAGACGAGGCCAAGAAAAAGAAGGAAACGGGGGGAGACATAGCCTTGCATCCTTGAGGCACACCTCATCCCGTTTGAGGCGCCGACCTGGTAGCCTCACGCTAGGGCACGCACAGAAGTGCAGCACGCGGGCTTCTTTAAACAAATAGTAATTATAGTATATGTTAAAAACATAGGCGAGCTCTTCAAAACATCTTGGATTTAGGGCCTGTAAAATGAAGAATAACAAAAAAAAAGAATCCAATACAGCTGTATTCATGACCGAGTTGATTTACCTGACTATTTCCTTAAAGTCCCACCTAATAATCATGAGGATCAGGATCAGATATATACAAACTTACTCCTACAATAGAACATAAGACATGTGGTCTTTACTAGACCCCGGAATTGATGACCAAGTCGATTTATGAATAAAGATACAAAATGACTGCAACTATTACGAGTTTGTTATGTCGCAAAGACAGATCCGGATGACAGGTTTAGCTACAGGTCTCAAACACTTCACAAGTATGGGGGAAACAAAAGAAAAAATATTAAGGCAGGATAAAAACAAAGAAAGAGTATACAGTAATGAATCTTTAGCAGGGTGAGCGGCGAATTAAATGATTGATATAGAGAACACGAATTCTTACCAGGGACATCAAGGGCAGAGGCATGATATCTTCGAAACTCTTCCTCAACCTTTGCTGTCTTCTTATCAATTGTGACCCCAAATCCAAAATTTGAACCACGTGGATAACCGCCAATAAATGCTTCAGGGAAGACAACCAGCTGCGCTCCATATGAAGCTGCCTCAGCTAACAACCTTTCAGCCTTATCTGAAGTGATAATGGCATCAAAATCAGCACATTCACTAATCTCTTCTACTCACTCAGCTGACATTTTTTTCTTTTTTTCTGTTGTTGACATATTTCAGACATGAAAGAAGAGAGAACAAATACAGGCTTCCATCAGAAACAAGTGTTATAGTTATATACTGATGGGGACCATCCTATGGAACCAAGTGAAGACCAACCCTCAAGCCTAAAGGACCCTACAAGCACCAAGGAGGTCAAGGAGGTTCATGCCCTGGTCCAAGAAATCACCAAACATGCATTGCACATGCTACCCGGTTTGGACAGAAATTGGCCGGGTTTTGCAAGCCTAATTACCCAAGCTTAAAGGGGACTTAAAGGGCTGCAAAATTACTTTTTGGAACCCTTAATATGTCAGCTTCAAGGGCATATAAAGAGTTCTAGGTTAGGTATTTAAGAAATAAGTCAATGGGAGACTTTTTCTAGAAGCAGCAAAAACTGTCCCAGTCTGTATATAGCTGCACCTTTTGCATCATATCTCTCAAACGGCTGCTCCAAATGGCATGCAACATGAGGCCCCTGAAAGCTAACTTCCAGAGCTTTCCAACAAGTCCTTTTGCAGCTAATTTGGCCAACAAACCTAAGAGATATAGCTGATTGAAGTTGAAGCTAATGTTCTGAAAAGTTGCTGACATAAAACAAAACTACTTTTCAGCTTTTGTACTTCTACTTTATGATCCCCCATGCCTATGAACGTCCATGTACTTGTGTCCCCTCTCATTTTCAGCTTATTAAAGGTCCTCCCACTATAAAAGGGAGCCTTGGGCTGCATTAGAAGGGTTGTTGAAGTTGAATTTCAGATTTGAGTTAGTAAACTCTCTCAAACTCTCTCCAAAATTCCTAGTGCTGTATCTTGGGTGTTGGCAACTCCAAGTGGGTCTCTAGGTCTTCTTAATTCAATTAAGAAGTGAGTAATTTCTCAACTTAGTTGAAGGAAAAAGATTGCCCAAGTGTGCAAACCAAGGTGGGCTTTACATCACCCTTGCTAGTCCACTTGAATTATCTTGATTCTTGTTTTCATTTTTATCTTTTCTACCCAAATGCATTCTAGATTCACTATTGCAATCCTTTGTCTTAGTGAACCTTGAATACATCAAGTGGTATCAGAGCTTTGGCTACCCTCTTGGCCAAGCTTCCATCACCAAACACATTCCCAAACACAAGAACCACAAAATCAGCCCAAACACATTCCACGCAAACTCCCACAAGTGCCGAACCAGAAATTTGGCACGACCACACCGTGCCACTAAGGCACGACCGTGCCACCACTCTTCCCATTTCATCCCATAGCCGAAGCCTAGCACGGCCACCCCGTGCCACACCACACGACCGTGTCACCCCCTTTCCATCCGCCTCCCCTCACTCTCAAACCATCATGTCTACTAGCCTTACCCCCGAGCAAGCCCTAAGAGAGAAAGCCGAGTTGCAAGCCCAAGTTAAGTACAATCTCAACTTCGTAAGATGATGCAAGAAAAGAGAAGGAACTTGCAAAGTCCTAGGAGTGCAAGCAAGCAAGACTTGGATGACTCCGAAGAAGAAGAAGAAAGCAACTCCCTTGAAGACTCCGATGAAGATGTGTATGCAAGGAGGCCAAAGAGGCATCATAGGCCTCAAGACCGAAGCTACAATGACTTCAAGGTGGACATTCCCAACTTTGAAGGTCAACTTGATCCGGATGTGTTCTTGGATTGGCTTCAAACCGTTGAAAGAGTCTTTGAGTTCAAAGACATGCCGGATGAAAGAAAGGTAAAACTTGTTGCTTTAAAGCTTAGAAAGTATGCTTCCATTTGGTGGTCAAATGTTGTGACTAAGAGAGATAGAAAGGGAAAAGGGAAGATAAGAACTTGGGAGAAAATGAAGTCCAAACTTAAGTCCAAGTTTTTACCACCCCATTACTTGCAAGGCAACTTCCTTAAACTCCACCACCTCAAACAAGGGTCTAAGAGCGTAGAAGAATGCACTAGAGAGTTTGAACAATTGTTGTTGAAATGTGATTTGATGAAGGATGAGTATCAAACTTTGATTAGATACTTGAGTGGCTTGAATGATGAAATTGCTCATGTTGTTGAACTCCACCCTTACACTTTTTTAGATGAGCTTAGTATCCTAGCTCACAAAGTGGAGTCACAAAAGAAAGCCAAGGGCAAGCGCATGGCCTCCAAGCCTACCCCCCGTCCTTACCCATTCCAAAAACCCTCATACTACCCTCCCAAATCAACCCCAAGCTCAAACACAAGACCCCCTCCACCAAACCCCCTCAAAACCACCTCCAAAACCCATTGACAAGAAAAGATGCTTCCGTTGTCAGGGCCTTGGACGCTTTGCTTCTGAGTGTCCTAACAAAAGAATTGTCACCTTGGCCGAATACCAATCTACTTGTGAGGAGTTAGATGATGAGAATGATGGGGAAGAAAGGGAACTTCTCATGACCAAAGCTCTTGAAGAAGTTGAAGAGGGACCCGATGAAGGAGAAATGCTTGTGATTAGAAGAGCTTTGAGTGAGTGGTATTGCTTCACAAAATGACATGGAACAAAGGGAGAACATCTTCCATACCCGGTGTACCGTGAAGGGGAAGGTTTGCTCTCTTATTATTGATGGTGGAAGTTGTGTCAATGTTGCTTCCAAGACTCTAGTGGAAAAGCTCAAACTTTCGGTCTCTCCACATCCAAGCCCTTACACTATACAATGGCTCAATCAAGGTGAAGGCTTGCAAATCTCCTCTTGTTGTTTACTTGGTTTTTCAATAGGCAAAAGTTACAAGGATGAGATTTGGTGTGACATTGTGTCCATGGATGCTTGTCATGTCCTCTTGGGACGTCCATGGTTGTTTGATAGAAGTGTGATGCATGATGGTCGGTTAAACACATACACATTTGCCAAAGACCACAAAAAGATCACCCTCACCCATCTCAAATCAAACTCACAAAAAGGGCTTCAAGACACTCCTAGCATGGATGTCTTTCTCACTACCCTACTTCATTCCCAACTCCATGAATATGATGATTTCAAAGAATGGATTTTACTTGGCCAAGAACCGACCGAAGCTAAGGATTCTTCCCATCCTTTGCTTTCCCCTCTCCTCAAAAATTTCCAACATGTCTTCCCTAATGAGGTTCCCCATGGCCTCCCCTCCAAAAGAACCATACAACACAAAATCGACCTCATCCTCGGTGCCACCCTCCCAAACAAGCTGGCCTACAGCATGAACCCCCAAGAGACTCAAGAGGTGCAAAGGCAAGTAGATGATCTTCTTGCTAAAGGTTTGATCCGTGAGAGCCTTAGCCCATGTGCCGTGCCCGCCTTGCTTGTTCCAAAGAAAGATGGGTCAATGAAGATGTGTGTGGATAGTAGAGCGATAAACCAAATCACCATCAAATATCGCTTTCCTATTCCACGGTTGGAGGATCTCCTAGATGAGCTTCATGGAGCCACCATCTTTTCTAAGATTGATCTTAGAAGTGGCCACTACCAAATCCGGATTTATGAAGGAGAAGAATGGAAGACGGCCTTCAAAACCAAATGAGGTCTCTATGAATGGCTTGTTATGCCATTCGGGTTGTCTAATGCACCAAGCACTTTCATGAGGGCTTATGAACAAAGTCCTAAAGCCCCTTATTGGCAAGTTTGTTGTCGTCTACTTTGATGACATATTGGTGTATAGCAAGAATGAAGAAGAGCATGCCCATCATCTAAACCAAGTCTTGAGTATCCTATATCAAGAAGAGCTCTATGGGAACTTGGAGAAATGTTACTTTTTCACTTCTCAAGTCATATTCTTGGGCTATGTTGTCTCGGCCCAAGGGATTCATGTTGATGAGAGCAAGGTTCAAGCAATCGGAGATTGGCCCGTTCCTACTTCAATTCAACAAGTTAGGAGCTTCCATGGCCTAACCTCTTTCTATAGGAGGTTTGTGAGAGATTTTAGCATTATTGTTGCCCCCATCACCGAAGTGCTTAAGGTCAAGAAATTTGAGTGGACCAACCAAGCTCAAAGGGCCTTTAAAGAAATCAAGTACAAGCTCACAAGTGCACCCGTTCTAGCTCTGCCAAGCTTCTCCACAATCTTTGAGGTAGAGTGTGATGGTTACGGTGTTGGAATAGGAGCTATCCTATCTCAAGAAAAGAGGCCCCTAGCCTTCTTTAGTGAGAAGCTCAATGATGCAAAAAGAAAGTACTCTACTTATGACAAGGAGTTTTATGCAATTGTGAGAGCTTTGGAGCATTGGATGCACTACTTGGTGGGAGGGGAATTCACCCTCCATTCGGATCATGAGGCTCTCAAGTTCATACAAGGGCAACCCAAGTTCAACCCAAGGCATGCAAAGTGGGTTGAGTATCTCCAAACCTTCCATTTTGTGATCCACCACAAGTCGGGTCAACTCAACAAAGGGGTGAATGCATTGTCAAGAAGGTACCTCTTACTCTCTACCTTGGAATCCAAAGTCCTTGGTTTTGAGATCATTAAGGGATTATATGTCCAAAATGAGGATTTTAAGGAAATCCATGAGAAGTGTACTAGCCACCCTCACGGCTTGTTCCACTTAGATCATGGTTTCCTCTTCAAAGGAACTCGGCTATGCATACCAAAGAGTGGGTTTCGAGAGCTCCTTATTCAAGAGCTCCATGGTGGGGCTTTGGCCAAGCACTTTGGCATTGAGAAGACCTGTTCCATGCTCAAGGAGCACTATTATTGGCCAAGGATGTAGAACACTATGTGAAAAGGTGTTCTATTTATCAACAAGCCAAGAGCCACTCTCGGCCCCAAGGTCTATACACTCCTCTCCCCATTCCTCAAGGTCCTTGGGAGGATGTGAGCTTAGACTTCATCACGGGTTTGCCAAGAACCCAAAGGCACAAAGATTTAATCATGGTAGTGGTGGACCGATTTTCGAAGATGACACATTTCATATCATGCCATACCACCAATGATGCTTCCTCCATTGCCAGCCTCTACTTCAAGGAGATTGTTCGTCTCCATGGCATTCCAAGAAGCATGGTGTCGGATAGGGACACCAAATTCCTAAGTCACTTTTGGCTCACACTATGGAGAAAGTTTGGCACTCACCTCAAGTTTAGCACCACATGCCCAAACCGATGGTCAAACCGAGGTAACTAATAGGACTTTGGGCACCTTGCTTAGAGTCCTAGTCAAGAAGAGTATCAAAGGGTGGGATGAGTTGCTTCCTCATGCGGAATTTGCCTTCAACCGAGCTTCTAGCAAAGCTACTTCTCTTTCACCTTTCCAAGTGGTGTATGGGTGCAATCCAAGGACTCCCCTAGACTTGGTTCCAATCCCAAATCCAACCAAGTTTAGTTGGGAAGCCAAGAAGAGGGCCAAAGAAATTCAAGAGCTACACACCAAGGTGAGGGCAAGAATTGAGAAGTCCAATGAGCAAGCCAAGCAACAAGCCAACAAGCATAGGAAAGATGCTCATTTTCAACCGGGAGACTTAGTTTGGATTCATTTGAGGAAAGAAAGGTTCCCTAGCAAGCGCAAATCCAAACTCATGCCAAGGTCGGATGGCCCATTTGAAGTCATTGAAAAGATTGATCCTAATGCTTACAAGATTGACCTCCCGGAAGACTATGGAGTTTCGGCAACCTTCAATGTGGCCGATCTTAATCCATATTATGATGAGGATGATCAATTCCCGAGTTTGAGGTCAAACTCCAATCAATGCGGGGAGTATGATAAGGACCATCCTATGGAACCAAGTGAAGACCAACCCTCAAGCCTAAAGGACCCTACAAGCACCAAGGAGGTTAAGGAGGTTCATGCCATGGTCCAAGAAATCACCAAACATGCATTGCACATGCTACCCGGTTTGGACAGAAATTGGCCCGGTTTTACAAGCCTAATTACCCAAGCTTAAAGGGGACTTAAAGGGCTGCAAAATTACTTTTTGGAACCCTTAATATGTCAGCTTCAAGGGCATATAAAAAGTTCTAGGTTAGGTATTTAAGAAATAAGTCAATGGGAGACTTTTTTTAGAAGTAGCAGAAACTGTCCTAGTCTGTATAAAGCTGCACCTGTTGCATCATATCTCTCAAACAGCTGCTCCAAATGGCGTGCAACATGAGGCCCCTAAAAGATGACTTCTAGAGCTTTCCAACAAGTCCTTTTGTAGCTAATTTGGCCAACAAACCTAGGAGAAATAGCTGATTGAAGTTGAAGCTAGTGTTCTGAAAAGTTGCTGACATAAAGCAAAACCACTTTTCAACTTTTGTACTTCTACTTTATGGTCCCCTATGCCTATGAACATCCATGTACTTGTGTCCCCTCTCATTTTCAGCTTATTAAAGGTCCTCCCACTATAAAAGGGAGCCTTGGGCTGCATTAGAAGGGTTGTTGAAGTTGAATTTCAGATTTGAGTTAGTAAACTCTCTCAAACTCTCTCCAAAATTCCTAATGCTGTATCTTGGGTGTTGGCAACTCTAAGTGGGTCTCTAGGTCTTCTCAATTCAATTAAGAAGTGAGTAATTTCTCAACTTAGTTGAAGGAAGCAGATTGCTCAAGTGTGCAAATCAATGTGGGTTTTACATCACCCTTGGTAGTCCACTTGAATTATCTTGGTTCTTGTTTTCATTTTTATCTTTTCTACCCAAATGCATTCTAGATTCACTCTTGCAATCATTTGCCTTAGTGAACCTTGAATACATCATATACATACTCCAAATGCAATTATCAAACTCTGCCTAACATAAGGCAATAAGCTCGTACAATGAAATGTAAAATCCAATATGACTAACATTACCCCTCACTTTGTTATCACCCTGTTGACCTGTTCACAACCAGCAACCATTCTATTCTGGCATCCCCCTCCCTTACTCTCCCAACTGATTCCCTTTCCTCACCTGTTTCTCATTGTCCGCGGCCCCCCCCCCCTTTCTCTCCATCATATGATTCTCTCTCGTTTTCCATCTTCTCACTCTCTGTTCTTGACTCAGATTGTCTCTCCCTTCTCTCATCTGATTGACTGCCACTCTCTCATGCTCATCAAATACATAATCATGGGTACAATATAAAGTAACCTGAAAAATCACACACTTTTTAAGTTTTTCATATCAATCCAAAAGAACACATCCTAGTAGAAACACATAAATCCTGAGAACGCCCCAGAGATAACCTTACTCATTCTTTAAGTCAGCAAATGAGTATCCTTTCATCACATTCATAATTCATTTGCTCCCCATTCCCTGAATCCAAAATTCTATATTAACATAAGTAGTTCCATCAACAATTGCAGCACATATACAACAGCAAAATTGAAAATCTGTTCAAACTTATAAACAATATTCACATGTTAGATAGTCAAGAATTCATGAACTTCTCCCAACTAAATTTCTGACTTGTGAATAATTAAACTTACGAACAAATCAAGATTTAAGAACCTAACCAAAATGAGATAGCTGAACGATCAAGTTTAATTGACTAGTTTCTCAGTCCTCATTCACATACAGAACCGATGCTCAAAAATTTGATTATGACAGAGAGAGAGAGAGAGAGGGCGGGGTACCGAGGGTGGCGGGAGTGTCGTTGAAGACGGTGGAGGCTTGGACGACGGTGGCGCGGACGACGGGGGCGGAGGAGTCGGCGGCCATTTCAAGTTCGGCGAAGATGGGCCCCGCGGCAACGTTGGTCGGAACGAAGGCCATAATTCTCTCACCGCTGAGTGTTGGACTTGGCCATCGAAAAAATTGGCCTCGGGAGCCTTTTCTTTTACTTTTTTTTTTGGGTTTTGCAAGGGAAATATTTTTTTTTCCCCCGTGGTAAGCGGGACAAGCAAACATTAGGGCATGGCAATAAAACTCGTACCTATTTAAAATCTGTAAAATTTATTCCATTTAAAACCAAAATGAGTTTTAAATAGATATGTGGCTAGTATTGAAAAACGGGTATGAGTATGGGTACGAGTATGGGTATAGCCCTCACCCGCCACATACCCATACCTTACCCGTACCCGTTTTTATAATAAGCAAAAAAAATATTTTTGATTAATATTTTTCGATTTAAGTTTCATCCAAACCGTTCTAACAAAAAAATTAGTCAATAATGTATTTGATTTCACATTTCTAAACAATATATTCCCAAAATATCATAACTTTGTAATCTTATAATGATGAAAACATATATCGTACTTGGATATGGGTTTTATATGGATATTAATTTTCATTTTCTATGTGAACCCGAATAAAACCCACAAACCCGCAAAATTCGATAGGTATGGGTACAATTTTTGAAAATAGGTATAGGTAAGGGTACAGCTCAACCTGCCCAATTGCCATCCCTAGCAAACACAGGGGTGATGTGCACTCGGAAAGAATGGATTAGGAAATATTGGGCCTCTTTTTTTCTTTTTTCTCAAGGGTACCCAATGGGCCTTAACAGACCAATGGGTAAGGGGTACCAAAGTCCAGACAAATTGCTCAGGAATCCAGCCCAACCGCAAAACTTTGTGCACAAAGTACAGCAGTCGCGTCCCCCCAAGTCGAACGTGGGTGAGGAGCGTGAGGGAAGGCAGCAGTGGCCAACTAGGTCAACTGCTCTTCGGTCCACTCTTCTTTTCATTAGGATATAGACAAGTAACACTATATAATGAGAAAGATAAGGAATGAATGGAAAGGAACGAAAAGAAATCGTATTTTGTTTTTAAAAAAAAGAATGGATTAGGAATTATTAGAATGATTGGACAAGAATGAAATATTTTTGAAAGAGCGGAAATGAATGAAAGGGAATGAGGAAAGATGGAATGTCAATCTCCCAACGAAAAAAAAAAACAAAGTGTCCCTTGCGTCATGGAGTCGTATGATCTCTCCAGCCTAAAGTGTAATAAATCTGTGTTCATACAATAACTGTTCCTAAAATACACATTCATACAACAATAATAATACACTACGTTAGAACATTCACGTATCCTTTCCCTCCCTTCAGAAGTCCCAACCCTATCTTCTCAAAGTTTAACAGGGATTGCCATCGAACATTTTTTGCAATACTAAGCGTCAATTGCTTCAATTGGAATATTAATAATTGATATATTAATATTTTCCGTCCAACAAAATCGATTTTTATTTTAAGAGTGTCTGTCTACCTCTCACATGATAATATCAGTCTCCCTTTCAATAAAAGCCATGATTAACCTCCTTGAAGCCATATTTTTTGGAATATAAACTTCAACCCCCTACACCCCCAACTGCCCCAAGGTGATGATTAATTGGCATGATGCTAAATATTAGTTGTTTGCAAATTAGATTCGACATTACATTCATGACTACCTTTACAGTAACTCGTAAGGGCCATCTGACACTTCAATAATTGTGATTTTTTCACTCAAACACAGCAATAATAATTGAGAACAAAACATGCTACCATCCTAATGCAGATTCGATTCACACATAATTATTATTTAAAAACAAATGTCACCTCTCACCACCAAAAATGCTGATCCAATTTTAACAGAGCTTATCTTTAAACGTATCTTTTAGAAAACATAATATAGACGGGACAGCCATAAATAACAATTTTTTATCTTTCAAAACTCACTCTATTTCTACAGTCCTTAATCAAAATATATATATGCCGACTTGAGTTCGATACAATTGGTGTAAAAAGCCCAACTCTTAGTAGCAGTCATTACAACAACAAATTGAGAAAGTTTAATACAGAGAAAGGGCAGATTGACATGCAAAACTAACATCAGGCTTTGACGCAGAATGCCTGTAGGTATAATGATTTACCTATATCCTGATTGACATAAGCCGCTAGTGGTTCCCCAAGACTTCTATCTACGAGTGTGAGCTCCTTCAGATGTTCCAGCTTTTTCAGATTCTGATGTGAATGCAACAGGGGTCGTGGGATGATCCTTCACGGTCAAGCTAAATATCTCGGGTCTTGAATAATGACCAACCACGTCAAAATCAAACTTCGCACGAGCTATCTCTCCCAAATCTGAGGATCGTTAAGCATCAAAATATTAGCTTACAGAGAGAGCAAACAAGGGACACATTATAAGGATAGGTGCAAGTAAAACAGGCAGATAATGGTGTTAATTATGTTAATTTATGTTGGACTTAGGAGCATAATACACCCATAAGGGGAGCAGGCCCAATAGGTCGACAGCTTAAGTCACCTATGAAACCCTAATCTCTCGACTGTTCTACTAATATAAAAGGAGGGTAAGTATGAGAGGAATATCATCAGAAAAACATCGAGGGTTTCTAAGTGAGTTTTCTACACAAATCTAGGGTTCTTAGGCTGTGAAATTGTGAAGGATCTCCGCTATTGTGAGTTCCTTCCCGACCGGTAATTCAAGCCAAGCTTCAATCGCATTACATCGCCTAATTAAGGTACATTCGTTTACACTTAATTAGTCCTTATAATTCCAGCAATTTACATGCTCCTTTGTAAGGTATATTCGCATGCATTCCAGTTTCACCATAGCTTGAACAGGGGCTTAAGGAAGGTGCAAAATAATGCGAGGAACTCCAACAAAAGGAGGTGCCGAAGATATGAACGTACCAAGATCAGCTGAGATAAGTGCCTCCCCCTCATAATTTGGTCCAGCCAGGACAGTGCCTGACGGTGATATTATGACACTGCCGCCAGGACACACTACAGAATCAGCGTTGAGATCGTCTTCCATCCCAGTGAACACGTACTCAGGAGGAGGAGGATAGTCCTTTCTCCGGCAGAATTGATTGGCTGACAAAACAAAACATCCACCCTCAAGAGCAATATGAATCATTGATGGCTGCCAAATTTCCCTTGCATCAGCAGTTGGAGCGCAATATATTTCAACACCTAGAGTCATGAAGTCCAACCAGTTAGATCCTAGTAACAACGTAAACCAGTATCCGCCAGCAATGATCAGAAGATAGCATATGTATTTATAGATTTCCATCAGCAGCCCCCTCCCCTGGGGGGGGGGGGTGTGGATCCTGCCAGAGAATGGGTTGCAAGAGGTACAAATATACAAAACTCCCCTTCAACAGTAAAAAGATAGTATGAACAACCCAGGGAAAACGTATTTACAGATTCTATTCTAAATTAAAATATATAAAACTTTCTAAAAGAACATATTATAACACTTGATAGATAATTTTCGTAAAATCCCCAGCAGCAAAATAGCTATTTGATAAACCATTCAAATGAGAAATTCACCACCACGTTAGCACTAGGGCAATCAAATGATACTATGTCAGATTCGGGTAACTGATAGTTGGCCAAACCATCTTGAAATAAGTCCAGGGGGATGGATGTCAATATCCTGTACTCAAAAAGTAAAATTTATCAATAGGACCTTTCATAAAAGTGAAGTGTGTAAACAACAACCCCCCCCCCCCCCAAACAAAAAAAGAAAAAAGAGGCGTGGTTCCTGTGTTAGCTTAAAATGGATAACTCTTGCTTTCCAGAGCGTTGGTTGCAATCATTATGACTATTGAAATGTACAGCATATCAAAGCAACCCAATTTCCAGACTTTTAAAAAAAAATTTTAAAACCCAGCTTTCTTAAGGAATCGCAACTCAATGCTTCTCTGCAAGCCCTTTCAGTTGTTGGATGCACAACAACAACAACAACAATAACAACTCCCGTGTTGGTCCAGCTTGCACGGATTGTGGGGAATCCAGATGTAAATAGCTTTACATTTGCAGATATTGCTAACCAAAAAGAGGTTGATTCCGATAGACCACAAAAGATTTGAGAAAATATTTGGAGGTAAAATTCCTTTGATGCAAAGAGAAAACTCGACAAAGAGCAAAACTTACAAGATGAAACAGTCAACAGTAACCACATAAAGGAGTTAAATGCAGAACCACAAATAACAAGACGTTATAGAGTGACCACTATGACCAAAACAACCTAAAATTACCTATCTTACTTACCTTCAAGTTTTATTGTGTTACCTGATCAGTAAAATAAGTAGTTAGAGCAAAATAACTTTTATTATACGCAAATGGAAGCAAAAAAGGCAAAAAAAGAAAGAAGTATTATCATGTGAATTCTGAAACCTGCGCTGCTTCTATTTTCCACACAGTGGCATGAATATACTTCAAGAAAGCAAATAAATAAATATATAGCTGCAGGTTGGCTCACCTTTAGCATACATTGCTGTCCGCAGAAGAGGCATTCTATTTTCCCAACAAATGACAGCGCCAATTTTGCCTATTGGGGTTTCATAAACTGGAAGCGTTGATCCGTCCCCAAAGCCCCAAATTACGCGCTCAAGAGCTGTTGGCATGACTTTCCGATGCTTCCCAAGGTAACGTCCTTGAGAATCAAAAAATAGAACTGCACAATATAGAGTGTATCCATCTCTTTCTATCACACCAATTACCAAATAGACCTTGTACTTTCCAGCCATTGTAGCCAGACGATCAACTTCAGGACCTGTATTCACATGAATCATGACATACTAACCAGATCAACATCAAAAACAACTAAAACAGCATTTCAGACAAAATGCAGAATTATTGTCAAGCAAATTTGTTTTAAATCACATCTGATTCAAAATCATGAAGCAGAACATCCCAACCACCAAAACACATTAGTTTACATGCACAATTCAGGGACTTGGTTCCTTCAAAACCCCCTTTTAAGTTTAGCCCAGTGAATCTGGAGGAACAGGAAGCATCAAGCATTGATGTCAAAATATTGAGAAGCACACAAATGAACTCAGATTTCATGATTATATAATTTCAGCTAAGCCGCACCAGTCAATAAATATTAGGGCATTCAAATATGCATCTTCTAAATACATATGCAAATCAATCACCAACATTTTATATAGGCAAAAGACACCCATTCATGATGTTAGGTCTAGCCAAGAGGACAGTCCATAGAACTAGGGCAGTTAGCGGCCATTTGATTCAGAAAGTAAGAATGGACTGGAATAAAAAATGATACCAATAGATATGAGAGTGATTTTTGATTACTAACAAAATTTGTTTGGTTCAACCCATGGAATGAGAAAATTTGAGTCCAAAGGTATGAGTTTATATAAACCTTGCAAAGGTATGACTTTATATAAACCCGGGGGGAAGGGAAGGTTTCCTCAAACCTATACCTAGAGGTTTGAGTCATTTCTCAGGGACCAATCAAACAACATGAACTAAACATGAAGTACAGGAATTAATGATTCCATTTCCATACCAAGAACAAAAACATGATAAACCAAACGAACCCTTAATGGTAGCTCCCAAACTGCATGGCTACTAAGCCATCATGCCGTTATATGCTTTAACTATATATGGCCCTAGCGGCACTACCCAGATTCAAAAACAATGCACAAGCATTTGGCATAGATACTTATTATTGTTGATTGAAGTGAAAGTCCACTTGCTGTGGCCTTCTTGACCTGCAGGTTTCTACTTAAATGACCTAGTCAGCTGGGACATAAGCCCAGAATAGGATTTTCCACCAGGAATCAAGAACGATAAGCCTCTGAAAGTGAAGCTTTGGGGTTTTCTTCAACAGATGTGTCCACTTTTTCCATTGTGGATTATTATGGACTACAACAAAATGCCTCACGAAATAGTTCTCCACACAGTAGGTAATCAAAAGGTTTTTAATCTAGGATCTTTCAAAAATAATCCATCTGTAACGAGAGGTGAGGTTGCACTAACCAGCTTCAAGAACAATGCACAAGCATGTACATAGATATTTATTATTGTTGATTAAAGTGAGAGTCCACTCATCATGGCCTTCTTTGTCCTAGAGGTTTCTCCTCAAACGACCTAGTAAGCTTGGAATCATCTGTCCATGATTGGGATTTTCCACCAGGAATGCAGAATCATAGGCCCTGAAAGTGGAGCCTTGGGTTTTTTTTCAACAAATGTGTTAAATATCCACTTTTTTCACCTTGGATTATAATGAAGTACAACAAAACGCCTCACAAAATAGTTCTGTGCATAGTAGGCAGTAAAAAGGTTTTTAATCTAGGGTCTTTCAAAAATAACCTATCCATAAAAAATAGCTAAGGTTGCCACACCTAAACATCCCCCCCCCCCCCCCCAAAACCAAAAAAAATGAGAGAGAAAACCTACTTAGCTGGGACTTCAGTGTATAGAATTGGATTTGGATTTAGATATCTCCAAGGCATTAACCAAAAGCATAGGGCTTTTGTCAATTTTGTAACTAGACTGCTGAATCAGAGAAAGTAGATGGAATATAAAACCGAGGCCTAGAGACTAAAAATAATCAGTCAAATAGATCACTAGTAATGTCAAGGTGTCAACTTTCAACAACAAAATTCTATACAGTGCAAGGGTTATATCTGATTTGAACAAAGACTAGCAATAGTTTAAATTTCCAACAAATGCCACGAACATAGGCAATGTCTTCAAAACACCTTGAACGTAGGGTCCATAAAAATAAAGATAGCAAAACAAACATTTAATTAAGCACCAGTTATATGGCTGCATTCATAAGCACACTGGAGTTGATTTACCTAAACATCCCTTAAAGTCTCACCTAAAAGGGGTTTATGCAAGGTGGATGTATACAATCTTACTGCTTGGGGTTCTTTCTGCTAGACCCCAAAATTGAAAGAGAAAAATTGATCCATGAATACAGATAAAAATTGCACAGCTATTACCAGTTTGTTGTGTCGCAAAGAAAAAGTAAGACAAGCAGCTTTAGCTACTTGTCTCAAATGCATCCAAGAGAATGAAGGAAACAAGAATAAAAATATCAAAGCAGGCTAAAAAAACAGAGAGAGTGTACATTAAACATGGAGAGCAGGGGTACTAAATGATGGATAAAGAGACCACAAATTCTTACCAGGGACATCAATAGCAGAGGCATGATATCTTCGAAACTCTTCTCTACCCTTTGCTGTCCTGTTACCAATTGTAACCCCAAAAGTTGAACCACGAGGATAACCGCCAACAAATGCTTCAGGGAAGACCACTAGCTGTGCACCATAAGAAGCTGCCTCAGCTAACAACCTTTCAGCCTTATCTGACATAATAAGCATCAAAAGCAGCACATTCTCTTAATCTCATTTACTCACTGAGCTCTGCAATGTAGTCAATCAAGACAACAAGTCCCCCCCCCACCCCCCAATTGTTGGCACATTTCAGACATGAAATAAGAGACTGTGCATATAAGTTTCTGTCAGAAAGAAGCGTTATATACATACTCCAAATGCAATGATCAAACTTGGCCAACCATAAGACAATAAGCTCACATGATCAAATGAAAAAGCCACCACAATTAATCAACAGACATTCTATTTCTCATCTCTTTCCTTTACTCTCATTTGATTCTCCTTCCTCACCTGTCTCTCATTGTTTATCACCCCCACATTTTCTCTTCTCATCCATCTATCGTATGATTCTCCCCTTCGCCATCTTCTCAATTTCTGTTCTCGACACAAATTCTCCAGTTTCTCTCATACGACTCTATGCCCTTGTCTCATGGTCAGTTGACAATACAGATGCTCAGCTTAATTATAGTAGGTACAATACAACCTAACACCAAAAATCGCACAATTTTAAGGTTTTTCATTCCAGCCCAAACGAACAAATCCTGGTAGAAACACATGAATTCTGACAACACGGTAGGAGATAAACATATTCATTCTTTAGGCCGCCAAATGAGCATTCTTTCATCACATTCATAATTAATTTCCTCCCCATTGCCGAAAGACTTCACTCTCTCAAATTCCACAAGTCTAACTCTATATAAGTATTTCCATCGACCATTTCAAGAACATACACTACAACAGACAACACTGCGAATTCTCAATCTATCGTAAATTCCAATCACAATGGAAGAGACATTCACATTAAATAGCCAAAAATTTATGAGCTACTTCCAACTAAAGATTTAAATCATTAAATTTACAAACAAAATCACGGTTTTATCCACTTACAACTACTTCAAAAACCAACCGTAGCAGTAATCACATCCAAAATTAACCTGGTGGTTTTATCAACTTAAATAGCCGCCGACATGAAAGGTAATAAACCCTAGCGAGTAGCAACTACTAAAAATGCCATAGCTGAACAACCAATTTTCACAGGCTGGTTTTACGTTCAATTATACAAAACCGATCATCCAAATTCCAGTCGTGTGTGTGTTTGTGTGTGTGTGTGTGAGAGAGAGAGAGAGAGAGACAGACAGAGGGCCCACCCAGGGTGGCGGGAGTGTCGTAGAAGACGGTGGAAGCTTGGACGACGGTGGCGCGGATGACGGGGGCGGAGGAGTCGGCGGACATTTCAAGTTCGGCGAAGATGGGGGCGTCGGAGGCGGCGGTGGTGGTCGGAACTAGGGCCATTTTTCTCTCTCCGGCGGAACCTTCAACTTGAACAGAGACGGTCGTTGTTGAGCTCGCAATACTACTCCCTTGCATAGTCGGAGTTGAGAATTCAGACTTGGCCGCTCAAAAGAGACAAACATCGGGAGCCTTCTAGAAGTTTTTTTTTAAAAATCATTCGTTGGGACAAGATGAAGACGCCAGTGGTGGGCACTACGAAATGATAACGGGCCATACAGTGCTCGCCACGTGTGCCATTGTTTGGGCCTGCACTGCAGAGAATGGGCTGGTCAAGGCTTTCAAGGAGCCCATTCGTGGGCCGAACATCTACCCAGTAACCAATGTCAAAACGTCCAAAAAAACAAAAAACAAATTCTTGCAGGAGACGTTTTTATACAATTATATGAATATTATTTATGATAGTACGAGCTTGCCCTGTTTAACAAACAGCTGTTAGCTGTTCGTTGTTTAAGTTAGCTGTTTGAATCAGTTATTTGTTAAAAAACTATTTAATAAAATTAACTGTTTCTGACAAAGTTATGAGACAAAAAGCTAATTCTTCGAAAAGCTCTTCCAAAAAGCTTATGGAATTAGCTATTTCAAATTAGTTTTTTGGACCCAAAAAACTCTTTTAAAAAGCTCTTTCACCAAATACCCAAATTAGCTTTTTTTGATCAAAAAAACTCTTTTTTGTCAAAAAATTATCTGCCAAACAGAGCCTATATATTCAGGACTACTCCATATAAACAGTAGAAGAGGGAACTAAAATAAAAGAGAGCACTACCTCACAATCATTAGAAAGAAGGTGAGACAAGTTCTCTTTTTTTTCAAAGAAAAAGGAACACAAAATCTAATTAAAATACTCTACCCAATAAGTTTTGTGCGAAACAGCCTCACATAAAACATATGATCAGACGGATTGTTTTATACTGACTTTTAATAATAATTGTTGCGACTAATAGTTAATTTAGGGATGACTATAATAAAAGTCACTATGAATAATTAGTCACTCTAAATTTAAAAAAAAAACACTTCAAAATCTACCATTAGCAATCGCAAAACATGGAAAAAAAATCATCATATAAAAATATCATCTCATAATAACTCTTACAGGATACGATCTCGTCTAAAAATTTGTATTGATTAGATCGATCTTTTTATTTGCTCTAATTTTAATTGTCTGATGAGCTATCATTTAACAGTGTCGTATGGTATTTGATCTAATGTTTTGCAAATGAGGCATATATTAACGGTTGATATTTGTTGGTAGCTTTCACATTTGACTCTCCAACAATACAGCTTTTCTCGATTAGAAGAAAAACAAATATAGTTGTTTTTTCAAATTAGAGAGTTTTTTTATAGAAAAAATGAATAATTCATTAATGAAATGTCATACAGCATCTATAATAAATATCTTCTAACAAAGGTAACTCAAAGATATCAAAATAAATCCTTCTCTCTGAAAAGCTCTTAGTAGATATACTGTCGACCGACTCTAAACTGACGTGACAGATTGCATTTGAAAGGAAGATCTTTATAATAGAACCACCTGAAATTTCATTGTTGACTAATTCATTTATTTAAAAAGTGGATCTAATATGGTAATAGCTAAATCATTATTCGCAAGAAACCACTCTCTAAATTTCCAAACATATGATACATCGCACAAAGAAGATGACCCCAACTTACTGTAGAGGTGAGAACAACATAATTCACACTAACGATGAGAAAAATGACAACCCAACTCTTACAAAATAGAGAGAAAATTTATTAACAATAGACAAAAATCTAGCAAATATTTTATAACTGAATAAAATTTCGAGAATAGGAAAAATTAGGGCTGATCACCAGTAAATATGATTGATCATTGCCCCTTATTGAAAATTATATAGTTGTCAATTGCCTAGCTTTTTTGTAGATTTACAATTCATTTATTTAATTTATTAATTGAGTTAGTCAAATTTATGTAAAATCATTTAGCAATAACTTATCCTATGACAAATTATATATTTATTAACTGCTATCTCAAATTATACAGACAAGTGCTTACCACTGAAATAAGTTTTCGATAAATCACCGAAAGACACTCGTCCATTCCATACAAGAACAGTGACAAAACTAGATGAAGGACAATGCTAGCAATAACAAGAGCTGTAACAACCGCAATAGTAGTTGTGACAGCAACGAAGACGATGACAATAATTTAGGGGGGGAAAAGACACTCGTGTCCGTTATTATTCATGACTATCTTATTGTAGCAGCCATTTGACATTTAATTAATTGCAAATTTTTCATTAACCAAAAAAAACAATAATTGCAGCAAATAATGCCACCATTTTTCATTAAAAAAAATAATAATTGCAGCAAATAATTCCACCAGCATAACCATTAAATATGGCAACAGGGCAGGTTGGGGATGACAGGCACATTCCCATCCCCATCCCTACTAAGATCCCTGCCCCGTTATCCGTTGCGGCGAAAAAATATCCCCTCGTCGATATCCCCAACGAGAAACTAATCCCCGACGGGGTCCCAACTGGGATTTTTCTCCACCATTTTTTCCCTTTCTTTATGATAATTGTATTATAAGTCTTCAATGAAAGTCCAATTTGTCATCCCTAAATCCTAGTCCAATTAATTGTACAATAAGCTCTTGTATGCTTCATGCAACATAAGTCTAACAAATTTCATTAAAGTTTGTAATCTAACCTAAATTAAAGTTCAACAAGTTCATAAAGCATAAATCTGACGATGCACAAATTACACACAGCAAGTCCATACAATTTAGTGTTTTTTCAACTTAATTTACCGATATAACCTTAGTATTATGTTCACAAATAAATGGCTTATATATAGTTTTAAATTAATATGCGAGGACAGGGATGAAATTCTTTTCCCAATCGAGGACGGGAAAACGGGGATATTTCATTAAGCAGGGAAGCGGGGACAGGAATGGGTTAAATTCTTGCCCTGTCTCCTTCCCCATCCCCGTCCCCATACCCATTGGGAACGGGAATTTCTCTCCAATGCGGGGCGGGGCCCCGATCACACGGATACATATACAATTTTCATTTTCATTTAATAAACAACAATAATAACAAAAATAATAGCACCATCCAGATCTGATTTTAATGGAGTTTATATTTAAACAGATCTTCCAAAGAAAATAAATATACCTATCACATGAATTCCCATACGATTTTCATTTTAAAAAAAAAGACAATAGTTAAAACAGGATAATTTATTATGCACATCTAATATTTACGCATATGTACTCCCACATCTAATTTAGATTTTTTAAGATGTATTTGTTATATATTCATTGTTTAATGTATAATTGATAACATATACTTACAATAATATATACTCTCGAGAGTATAATATAAGTTGTACTAAAACAGTGTCATCATTATCAATGCATATATGATTATTATGAATTCTATGCCAAACACATGGATTCATATCGCGATGAATTGAAGTGGTCATTTTTAATTAGTCCAAAGTCCAAAACCATATACACTACTAAAAAACAGTCATTTTCCGGCGGATATTCCGACGGAAAATGCCTGAAAATTCGTCGGAAAACCGATTTTCCGGCGGAAAATCCGACGGACCCGTGCCGTAGGAATAAAGCTCATAGACCCGCACCTGCCGACGGAATAGGTATTCCGTCGGCTTAAACCGACGGACATGGCGACAGATTGCCGACGGAGTAGATATTGTTTGACGGATAATGCCGTCGGGAAAGGTTGGCCGAGGAATACCGGAAGTGCCGACGGACACCCATTTTCCGTCGGCATTTTCCGATGGAAAGTGGGTATTCCGTCGGAAAATGCCGGCGGAAAATGGGTGTCCGTCGGCACTTCAGGTGTTCCCTTTCCGACGGAAAATCAAATTCCGTCGGAAATTTCAGGAAATTAAAAAAAAAATAAATTTGCAAACGCTGTTCCCCAAATACACATTTACAACCTGCATATACAAATCAAGCCAACCAAATGTTGGCCGAGCCAAAACCACGACACGTGGTACACAAATCGCAACAATCATAACCATTACACGTGGTACACAAATCACAACAAACGTAACCACCACACGTGGTTACTTTCAGTCAATAAGTATAAATAAAGAACCATATCAAATGGACATTGTAATAATACGGAGTACAATAATAAGGAACCAAAGCAATGCAACAAACGCAAGAGAAGGTAACTGTTCAAATAATAAGTATCGAGGAGGAAGGGAAGGATCAAGGGACATGCTAGATGAGATAATCCCTGTAGTCATGAGGGCGGTCATCATACCCAAGGTTGCCGCCATCATCATCATCATCATCATCACCATCACCATCATCATCATCATCGTCATCGTCATCATCGTCACAGGGTTGAGGTTCAGGAGGAGGAGGAGGGACGTAAGGAGCAGCGCGGCGGTGTTGTCGATGGCGCATAGAAGGGCGTGGGCGAGATCCAAACCCAGATGCTTGCTGAGCTCTCATAAACTCACGAAATGTATCTTTCAGACCCGATCATGCCGAAGTGAGTAAAGTCACTTTCTCTTCTAAGTGACGGTTTCTCTCCGCCATCGTACTGAGCTCGCTGTTCAGCTGGGTGACCGATGCTCGCACATCAGGGTCAGGATCACGGTCCCGGGATGTCGCTGTGGATTTCACCAAATGCTTCAGTTTGACCCCTTCTGATCCTAGCCCATACACACGACCCTTTTTGTTGTAGTTAGCTTGCACCCACAACTCGATTTCGGATGGGACTTCAGTTGGTTCGGAGCCGGGATCTATGGAAGATTGCGAGTTTCGAATCTGCTCCCACTTCAATTGGTGCTCCGTCTGCAAAATAAGATTCCATAAATTTAGACATTCCAGACATAACATTCAATCGTGAACATACTGAGCTGATTTGTTACGCAATCAAGAAATCATGCAGGTAACTTACCCATCTTTTTTCCGATTTTTTGTCCACCCATTTGTTAGTCGCGTCTACATGAGTGTCCTTGAAAAGTTCGAGGTCCGTAACGTCCCTATTAAGCTTCTTCGCCTACACAATAACAGAATACGTTAACGTACAGGAGGATGGCTGTAATTGGGTAAGGCGTTGGGAAAAATAAGTACAACAAATAATGAACCACGCACTTACCATGCGTCTTCTGTGCTCAGTAAATGGGACCGAACCAGATCTATGCAAAGAAGGACCTAACCCGTCCTGCTCGCTGTTCCGGTTCTTCTTTGCCTGCGAACTCACCTTCAGAAATTTATCGGAAGCCCAATATTCCTGCAGCGACTTCCAAGTGCTGTCAGACAACCACAATGGTTGCTTCCTCCTCTTCCTCAACTCCCCGAATGTGTCCCTCAATCTATTTGCCTCTTTCTCCTCGAAGTTCCTCCGTATCTGGGCCGCATGCTCTGGAGCCCAACAGTAACGTTTCTTCATGAACACAATTACATGCCACAAAATGTGATATCTGCTAACAATATGAATACATATATGTGTATATGTACATGAATGTACAAAGAATTGGGAGAACTCTTACCTAAATTCACCAAACCACAAGTCCCGATGTTGTTTAGGCACTTTCCCCCATGTTAGCCATGGCTCAGGATATTTGCTCGTAAATATCCTTGTAATCTCTAACACAACATCGTACGAACAGAAACTAGCAAATTAAGAAATAATGGATCCCGTCAGAAATTGCAAATTGATAATATAGTTGATAAGACATAATTACTTACTCTTTGCCATCAGGTGCGATGAGTTGCTTGTTTGTGCTACTGCCATGGCTAGAAGCATGTTCACTTTGTTCCTGACTCCGTTCTACAGATTGTTGTGGAATAATAGGTGGGTTCGGGATCATGTAACTGCCAGACATGTGTACCTGGGGGATGGTGGGTGTCATGTGCTGGCTGAAGTGCATGGATGGAGTGGTGCGAGGGTCTGGGATAATGCGGTGGGGAACCTCAGGGATTTGATGTCGCTGAGGTTCTTCTTCGTGCTGGCCGGTGGGGTCGTGTCGGTCTGCTCCCCAAGAACGCCCACGTCCGGCCCCACGACCACGATGTGTACCTGACATCTTAGAGACAAATATACAGAACGTAGTGATCAAATAATATGAGGAACAAATAATTAATTGCAATTGAAATTAACAGCAAATTAAATGTCATAATTACAATGTCATAAATGTCATGCGTACAATGTCATAAGTATCTGAACTAACAGCCCATACAATTTGGTTTTAGGTCACAATCAACTAATTTATCATTATCACTTTCATTCAGAGTCTTCAGTATCATCGTCAACATCATTCCACTCCTCCTCTTCACTTCTCTCAGTTGGATCGTCTTCGTTTACCTCCTCAATTTCTTCTTCCTTATTCAACAAAGTTGCAGGGAGCATGTCAGTTACTGCTGTCATGTGGGACACTTGTTCCTCTTGAAATGCAACTGGTAAAGTGAATTCATCATTCACTTTGTGTCTAGATTTGTTTGGAACGACAACCCACCAGTTACCTTTATCTCTTATTCCATTTTGGTACCTCATGTACACCACCTGCATTGCGGAGGCAACAAATATGAATGGATCATATTTTTTGTATCTTCTTATTGCATTAACCTCAACGAAGGGACACAGTTTGGGGCTACGTGTTCCTCGAGGGGTGTTATCAAACCAATCACACCTGAACAATGTACATTGTTTTAGTGGTTCTCCTAGATATTCAACATGAATAACTTCTTGAAGGATTCCATAATAATCATCCTCGAATCCACCTTCTCTGCTCCCTTTCACACAAACCCCACAATTGTAACTCTTTTTTCCTTCACACCTCTTCTGTGTTAAAAATAAGAATCCATTCACCTTAAATGCAGACCAGGTTGTGACCTTCCTCAAAGGCAGTTGAGCCAAATGGTACAGGTGTACCTGACGTTCGTCAGTGAACATTTTAACAATGTCGACCCACAAGTATTTATGTTTAAACTCATAAGGTCGGGACAATTTGCTAGAAATAAGCTGTGATTAATTAGTACAGTTATTTCCAACGACGATGGGAAAATTAAAAAATCTTACTGCTTTCTTGAACCACCAAATAAACTCGGACTCTATGAGTGCATCTAACTCCACATCTGTGAAATTTGGGTTTCCTTGTAATTTTTGTTGCTTGAATAGTCTGTACAAGTCATTATTCACTGATTAGCACCATGTTTCAATTCATAAAATGGTATTCGTTCAATGCATGTGATGGATGCAAATAGGTACTTTTTTTTGTAACTTACGCGATGTACGGTTCAACTTCATTACAATTCAACACAATATGAAGCTGTGCAGCGTTCATTTCTTCATCAGGTAGGTACCTCTGTGTCCGACTTCCCACAACAGTACCTTTGGTTTCGAAAGCTAACAACATTGGCTCCCCTCCTGATGACTCCACATTGATTTCCTCATTTCGTCGACGTCTTGTGCGCATTGAAGGCACATTAGCGCCGAAGTAGAATGAAGAAAACTGTGATATCTCGAACACCAGATATGCTTCGGCCACTGACCCCTCAGGGGATGTTTTATTTCTAATTTTCTTCTTCAGCCACCCGAAGTACCTACATTAAAGTTCTGTGAGTGTGTGAAGTACACTTTAATTTTACATTTACATCTGTCAGGAAATTTGTCATATGTATTTACCTTTCAAATGGATACATCCAGCGATATTGCACTGGCCCCCCAAGGTATGCTTCTTCTGCCAAATGCACAGGTAAGTGTTCCATGACATTGAAGAACCCAGGAGGGAAAACTCTCTCCAATTTGCAAAGGATGATGCGTATATTGCGTTGCATTTCTTGTAACTTATCGACCTGTAACACTGTTGAACAAATGTTTTTGAAGTACTCACTTAACTCAACAAGTGGTTCAAGTACATCGTCCGGTAGCGCACGAAATGCTATTGGCATTAGCGTTTGCAGGAACACATGACAGTCATGACTTTTTATGTTTTGGAACTTTGCAGCCTTCATATCTACGCAATTCCCAAAGTTGGAGCAATAAGCATCAGGCATTGTCAGCCGTTGGGCCCACTCACATACCCCCTTTCTTTTGTCCAAAGAAAGGACGTACGAAGCCTTTGGCTTCAATGTCCTCCCGTTCACACATCGTTCAACATTTAACTCCGCACGATCACACATGTCTGCCATGTCCAACCTCGCCTTCACATCATCTTTTGTTTTTCCCGGAACATCCATGACAGTGTTTATGATGTTGTCGCAGAAGTTTTTCTCTATATGCATAACATCCAAGTTGTGATGTAGCAACTGGTCTTTCCAATAAGGTAAATCCCAGAAGATGCTTCTCTTGGTCCAGTTGTGAACATTTTTCTTGAAACCCGGGATTACAAAATCTCCATCCGTTGTTACTTTTGGAAGACTACACACCTCATTCCACAGTTCCTCGCCACTTCTCCTGGATGGAGGGCCCTCTTTCACTTTTCCCTTAGAGAACGCGGTGCGATTTTTTCGAAATGCATGATCTCGAGGCAGGAAGCGACGATGACAGTCAAACCATGATGCTTTGCCCCCATGTTTCAAATGTGTCGCCCTCAACTGATCCATACAAACAGGGCAACTCAAAACACCATGAGTGCTCCATCCAGATAACATTCCGAGCGCGGGGAAGTCATTCACTGTCCACATTAAGGCAGCTCTCATCAAGAAGTTTTGCCTCATAGAAATGTCATAAGTCTGGACACAATCTCACAGAGTTCGGAGCTCATCAATCAACGGTTGCAAGAACATATCTATTTTGTTCTTTGGATTTGACGGCCCCGGTATAATGCAAGTTAAGAACATATATGGCGTTGTCATGCACATATCTGGAGGAAGGTTGTAAGGTGTCACAACCACAGGCCACATGTAATAAGAACGGCCAGATTGTGAGAAAGGGCTAAACCCATCAGCACACAAACCAAGCCTCACATTGCGAGGCTCAGAAGCAAAATTTGGGTATTCGCGATCAAAATGTTTCCACGCTTCCCCATCTGAAGGGTGACACAAAACACCATCCGCACGCCTATTGTTATAGTGCCACCTCATGTGCTCAGCTGTGCTTCTTGAGGCATAAAGGCGTTGCAGCCTTGGTATCAAAGGGAAGTAGAACATTTTTGCATATGATTTTAACTTCTTCCTATTATCGCCTGACTTAATCGGCTTCCATCTTGGCAAATCACAAAACTTGCAATTTTCAAGGGCTGAATCTTCCTTAAAGTAAAGCATACATCTACCGCGGCAACAATCAATCTTGTGCACATCTAAACCCAAACTTCGGACCTTCTTTTTCAACTCTGAGTAACTTTGGGGCACACGATTGTCTGGCGGGCAACTCTCATGCAGTAACTGCATCGCCTCATTCATACAATTCTGCGGCATATTGTAATCAGATTTTATACTCATCAACCTCACAGCATTGGACAACTTAATTTGGGTTGAACATCCCTCCCACAAACGCGTCTGAGCAGTTTGAAGCATATCATAAAATGCCTGAGCTTCTGCATTTGGTTGCTCACTAACTTCAACCTCATTAGTAACAATGACATCGTTCACCATTGCTCCAACACGATCGACAAACGAGTTTGTGTTGTCGAAATCCATAGGACTTGTTGGAGTCATGTCATCATACAAGTTTTGTTGGTTACTAATGTCAACATTTGCATATTCAGTTGGTTCTATCTCCCCATGAAATGTCCAATACCAATACCTCTTAACGAAACCGTTTTGGTACAAGTACAATTTCACATCATCAGGTGCCCTATATGCTCTGTTTCCACACTTCGCACAAGGACATCTATAATGCCCATTATTAATGAACTCTGTTTGACCCCTTGCAAATTAATCAAACATCTCTACTCCTTCTAAGAACTCCTGCCTATAAGATTTTCTCCCTGACATAAATCTTTCATACATCCACCTCCGATTGGGTGGTCCGCACATATTATCCACTGTTCATCATTGACAAAGTAAACAGTACATTAATATTGGTTACTTTAACAATCGATGTATGCTGATAATTTTAATTTGTATAACGCATGATGGACTTCTCATTAAACTATTTCGTCATACGCTACGATTAACAGGATACCAACAAAAGCACATACATATTACGACAATGAAGTCAGGATATAAACCTGTTTCAATGTCTGAAGTGGGAGCCCAAAGCTGTGACATGCACACCGACAACAACGACATTCACAGCAACAATAACGAATTTTTTCCCCTTCCGCCTTACGTTTTCTCTTACGACCCATTTCCTTCATATTAATAATCCACAAAAATCGATCTCATTAACACACAAATTCCAACAACACCCTTCCCTCAAATCGTACACAACAATATCTACGCACAACTTCTTCACATTTAACGGAATAATATAACCCCATAGTTGCTTACTAATTGTTTTCTATCAATCCTCAACAATAAATACATTTCACAACTAATTACGTTCAATGTCTGTACGAACACATTCTTCACTTCACTACGATTAAGAACACTAACAAATTACTAATAATAGCACTTACCTAACAATTACATATTAATTTTCACACTAATTTCAACATACAGAAACCATTGTCAACAATTTCACACATATCACATAATCAATCCACTATAATTTACCGGACTGCATGCGACAATCCATACATTTCAAATTTTCCACAACAATCAAATTTCAAATATCACTCAATATAAATCTACCAATCACTAATTACCACAAAACTATCAAAATTATCTCTTCAATTTCACAAACCTACAAAATATTTAGGTTTAAATACTTACTTGAAGATAACGGCGGGAATGTTGAGGTTGGCCGGCGGTGACGGTGGCGAGGTGGCAGTGGCGACGCCGGTGGGAGGCACCCGAGCTCGGCGGCAGGGGTGGGCGGCAACCGGCGCCGGGGGAGGGGAGAAGGGGGGGCGAATTTGGAGAGAGGTCGCCGGTGAGGAGGAGGTGGTCGATGGCGGGGGAGGGGCACAACACGGCGGCGAGCGGCGGGAGAGGGCTGACGACGGCGGCGACGCACGGCAACCGGCCGGGGAGGGGCGATTTTGGAGAGCAAAGAGAGTGAGTGAGTGCGAAAATTAGCCTGATATCGGGTTTTTTTAAGACCTGTCCGACGGAATAGTCCATCGGCCTTCTTTTCCCGGCGGCTG
>JACYFF010031954.1:100708397-100731699 GCA_017589665.1 Selenicereus undatus
AAACCGTCTGACGAAGTCGTCCGACGGCCCGTCCGACGGACACAGCCGCCGGGAAAAAAGGGCCGGCGGAAGGTCCGCCGGTACGGCCGTCGGCTGCCTTAAATAGGTGGTTTTATTTTCGAAAAACGCCGGCGGATGATTATTTCCGCCGGAGATTCCGGCGGAATATTCCGTCGGCCCAAAAAAGCACCGTTCGCGGCCAGTTTTCAAAAAACCAAGGGGTCGATGGGTGTTTCACCGGAATTTCCGTCGGCATCCTCCGACGGTCTGAGATCCGCCGGAAAATTCCGCCGGAAAAAGACCGGTTTTTAGTAGTGCATTAATGTGAATTACGACTTAGAAAAATGTATTAATATTTGGAAAAAAAAAAATTCAGGCAATATTTAGAGGTTATTACTTATTAACTTTAGTTGTGAGTTATGAAAACATTATGCCCCCAAACTTTTTCTCAAGGGAGCAAAATACCCCTGAACTTAAAAATTGAAAAGAGTATCCCTTGACTCAATTAAGTTATTTTAATTTTTTTTTATTATTTTATTTATGATATGTCATGTCACAAGAATGACATGGCTTTTTACCTTTTAATAATAGAACAAATATAGATATGAAAAAAAAAGGAGTGATTTAACATATAGTGATACTTATTAGCTTTATCCATAAAAATTAAAATTCTAAAAAATAAATTAAGATTAACCTACTCTTAATTATTAAACTGAAACTCAAAATATAGTATAATTGAGGCTTAGACTATGGACCTTATATCGAATAAAATTCTTGTTAACCACATTATAGTTAAACCGAGTTAAAAATACTTTGAAGTATGAACTATAATTCATCTTTTGTTTTTTTGCTTTGACAAGTTTAAGTTAAAAAAAACGATTGCATATTTGAATATGATTTGAGCATAAAATAATTTTCTTTGAACTTGACCTATGCTAAAATATTTAGCTATTCAAAGTTAACCGAAATTATTTTTCCTATGTGCAAGCAAATTAACAAATTGTCTTAATTTTAAAAAAATTCATGTTGTATTAATTTTTGGTCAAAAGGAGCATAAATAAGATTTTAAATTGTAGATTGTTATATTGAGTTTGTCATAACAAATATGTTCAATTACATTGGTAGTGAAATACAATTATCAATATAACTTTGACAAGTTTTGCATTAGTTCAATGTGGAATATATCAGCTTTAGTTGGAACAAAAATTGGATGTACTATTTTGGATTTGATTTTGGGTTATTCTATTCTAATGGCAAGTGCATATACTTTTTTTTGAATTGGGTGGTTCTGTCCTATAAATAATCCATCATTTTTACATAAATTTTTAAGTTATTTTAATTTTTTTTTATACATGTTAGCATGGTATATATTGTTCAATTAAGCCACGTTACTTTTTTAGATGCCAAATCACAAATAGTTATAAAGAAATAAAACATTTTCTTTTACTCAAAGGGTATTTACTTCAACTTTAAAGTCTAAGGGTATTTTCCAACCTTGACTAAAAGTTCAAGGGTAAAGCATATTACAACTTATAAATTATATAAAGTTATCTTTTTATCCATAATTTTTCAAATTTCTAAAATACGCGTATTATATTTACTTGCGGATAGAGTTGATGCGATTAGGGTATCATTTAATATTTTATCGGCGTAGCCGATAAATATTTAAGGTTAGCAATTCATAATTAAGAGTACAACAACAACAACAACAACAAACTCCCAGTACGTATGGGTCCCGCTTTCGCGGGGTCTGGGGAGATCCAACTGTAGGCAACCTTACCTCTACCGGTATTTCTACCTATAGAGAGGTTTAATTCATAATTAAGAGTAATCATTGAAAAATTTGTGATTTTAAATCATAAAATATATTAATTGTGATGAGGCAAGACACTTAAGAGTGTCTTACAGTAAGACATATATCACTACCCTTAAAAAATATATAAATATACGAAGAGAATATCCAAAAATCCAATAAAAAATGTGCCTGATTTGCAGAAAAAATATGTAAACTGTCTCCTTTAATTTAACAACTGTATTTATTTTTTATCATATAAAATGATTGATTCCACAGTAGCATCATGACTTATGTACGTGCCACTAATAGTTTAAACTGCACATAATAATCTCTCACCAACTTTCGCCTTTTGGAGATCAATGATAAAGGCAGGATCCTAAGGCAGGAAGAATTGCACAGGGTCCCATAATCAATCAATCATGGCAACTGCATCTTTTCTCGCTGCTGCTGCAAGAAGGTGAGCTTCTAATTAACCCCACTTCAATGAACGAACGGTTCAATACTCAAAGTATGTCTTGTAGGTTCTACGGAAAATCTCAGTCTCTTACAAACTGTAGAAAATTAGTGGCTAATCTGCATTATTGTATGCTTTATTTTAAGTCATTGTTTGAGGGGCTCCCCTTGATAATATCGATTTTCAAGCTGTTTGCTTAATTCATGACATGCAGTTTGCTGAGCATAAATACTGCTGTTTACAAAGGGATTAAGAGAAGTAGATTGGGTTTTCTGGGATCTGAGATCTTTAAGTGTACACAATCTCACTTTATGAGAAATAAGTTAAGAAATTATTTTCGATGTATACACAGGGAAGAAAGTTAGATTTGAAGTTACACTCTAGGCCTTTGTATTTTTGATACATAACTTTTGAGCATGAAGGTATACAGATTGTACCGTAGTTTCGACTCGTGAATCTCTAGATCTAAGATTATAGTGTTCCTCCCTCTCACCTCTTTTATTTGTAAAATCCCCCCCCCCCCCCAAATCCCCTTTATTTCCCCCAGATCTATAGACCCTATTCTTCTACTGTATAATGACCGGTGTTAAATTTTATGTATCTTTCAGGCTTGAAGGCAAGGTGGCCTTAATCACCGGTGCGGCTAGTGGTATAGGTGATTGTACCGCTAGGCTGTTTGCCAAACACGGAGCTAAACTCATACTCGCCGATATCCAGGATGATTTGGGTCATGCTCTTGCCAAAGACTTGGACGGGACAGCCTCAGCATCGTTTCTTCATTGCGATGTCACAAATGAAACAGATGTCAAAGAGGCTGTAGACTTTGCCATGTCCAAACATGGAAAGCTCGATATCATGTTCAACAATGCAGGCATTGGTGGGTCTCCTGTCACAAAAATCTTGGACACTGAGAAAGACCAGTTTGAGAAGGTCCTTAGCACAAACGTAATTGGTCCATTCTTGGGCATGAAGCATGCTGCTCGAGCCATGATCCCAACTGGCCAAGGTAGCATTATTAACACCGCGAGTGTGGCTTCTGTTGTTGCTGCACTAGTAGGCTACCCCTACACATCCTCAAAGTTCGCGGTGGTTGGGCTTTCCAAGAACGCGGCTGTGGAGCTAGGGCGACATGGGATCAGGGTGAATTGCATCTCCCCCTACTACACCCCAACCCCGCTTACAAAGAGGCTCTTGGACATGAAGGATGATGAAGAGTTTCGTAAGTTGTACTCGAACCTCAAAGGGTCCATGTGTACAAGAGATGTTGTTGCAGAAGCCGTGCTTTATTTGGGAAGTGATGACTCCAAGTATGTTAGTGGGCATAATCTAGTGATTGATGGAGGCTTTTCAGCTATGAATGCAGGGTTTTGCATATATGACTAATAGTCGTATATGTTGTTATCCTGCAAAAGCCAGATTTACATTAAAAGTCGTAGTAGTTGTTTGTTGATTATATGTATTGTTCCATAGTTGAGTAATTTTGTTATGTGATCCACTCAAGTGGTGGAATGAATAACACATTATGTGAGTATTCCCAGCCAGAGTTCCAGTTTATTGAACTTTGGCATGTTATGTTAGTAAAAGTTTCAAAATTTTAGTACTTGCATTTCTTCATTTCTCTAGCCAATAGAACTCATTCAGGGACAAATGAATTAAATATTTTGTTTTGGATCCACCTTATAACACAATTGTTTTTTAAACTATCTAAATAGCATTTTTTTTATTTTAAAATAAATAAATAAATCACAAAAGGACAAAATACTTTGTCCCACGGGAGAAACACCTAAGCGTTCTCCTCACTTGTTACACACATTCTGTGTTGATTGGAAAGACAATTTGTGACATGCAGTAGACATGTAGGCCACGGCTGCTAGTGCTCTGAAAAATGAAATCATGTGCATGCATCTGTTGCTTTTCGTCATTAACAAACTATTGCTGTAGTACAATAATAACTTAAAGCTAATGAATTCTTGTACTGATTCAATAAAAAACAGAGTGAATGCTCGAAAACTATATCCATCAAGCGATTATCAAACTATGTCGGTCCAATAATATTGATGTATATATGATCTTGGCATTGGTATACAAATGATACCGTCACTTGGCTATAGGGGTGCGCAATGGATCAGATCGGGTTGGATTAGAGTTGGCTCGTATATGAAGAGGACTGGATCAGGTCATGGGTCATTACCCGTTAACGAGTTGAGTTTGATCAAACCTTTTACGTAAATAATTGGGCCAGGGTCAACATAAGACGATCCGCTTTTAGCCCACTTTAAAATGGAACGAACATGCACAAAAAAAATTATGTATAATAATTATTGTTATACATAAAGATAAAGTGTTGGTAATAAATTTAACTAATTGCAGCATGTAATTTATGTGACAAATAGGTTGAAAAAGTAATGGTCACTAAATGAGTTGTTAATAGAACGTCCCGTTAATATGCTTTAATGAGCCCGATTGATTATTGACCAGCCCATTATTGACCATACTTTAAATAGGTCAACCCACTTGACCCAATGAGTATCCGAACCGTTGTCCACCACTACTTGGCCGCTAATTTCTACTCTCGCCTTTGGGTGAAGGACAAACGGAATTGGTTGATAGGAAGATAACAGAATTACTAAACAGCCTTACACATACCTGGAAAAACAAGTGAAAAGTGCTTTCAAATGTAGAATATATTCCTCCTCTTTTGTCTCCTAGGAAAGCAAACACTGACCGTCACTGTCTATAATCCTCTGCCATCATGAGTCATAACTGTTGATGAAAAGCTCTAATTTTCTTAGCTTTTAACACCTTAATTAGTCTAATGGAAGATTTTCAGTAATTTTATCTTTTTCTTCAATAAATTTTTTTCTCTATTATGTGACGTTAGAATTATCTTTTTATGTGGGGTTTTGTCTCCTCACGTTGGTGTGAGTCCTCTTTGCCGCTTGATGGATTGATTTTAAGATTATAATCCTTCCTCTAACTGTAAAGACTCTCATCTCAATAGATTTTAGGGATGAAGTGACGGATGAGTAGGAGTAGTATTTTTTATGAAATTTGCATTTTTTAAACCCTTTGGGGGCCAAAGATTTTAGGGATGAAGTGACGGATGAGTAGGAGTAGTATTTTTTATGAAATTTGTATTTTTTAAACCCTTTGGGGGCCAAAGTCATAATTGTCGATATCCGTAGGAGTTGTATTTTTCATCAACTTTATATTTCATAAACCCTGTGGGGGACAAAGTAATAACTGTCGATATCCAAGTTGACTTGGGTGGGAAATGGATGTGCAGAACTTAAGCCCCACCATTGAAACCTGTTCCACTGGCTGTGGCTGCTCTTGATTGACTAATTTGCCACCCTCAATCGCCATAGAAGCCAACTAGTCTTTGTGATAACCCAGCTGATAGTAAACAGCGAATAGACTAGACAGCAATGCAGCATGGTCCACCTAGGTCAATTATGCTTGATAATATAATAGACTGCCCATAAAATGAGGGTATATGTTTGGACAAATCCGGCCGTCGCCCAAATTAAAATAGGCAAATATCTTCACGCATTTGACCGACAAGGAACGAACAGCTGATCAGATCTCCTGGTAATTTGGCTCAGTTGATTGAGATTTGAGAGAAGAAGAGTTCCCGAGGGCTTCAACAAATCTATCGATGGCAGTTTCTTTGCTGTCCGCTGCTGCTAGAAGGTTATGTTATGTACCATGCTTTCATCTTCCTTCCATTTTCTATTGTTTGGTGCCTTAGATAACAAATCTATCGATAGCAGGTAGCGATACTTATAGAGGTAAAGACCGCTTACATCTATATCTTTTTAAATCCCGTAAAAGTAGGATCTATCTTAAAAGGAGTTCTTACTATTATTTTTGTTAGGCAGTGAATCATTAGTTTGAGACTTTGGTTGAATTGATTCTTGAACAGTATATCTTTGATTTCAGTAGAAAAATATTACAGAAGTGGATAGGTTAATTGGTGATATATACTATGTAGTACTAGTTTTGATTTTGTCTGTCTAATATCATACGAAAGGTTTTTTGGTATTTGATCCTTCATTGATTCAAGTTGAACCTCTATCTATCTATAAAGACATACAACTCTCTCTGCACAGATTTTGATTAAATGATTTGCAATGTTCAAACTGCAGTATTGAAAAATACAAACATGTCTATGCATCCTGATACTATTTTAAACTTTTGGTTGAATTAGTTTAACATATTAGAGTATCCATATTATAAAAGATTATTTTAGGATCAGATGTGTCACATCATGAGTGTTTTTTGTTGAATTGGTTCAAGAGAGAAATTAGAAATGCAAACTTAAAGTGTAATTGTACCATAATGTCGTAGTCCAGCATACAGGAGCATAATAACCTGTATTGTGTTTATTTTGTCGTTTCTGAAGTGTATATGCTATAGTACTTACACCAATATGCATATTCAATTACGAGTAAGTGAACTTCAGACTAGTAGATGTCTGAGCGATATCCTTTGCATATATGTGTGTGTGAGCGTATAGTCTAATAAAGAAATGAAAAAGCTGATGAAACAACAACCCAACCAAAAAAAAATAAAAAATAACAGTGGTCTGACTCCACAACTACAATTAACAATTAAAATTTTGGATCCATCATCGATGAAGACATAGATTATAGTTTTTGAATTTTCATGAGCCTAAAAATTGTCAAGAATGACAAGCTTGAGGTGATAATTAAGTGGCGTCTTGGTTGATTTTAGGTTGGAAGGTAAGGTGGCGGTGATCACCGGTGGGGCAAGCGGCATAGGCGAGTGTACCGCTAGGCTATTCGCCAAACACGGTGCCAAAGTCATCATCGCGGATATCCAAGACGACTTAGGCCACGCCGTGTTCAAAGACATGGAACCCTTCGCATCCTTTGTCCACTGCAATGTAACCAATGAGCAAGACGTCAAAGATGTTGTGGACTTTGCCATGTCTAAGTATGGAAAGCTCGACATCATGTTTAACAATGCAGGTACCTCGGGCACCCTTACCCCTCGGATCCTAGAAGCTGACAAGGCCCAATTTGAGGATGTCATCCGAGTCAACCTCATAGGCCCCTTTTTGGGCACTAAGCATGCTGCTCGAGTCATGATCCCAGCCCAGCAAGGTAGCATAATCACCACAGCAAGCGTTTGCTCAATCTTAGGTGGGGGTATGACACACGCCTACACGGCCTCCAAGCATGGGGTGGTGGGGCTCATGAGGAACGCGACTGTGGAGCTAGGGCAACATGGGATCCGAGTGAATTGCATTTCACCGTATGTGATCCCTACGCCAGCGTCGAAGAAGACGTTGAAAATAGAGAAGGATGAGGACTTTGATGTCAAGTTCTTTTCGAATCTTAAAGGGTCAGTGGCTAGGACAGAAGATGTAGCTCAAGCTGCGCTTTATTTGGGAAGTGATGAGTCTAGATATGTTAGTGGGCATAATTTGGTGATTGATGGTGGCTTCTCTATTATGAATGCCGGGCTTAGCTTCTATTGAGGAAGGTGGCCCATGATCTATGGTCATAGATGTTTTTTTGTGACCTATCTCATATTTTACGTCTATGTAGTGCTAGGAGTATTGTTGTTGCCTTGTTGCTGGATACAAGTGATTCATGGTTCTCGTGATACACGAGTTCATTTGTGTCATTCTATGTATTTTTTGCGAAGTTGAACCCTATGGTTTCTAAGTTAAGTGAGAGTTTCTTAGTTATCAGATTGATGGTGCTGAAATTAGATTGAATAGTTTGATTGATCAATTTACTCAGTTGGCTCTGCAGATTCTATCTTCATATTAATGTTTACTTTTTTTAAGGGTTGTTTAAGAAATCCAAATTCGGATTTTTCGTTATTGTCAAATGTGTAAGTCGGTAAGTGGATGATCTCTAAACAAATGAACATTGGCTATAATCACATAAAACACAACTAGCATTCAAATTAGAAGAAAATGTAGCAAGAATTCCAACCATTGATGGAGAAAATACGCGATTTCATTAGAAGGAATTTTGGGAGACCGCATTTTGTAAATAACTTATTAGTAAATTATGACATGCAATCAATACAGATTTTTCAGACCCTACGAAAGTGGACTTACACTGGGAGGTGTTGTAGTGGATACAAATTGTAATATTAGAAATTTTAACATCTTCATTAGAAAAGAGAAAAGAAACTCAAAAGAAGGGTGTGAACGAGGGGGCAAAGTTCCTAGATGTTACTAATCAAGCGAAGAAAGGGGCCAAGCTACACCACAATAGTCATTGACTAACGACTGCCTAACCGAGCATGGTGCCATGTCAAAAACTAAAAGCGAATGACCTTGATCAATCAATACTAGTGTTTACAAGGTTATCATCAACAGGGTTTGCCTCCCTGTGAGATTTATCTAAGGAGGTACACCACCCTGGATTGAGCAGGAGACTTTGGCATTCTTTGATCAAAACGAAATGAGATCGACTCTTGCAAGACTTTGTTGATGACGATTTCGGAATCCATATTAATCAGAAGCTTTTTCACACCCATCTCCAAAGCCATTTTTACTCCATGAAAAAGGCTCAACAATTCAGCCTTGCCCTTGACAGAGGAGCAAATACCAAACCACGAAAGAAGAATATGATGGTGATGAGCAAATGCACTGTGTATATTCCGATCACAAAAAGTTGGGCTGAGGCCCAATCGCCTAGACTAAATAACCAAGCCCATCAAACAACATATATAAAGGGAGAAAAAAAAAAGAAATATTTTTTTTCCGAAGCAAATAAACATATATATAAATAAACAAAGACGAACTATCTTTATCAGAAACTTGACGCCATTTCTTGCAGTGTTTGTCGTTGTCGGCTTAAACCCCCAAATTTGTCACACCAACACACAAATTTCAATCCTCCCATGAAAGTAAAATTCAATCTAATTCGAATTGATGCTGGCCATTTCTTCTTCCAATTCGTAATCTTCTTCTTTCTCTTTCTATTTCTGCTAATTCAATCGTAGTGGGCTAGGGTTTGTGTTCCGCGATTCTTAAATTTTGTCCTTTTTTTTTTGGAAATTTTTTGGATGAAGCAGGTGGTGTAGTAAATTGTAGTGGGAAGCAATGTCGAGGCCAATGTTGCTGATGTTCTTGCTAATGGTACTGATAATTACTTCCCAATTTGAGTGGAGGCAGCAGCTAGTCACTGATGTTGATTCTAATCACAACTTGTCTCAGAAACAGCAGCGTATTTCTAAGAGGGAAGAAGCTGTTAAAGAGAAGGTAAACTAATTTGTTATTTATTTCTGTAGATTTCTTGCCTTCAAACAAACCCATCTTTGTATTTTTCTCCTGCTACTCAATTCCCCATTTTATGTTGTGATTCAGTTGGCACGTCAGGGGGTTCTTTAAGTAAAATGTCAAACTAAGATTGAGAAATTGGATGTGAGCTTGTTTAGCATTACAGCTTTAGGCATTGGGCATTCTGAATCATACTTATGCTGTTGGGTAATTGTGTTCAGGTTAAGTTCGTAATGATTTTTATGGAAAATTACTTAGAAACTGATGGGCTTGTGTGCTCTCTAGCTAAAGGACCTGACAACTAATGCTAACTTTAGTGCTTGCCCTAGTGGGATTCTTTTGCTCCATTTGGTGATCTAGCAAGGAGTATAAGCATATCCAGCTAGCTGCTGAACTTGATTGTTTAGAGCAAAATTCATCACTAGAATTGAAGGGATTCTACTTCTTTTGGATAACTAAGATGGACGGAGAGGGAAAAGTGAAGATTTTTGAATCCTTCGTTGTGCTGATTAAAAATCCCTTGTCATGACTGATTCCTAGGTACAACATGAAACAATGCATGTTACTTGACACAATTTTCATTTGAGCTGTCGATGTAGGCTACTGCTTTTCTGTAGCTCTAGTAATTGCATACGTATTGGAGGTGTTACTGCATTCTTTGAGCTTTCCTTTGGGGGAATGTTTCAACGGAAACTTCAATTCAATGGCTTGTTGGGTTTAACCAAAAGACACCAAGACATAAACCTAGATCTCCACCTAGGGGTTTCTTTTGTTTGGGTTTTCCTTTTTCTGGGGGCCCCCCCCCCGGTTGAAGGTCAGGCATACAGCAGCTTAGTTGCTTGAGTGCTTAACCAAAATAAATCAAAGCTACATCCCAAATTCTTGCCTTTGCAAGGTTTTTTTAGAGAAGTTGGGAGGACAGATCCAAGGCTTACAAGCTTAGTCGATTCTTTTGTTTTAAGGTAATAGTTACTGGGAGTGAAAAGTGGAGTGTGTGAAATACAATGTTTAGGCATCTGAGAAGCTAAGAAATGTCTTCTGTTCTAAAGCTATGTATCCTTAACCTTTTCAACCTTATGCAATACTTTTGTTTGCTTACTTTGAATATGGTACATGTATATCCTCATTGTTGATGACAAGCATATGGGATTGATTTTTCACCATGTGTAACTTGTGTTACCGTATCCCCCTCCCCCCAAAAAAGAAAAAAGAAATCCCGAGGTGGGCTCCTAGGTCTAGGGTATGGATTTGGATACGGGATTGGAACTATTCTTGTTGCCACAATTCTTCAGCTATCTTTACCTAATATAGATGAGCGTTTTCTTTTCTTTTGTTTTTTTAACCATTCTTATTGGTTCATTCACATTAGAAAATCATCATAAGGTTTCTTATCCTTAGCCCTGGGATGCATTTTAGCTACACGTTAATTTTCCACTGTCTCTCTCCCCACTCTCCAGCACCTCCTGGGCGCCAAATAAGCTAAGATTCCTTCCCATTCACATTCATCTTTCTTGGACAATAGTTAAGTCTTTTCCTTGTCTTTTACCATGTGAGCTGTTGTTAGCATAAAACACGATAAACATATGTCTTGATGTGCTCATTTTTTTTAAGGCATTGCGATTTTAATGAGCTGTCATTGTCAGTGTAACCAATGTCTGTTTATATGTTAAGTTGTGTAATCTCAGCACATCTAGGGTCGCTGAAGGGAATTAGATGTCATGAAGTCATTTCTCGTTCCATATATGTATGTTATGTTCAATTCCGTGATCTGGCTCTCTGAGTCGACCATTTTGCTGCAAGAAGGTTTGTAGGGGTAAAGTTGGGGTAAGACTACCTAGATTTGAGCCTCCCCAAACCTTGCAAAAGTGGGACCTACACTAAGAGGAGGAGGAGGAAGAGGAGTTTTGGTTTTCTGCTGCTTATATCTTCTTTTACTTCTCCATTACGAAAAAGGAGATAGAAAATAGTATATTTATCTCTTCTAATGAAGTGTTTTGTAAAAAAAATAATAATAATTGAAATGCGAAAAATATTGCTTTGGACTTCTGGAGTTTGCTTTGAACTGTTGCATGTTGATGATATGTTAATACTGAATGTTGCGCTCTAGTGTTGCTGACTTGGTCTCAAAGATCCAATTCTATTTTTTCTTCTGCTTTTACATTTGTGATTCCTGAATGTGCCTGGAGCTGCCCTTGCCAGATTTGTATTTTTTTTGAACTTCAGAAACCTTCTATCTATTGATCGACGTGTCTTTCCTTTTTCTTTTACTAGATAGAGCTCTGGAAGAGTAAATTGATTTACTTTTCAGATAACACATGTTACACATGTAGGACTTGAGTGGCTCATCATATATTTCTGGAAAATGCAATTAGGGACAAATATATGAATAATGTTGTCCAAGTTTAGCCCTTTACTGCTATTGATTTGCATTTGTGTGCCTTTTTGTGTATTCTTTGACACTAGGCTTTCCTGTTCATCTTCTTTCTATTGTAGTGAGACTTGGTCTTGTGCCTTCTTAAGTCTTCTCCTCCTTGGTATGTGCACTTCGGTTTCTTGCTGTGCTTTTTTAGATTCCTTTGATGCTTTTTTAATACTTATGCTGTGTTTGTCAAACACCTCCTATTTCTATTATGTTCAAGTTTCTTTTCAAGAAGTTTTCAAAATGTATTTAAGCTTTCCTAAACCATTTTGATGGGCCATGTGAACCAATCTCAGCCTATTGGGGGTACGTTTGTATGTATCTGGATCTCCAAGCTTGGTTCAGCACTATTCCACACTAGGATTCATGTTCTTGTGACCATGGGAAATTGCTTATGAAGGACTGTATTGATTTATTGGTGAGATTAGTAAATGAACCATATGAAGCGTCCACATTGAAAATAAAAATAAAGCAATTATCTATTAGTTTTGGGTAAATACATGGGCATTGCCTCAACCCAAGTCTTGATATGGAGGTTGGAAAAGTTTTCGTGTAGGTTGCTATGTAATCTAGGAATTAGTTGTAGGCAGGTGTCAGAGTTTGTGAGAACATTGAAAATGAAAAAAAAAAGAAAAAGAAAAAGAGGTTTTATATACCGGTTAATGGTTATACTGCCATGAGATATAAGGCATAAACCATTCTGTAAACCTCCTCCACCCCCCCCCCTCTTTTTGTGTGGCAGCCTACTTTAAAAGGAATTGGGGCACTGTCTGAAAAAGTAGCAGAGGAATGCTAGATTTATGACTTGGTGATGGGCAAAAATCATTGGGGTCAAGACCCTTGCAAATTACATACTCGTGTAAAAACTCACAAAATTTCAACACATTCACAAGATCATGCATATTGTTTAATAAGAAGTCATTGGATGGCAACACACAGAATGTTGTCTGGACATATGTCAACGATTGCTTTATGGGTTCCTTGTGTTGAATTTGGGGATAAAGGGGGCTGTGATTGGAATTCTCATATCAGTTTCCCTTCTGTTCCTTAAGAGTTTAGACGAATGTTCATTTTCTTATCTCACTTACTGCCTTTTTGAGGGGCAGTGACTATTGTCCTCATTGTGAGTATGTTATATCTGGTGGATACCCCATCTATCTGTCTTTGATTTGTGGCATTCTGTTTTTAGTGCTGGATAGTATTAGTGGCTGTTTTCCAAAAAGGTGACAGGAGAATGGTGACATGGAGTTTGTTAATCAAAATATTTGTAAGTTGGGATTATTAGATGAATGTCATGGATCATTTGATAATCAATTTAGTCTAAAGGGTAGCTATCATCATTTGTGGAATTCTACTGTAAACGCTGGTACTGTTTTGGTTTGTCTTTGTATTGCCCTTTTATTTGTCCGTAGAACTGTGTATCGTGTGAAGTATGATGAACATGCTAGGGGCAGGCTGGATAGACATCTTCTGTTTATGTCTTATTGAATTATGTGTATGTTTTTTCTATCGAACTGTGGATACATTGTAGGTGCTGCTTCTTTTTGAAATATAACAATGTGGCTTTAGTTTGTCTCCATTATGGTGTGGTGGTACATGAGCAGCAGTTTTATGTTATCTACCCAGTTTGGTGCTATACTTGGTATGCCACTTATATATCATGGATGTGAGTGTGGTTTTGAATGTTTCTTCTTTCATCTTTCACTTTTTGACCTGAAGTTGTTCAAGTTGCTATTCAGGGTGTTTCAAATATTGTCATTTTCCATATGTTGACATCCGTTTGTATTCCATGTCTGTTAGTACAATTATTCATGCTCGCTTAAGGATTTGTGGTTTGTGATGCTTTTGATTTTTCAAATACTGAAGGATTTATGCTGACATTGACTTGTTTTGTATATCTGTTAACCTGGAACCCAAGGTGGGTATCTAAAATTTGCCTTCTGAATTTCCTTATTCTTTGTTACATGCAACAGATTATTTTATCTCAAGAGAAGAGCATCCAGAAACTCAATGAGCTTGTGAGGAGTCTTCGAGAACAGTTGTCGGAGTGCCGAAGTAATAATGGAAGCACAAACAATAGTTTAACTAATTTGACAGAAAGTATCATAGAGCTTGAGCGGCAGCAGTTTTTAGAAGATTAAACCAGAGGCTTGCTATTCTTGTAAGTAGTTGCATTTCCGAGCACTCTTTGTATGACCCACAGGAATGGTGCTCTTGTTCCCTCATACGTATGGCATCAGTTTCAACCGAGAATCAATGGCTTCACCATGCCCATGCCCATGCCTATGCCCATACTGTGATATTTGCAGTCAAAATCTATAGATGCACAGACTTTACACGTTTACGGGAATCCTGTATCTACAAATGAGGTGAATATGTAATGGTTGATTGTTATATATGAAGCTTGTTGATCATGGAAACTATTGTAGTACATGGATCTTTCTCAGAAATTTTCGGGATACAGGACTAGAGGGCAACATTGTTTGTATCGTCCGTCACTAGTTTATAGAATCTAATTCCCACTATAAAGCAAGGGAAAGGAGTTTGTATGAGAGTTCAGGCCGCTAATCTTCAAATGGGTCAACACCGAATTGATATGTTACTTAGCTCTAATTATGTGTATTTGTTTTTTGTTTGAAAACACTATATTATGTAGAAGGTTTCCTATCATTCCCCCGACCTCTTCCTTAGCAAAGTTGAGCTATTGTTTGACAGTCCATTCAGGTAACAACAGTCCTCTTGCATGTGTCGTTGATTCATGAGACTCGAATTTAAAACATTGCATAAGAAATGTTGAATTACTCTTACGATCTAATATTTGACTGTGTCAGTAGATGATGTCATTCTTTGAATGTATTTTTTAATGAATAAAATTTTGAATTATTACTTAAGGACTTAATTTCCCGTTAATGTTCTTGGCTTTTTGCCTTTTTGGCAGCCAATTTCGTACTAGTTGTAATATGATATTCCGTACATTAGGTGTCTGATGTATTATGATATTCAGAGCATTATGTATTATTATTCGTTAAATTCCTAAATCAGTTGGTTAGGGCTTAGGCTCTTTTTTGCATCATTTAAATGTAGTAATGGCTCATATTGTGCTTTCTATGAACTTAATTCTTTTCAAGACACCATAAACATATTTATGATTCGAAAGAGAATAATAAGGTCAGGTTTGCTCGCAAAGTTTTCATCTGAATTAAAAATTCAAATACCAAATTTTATATTATATGATCTGAATCCGATTTTAAACTTAATTGGGTCGGACAGTTTATATAAGTCGAAACAGATCGAGTCTCATACCTAATATTTCGGCGAATCCTAGCTTATATCTAGGGTTGTGGTCGTGTCAAATTCATATTCATGTGGAATTTAAATGGTTTGAAAAACTCTCGAACTGAACCTGATCCATTTATTGAAGGATTGAAACTTTGACTTGAACCTGTTTATTTTCTAAACAAGTTGACATGAGACTTATTCATTTACCCATTTAACATAAATAGGTTAAGTTCAGGTTATTCAGTTATCCATTTACCTAGTTAACGCTTCACTGGAGTATGATTATAATTTATGAAGCCTATAGATTGTGTTTTGAGCTCCTTGTACCATCATAATGCGATGCAGTCCACAATCTACAAGATCTACCAGCTTGGAAACACATATCGGTTTGATTAAACCTCACATTTTCACAATTTTTCCAAAATATAGCTGTTAATTAGATAAACGGGTCAACCTGCATAATAGTTTATTAAATGAGTTAGCACGTATTTCTCATGTCAAAATTCTCAACGAATCTAACCTAATTAATTAAATGCCTAAGCCGATTTAATTAAAAGGATTGAAAATCTTTACCAAACCTACTTAGTTTCGTATTTGGTTCAGATCAATCTTCGTATCAGATTAGTTTTTGACAGTTCTACTTCTATTACGCGACAAGGAACAAATTCGAAAAAGATTTGGGTTATCCAAGCGGAATATATTATCTGGCGCATCAAGAAAAACGCCTTATTATCTGTCTCCATTGGCGAGGAAGTTCTTTGGCTCGTTATGATGATCCGATTTTTGTGCTCCTCGTGTTTTTCACGTGGACGAAAAGACGAATAATATCGTAAACATTTGAGGATCACTTACACTAGAAATCGTTATCTTCCCCTTTTTAGATGATTCTGTCATTGAACACTCGTAAAGTCTAGCGGTCGCATTATCACAATGGCTTATACACTACTAGATGCAACCACATTAAACCAACTAACAAACTGAATAATGGTTGCACTCGTAGTAAATAAAATGAAAGTGGGGATTGTCTGACATTGTTTTATAAGTGAGCAGGCTTTCACCGTAACGACCAAAGTCAGCGTGCATGTTAATCTAAATTGTTCAAATAAGTGTAAACATAAGGAATGTAAGTCGGTTAAAATGGTTTGATATTTGTTTCGCTTAAATATTATCTCAAGTTTGAGTCCTGAGAACGAAGAAAATCTGTATTGAGATAGTTGTACCCTTTTATAAGCCACCAGTAACTCGACTCTGACAACGTATATTCAAAAACCACAAAGATAATTATAAAAATAAAATATGCGTACATAAGGATGTTTCCCTTAGCTTGGTAGAGATTAAAGAACGGGTAAAGGACCTATGTTATGTTTTGGAAATGTTGTATGCAAAGTTAGATAATGTTTTGAAATTAATTTTGCATTCTATTACTACAACAACAACAACTCCCAGTGTGGGTCCTACTTTCGCAGGATCTATTTTGCATTCTATTACTAATTTTCAAAAAATAAATATATGAAACTAGTACAATCCCCCCCCCCCCCCCCAAATGTAGATCCTTCCACAGTTAGCTTAGGTTGTAAGCTTGACATATCTTAGGTGACATTGAGGGTAGACTTAGGCAAGCCCTTTGTTGGTTTTCTTACACCAAAACAAAATATTGTCCATTCCAAACAATACTAAAAAGTTATATCTCTTCCATTCACATACTGTTTATATATAAAATATAGTTTGCTTTAGAAAATTAACACGTGTACTATATATGAAAATTAATCTATAAAAAAAATGAAGAGATAAGCAAAACACTATCATATAAATCTTATAATTTTAAACAAATATTTAAAAAAGTGTTTTTGCAACAAAAAAAGAAGTATCAAAATATAACACTATTTTGTAGCGTTTGGTTGAAAGTAATGCAATCACTATGCAATGGAATCAACCATGTAATGTAATTATTAGTGTAATGAAATGGGATAATAATTGTATTACAATGTTTGGTTACAAAGTTTTTATAAGTGTAATGGAACGAATTTATCTATAAACAATACTTAATTTTACACGTGACGTGAAGTACTTGCAATTCAATTCGCCTTTTTTTTACCTATTTTAATTATTTATAACTTTGTTGATAACTATCATCCAATATCTTATTATCATGATTACGATGTTTTGCATGAGACTTAGTTCACTCTATTTCTTATAGATTACAATAATGTAACATTGTTCAAGTTTACCAAGTAGACAGAAGATGATGATGATGACGATGATGATGATGTGAGGGAGGGAGGAGTGCCTAGAACGTACAAAAATGCATTTACAATAATACGATCACGGTCTAGGTTAAATTTTATCTAATATAGAAAGGAGAGAGGGGAGAGGGGGGCTTCAAACCTTTAAAAAATGGTGTCAAAGTAATAAGAGAGGGGAAGCAGATGAGAGACAATGGAGAGAAGATAGAGAAAGTTCCTAAATATAATAGCTTATAGTTGGGTAGACTTTGATTCAAAGATATACAATCACAATTGTTTAGGAAAAGTCAAGTAATTGTAATTGCATAGATTGAGGTAAATGCGATTACAATGCAATCTTGATTACATTTGTTAATGGTAACCAAACATGATAATGGAATCACCATTACCATTTTGATTGCATTACCACTTCAATTATATAAAACCAAACAAGCCATTTAAGTTAATAAGTCCTATGTTATCATAATTCAAGTATATATATTTTCTCTTTTATGAAAAATATAACGATTTCATTATATAACGTCAAATGGGACTTATAATGAAAATTGTGAATGAACAATTTAATTATATATTTTTTTTTAATTTTAAATTTTAAATGGTTAGAAAGTTACAATTGGATTTTTTTTTTTCAAATGTAATCATGGTAGGCAAATGAAGTAAAGAATCTCGGTAAATTATATTATACTTTGTGATTCTTAATTTAGGAATTTGTCAAATGATTTTCAACTTTCAACTTAATTATATATTGAAATTAGTCTATTTATGGGCAGCCATATACAGATAAGATTACCAACATTTGAATCTTTTCAAATTCCGCAAAAGCGAGACCCACAATGAGAGTTGTTGTTGTTGTTGTTACTGCTTCTTAATTTAAGAAAAAATTCTCTTCATAATTTGATAATACAGTTATCTACGAGCTTCTAATATTAATCTCGTCTTTCAAAACCAATATCTTTCTTCAACATAACATTAAGACTTAAGATATTGATTTTAAATCTTCCATTACAATAGTACATTACAAAAGAAAAGGAAAAAATCTCCAAGTGAACAATATAATTTGTTTCTTGAATTGATACTTGTCACTCTTAAAAATAAAAACTCATGAGTCTAAAATTTAGTTACTAACGGTTAAACTTAAAATTGATGTTTTTTTGGGTAAGAAAATTCTAAGTTTTTGAATTTCCTTTTTTTTTCATTAGAAAAAATAATAATTTTCGTGGCCCAAAGCAGTTTTTTTGCTTGTGACCGCTAAACTTGAGTCCCACCCTATAAATATTGCACGGCACCAACACCACACCACCCTGTCTCCCACGGACCCCACCGCTTGGTAGAGAGCAAGAGCACTGGTGCCCCGCGAGCAAGAAAATGGGGGGGGGGGGGGGAGCGAGGCGAAGGGGGCGGCTCTCTGCCGCAAGCTGTCCCCCTTTCCCTTTTTTTTTTTAAGTTTTATTGTTATTTTGTTTTTTTTGGATTTTAAAAAAGTAATTGTGTATTAGGGGTGTGGGTTCATGAGTATTATTTTATTTATTGAGTCAAAGTAGTAAGTCAATTATTGAAAGGACGAGACTTATGAGGTAAAAAGTTAGAGAGAGGATTAATGTGGTAGTGGTAGGCTCACCGGTGGCTCACCATTGTTCTTGCTCAATCTGACTGCCTCGTGTATAATTGTCCATGCCCACAAATGTCATTCCCTCAAATTTGTCTTCTTGACTTGATTAAGTGCCCAATTATTGCAAAATAATCATCATCAACGGCTAGAAATTATGCTTGGCTGTTGAGTACTGGTCTGTGTTGAGATGGGTCAGAGTTAATTCAGGACAGCTCCTGGGTGTTTGATGAAATTCCTCTGTGAAGTTCATACCCAAAACTCTGTTTCAGTTTGCATTTTTCATATTGGGCTAGCTTGCTTTTTTTGATTTGTTGATCATGAATGAGTCGATGAATCCTCTTAGTCGAGAAGTTTGTGATCAAGATACCCAGAATCTGAAATGTTTAGATACAATTTCTTGTACAACTTTCAATATCCTTGCACCTATTTACAAGCGGCTTGGTGAAGGGGTACTTGCTTCTGGCTGCTATTGGCCTTCGGTCTTTTTTCACTTTTGAATGTTCTGTTCTCATTTTTTGTGAAATTTAATTGGTGGGTATGTGTCAATTTTTAGGTACGTGAAAGTGAGTTTAGAGAGGCTTGGCATAGTCGGAATGAAAGCATATTGGACACGCTGCTTCGCTCGAAATCATCAGTAATATGTTTGCAGGTTATCCATGGTTTGAGAAATCACATCAAAGACCCCTTTTTTGTTTTGATTCTTGAATTCAAAGTCTCTCTTTTTATTGATTCTTGAGTCGTGAACATTTTCCTTTGATTCTTCCTTGTAGGAATTTTGGGTGGGCAATGAGGAATTTGCAGGGATGTATCAGAAAAAGCTTCATGAAGTTGGGTATCTAACGTACCAGCTCGCTCGAACAAACAACCGCGGTGATGGTAATGTGCTTCCGTAAATGTCTACAATCTACATTTTTGTGTCTCCCTTAGAAGCTCAATGTTTTTGTTTCATTGTTCATCAGCTGGCCACACTTAACAAAAGTTTTTCGATATTTGATGCTTAAAGCAACTACTGACTTCCTTTGCCCCTCAAAAAAATAGCTTTTGACTATGTTAATTTATCAACTAATGTTTTGTGGACTTTCTTTTCAGTTCTAGATTCTCATCATGGGCTGTGCCTAGGGAGGGAATGTGTACTTTATTTGCCATCCGCTTATTAATTAACACACTCCCATCACTAGTTAGTTATCTTATTTCAAATGGGAGTGATGTTGCTAGTATGATCAGATGCTTTTCCTCCAGTTGGCCGCACGAACAAACTTTTGAATTGTTTCACTGTTTTAAGAAATATATGGAAGGAGTCATTTATGGGCCAATAGTAGTCCGACTTGGGTAAAACAAAGACCCATAGACCAAAAAAAGATATGAAAAGGAGTGTAGTATCCAGTACATGGTTCGGCTCCTCTTCTGGATTTGTGGATTAACATAATGTAGACCAGGAAATGAAGAGGAAAAAGCTCTGCGCCCAAAGATTTTTAGGAAGAACACAAGACATGTTCTGCAAGCTTTATGAATATGCATGTGGTACTACTAGTCTGCGCATTGGGATAACCAAGATTGTCAATTGGGGATACTACTCTACTGTAAATAAAACAAAGATTATATGAGGATTACTTGCGCTTTCCTTAGTTTTTACGGCTTGCTGTGTGGTTGAGCCTTCTATTGGTAACTTGTTGCAGGTCTGCTAACAGCAGTGCATCAAAGCAAGTTTCGCCTGTTAAATCACAGAGAATTGTTATTCAATGACATTGGTGATCGTGTGGCCCAGATTTTGCATGTTGAGCTACGCCATGACTTCTCTCAGAGCAATCCCAACATCGTAACGAAGGAAGCGATAATTGTAAACACTCATTTGATATTTCCACATGATTCTAGATGCTGTTTCCTCCGGTTACAGCAGGTACCACTCGCGTCTGTTAGTATAAAGCTGTTGTTTCCAAGCAAAGTTTGGATGCCATCATTCGTTGATTTGTAATGCTGTTTCTGTCTCACAGGTTTATAAGATTTTGCAGTACATTCGGTCGTACATTGACAACTGTGGGTTTCCTCTGCCTATAATTCTCTGTGGGTACGTTCATCATAAGCCAAGGACCACCCTATGTTCAGTTGCTTTTCCTGTAGTGACCATGTTGGGTAGTCTTGCCCTAATCTGGCTTTGTGTTTTGCATACATGTGCATAGCGACTGGAATGGAAGTAAGAAGGGGCATGTCTATAAGTTTTTAAGATCACAAGGTTTCATCTCATCCTATGACATTGCTCACAATTACAAAGATGAAACTGAAAATTCACAGAAGGTACTCTGGTTAATTCCATTATTTGTTATTCTTGTTTCATACCGTGTCATGGTAAATTGTTGGAGTGCTTGTTATATAGTGGATCAGCCACCGGAATCACAGAGGAAACATCTGCGGTGTGGACTTCATATGGCTCCACAATCCGCAAAAGTTCCAGAAACCCTTGAAAGATAGCTTTGTGGAAGCGATTTTGGGAAACGTCAAGGTATTTCATTCAGTGAACTATTCACGTTTGGCTTTACATGTCATCTCTAGGTTGGGAAACTAACCTTCTGTGCTTGTTCGAACCCAAAGAACGTGCTCCACAAAGTCATAGTAGAAAATGGTGGCCAGATGCCTGAAATAATTAAAGCAAAGGGCAGTAGCATAACCTACTCCGATTTCTCTCAGGCACTTGTAGAGGTACGTAACGTTAGTTCCTCCCATTGCTAAAGAATTGAGAACTGTCAGAAATACTAGGGAATATGCCAGCCTGCTCAAACTTGTGTTGCTTGCAATTCAATTACCAGCTGGGCATAAGTGGGCAACCTTATGGAGGCCTAAGTGATGAGGATGTTAAGGAAATATGGGAGCGAATAGATGCAGATGGGGATGGGATTGCTGATGTTCCAAACTTTGTGGTAAACTCTGTTCCCTAAAATTTTTTCTATTGATTCTTGTGAACTACTCTTTTGCTTGGTCATAGTACTTTTTTCATTATACTGGTAGACGACATGGAACCTTTGTGTTTCATGCCAACATGAAGAACGCGACAAAGAGATCAATCTAGAAAACGAGGAAGGTCCATATCATCGTTCAGCTGCTACAATAGGATTTGTAGTAAAGAAGGCTAGACTATGGCCTCCGGAAGCGGAAGAAGGCATGTGGCCGGAGAATTACTCGCTGTCTGATCATGCACTTCTCACTGTTGAGTTTGGTGTTGTGTTTGAGCAATGAATAGATTTGAACTTTGTTGGAATACATTGATCTGGTGTTTGGTGTTACGGGTATCCTTGCAGATTTATCCTGTCAATACCTAGTGAATTTGAGGACCTTTTTTTCACCCTTTTAACATATAAACAAACATGAGGTTGAATTCTTGACTATACCTTTCAAGCCAAGATAAGAAGTGTCTTATGATAAGACATTTATCATTTTATTGTTTTAGTTTTCCTGGATATAATGTGAGAATGAAAACAGACTAGTATTGCATCGTCTTCATAGGCTCATGGCAAAATGAGTGCACTGATACGTTTCAAATTAAAAGAAAAAGAAAAAAGAAAAAAAGGGCCCAACCGGGTTCGAACCGGTGACCTCTTGATCTGCAGTCAAATGCTCTACCACTGAGCTATGGACCCCTTGATGCTTTTCCTGCACAGAAAATCGTCCTCTTATAAATTTCTATTCTTTTTTAATTTTTGATGGTGAGACTGATCGTCTAATGAAGGATACAGGATTGCGCCCAGCTAATTTTTTTTTTTTAAAGGGTGTTTTTTTTTGTTTTGGTGGGGGGGGGGGGGGTTTAAAAACCCCGTAAAAAAACAACCGCCCTGATCATTAGAGTTTTTTTGGGGGGATTAAAATTTGGGTCATTCATTGCATTCTCTATAGTAACTCAGTGAGCCAACAAGTCCAGAAATAGAGAAAATTACGAGTTACTAAGAACCAAAATTTAGTATCACTTGTTACCGTGAGAAGGCTTCAAAAGGTTAACTCACGGTAATACATGTACATTGTTTCAGATAGATTGATTGGTAAAAATTATGTAGAAAATTTCTTCGATCTAGATAACTTAAAACTATATGAGAAATATGACACCATTTTTTCTTTTCTTACTTAACTAAAGGTGGATTGATAAGGACCAAACCAATCAAATTGGAATTTTTTATAATGGCTTGTATATATTTTCACAATATCTACTGAGTGAGTATAATCAACCTATGACAAAACGGAAGTCATATA
>JACYFF010031954.1:100763397-100776505 GCA_017589665.1 Selenicereus undatus
ACGACATCTATAACTTTCTCTTAACAAAAAAAAAAATAGTAATCAACAGCGACTCTATGAAGGTGTTAAGAATTGTGGATAGGAGGACATGTTTTGATAAAGATTATAAATGCTTTGGAATTTTTTTTTAAAAAAATTTGTATATCATTACCTCTAATTTAAGTTTAAATTTAAAATTTAAAATTGTAAAAATTAGGCGGGAGTGCACCATATGCTTGGGATGAAGGAGGGAAAGTTTTTTAGACACTATCATTCTGCCATTTATTATATAAAGATTAAACTGTGTATATAGTTATAACAATAATTTTTATACAACGCTCGTACATATTTAATTATATATGTATGCATACGATAGCATCACTTTCCATAAATTTGGTAGTTGTGTATCAAAATGATTAATTCCAGCAATGAGTATGTTGAGCTAAAAGAGCCCAAAGTTTTAAGTATTGGTTCCTTTCAACCATTAAATTAGCATGCAACTAAATGAAATTACTTGTAGAAGATGGATACGAGTACTCTGCCATGAATGAATGGGATCGATGTTAATTGCACTGCCTCCTTGGCTTTGAATATTTCTACCACATTGTATTGTATTTTCAATATATCAATTATTTATTACTGTACATTAATTATAACAACAATTAAATTCCATCATTATTTTTGCGACCCCCTTTCATTCATTTATATGCCATCTTTTTCTCTACAATTGCAGAAAAATGTACCCACCATGATATTATGGCTAGCTAGTTCATATGGAGTAGTGCCCATTTTTAGTGACCACCCCATGATTATTTCCCATCTAGCACCAGCCGATTGCTAACCAAAATTTAATTAATTAATTAAATTCTATCAAAATCCAAACCTACCTTATCATATTAAAGGCCAACCTCGTTCACCCTTTTTTTTGGAGGGTCTTTGATCATCCATTTCACTAGGATCGAGTTACTGTTGACCCAATAAGGTGTGAAACTCTCCCATTACGGATTTTCTCCATTCACAATATTCGAAAGTCAAATCGAAGACTTTGCTCAAGGGAAACAAGTGTCAAACCACTTGAACTAACTTTTTGGTGCCATCTTCGTTCACTTTCGTCACATAATGATCATGATCATGATCATCACACCCCTACTGCATGTCTAATTATATACGTCATAAAATCTCGAAATATCCTAAAATCTCCACAAATACGAATGTGACTTACATTGAAAAATAATCACATTTGTCAAATGTATGACGCATATATGGTCATACCTAACTTATCAGTTGATTTTATAAATTTCAGTATAATATTATGCAGATATCTACCCGTGTAATTTATACATTTTTCAAGTAGCGTATCTGTAGTTTATGCTTAAATTAGAAAAATCGATCAAGTATTAAGGTTTCATTTCATAGGATCAAATGAAAAATCCCTATATATTTCCAAGTAGCTTATATTGTAATTGTATTTTTCAATAAAATTGAAGGAGATAGGTTAGCTTATAATTATAACAAAATTTGCACATGTACGTTTTTATGAGCTGAACAGTTCGCAGCTGTACCCTCATACATTTATAATGATCACTTTATGGCATGCAACTCTTCTGGGGTGTTCTCTTTAATTTTCACTCTGGCTATAAACGCTGCTTCCTTTAGCACCTTCTTTAATAATTATTCAGAGCTCAATAACACCCACCGGAACCAAAAAAAAAAAAAAATTTAAAAAGTTACTTTTTTTGTGTTTGGTTTATAGAAAATCATAAAAAAAAAGAATATGAAAGTTAGGCAGAAAAATTGTTAGAAATAAGTGATAAAATTTTCCTTATAAAATTGTGAGGAAAGTTCGAGGAAAATTCTCAACATTCTCTAACTTCGCATTGCTTAGATGACATCAACATTCAAATTTCTTATTCAAATTCTTGTATGTTTTCCTGAATCCAAACAAGAGAAAAAAAACTCATTTTCTCCCTACTTTTTTTTCCTTCAACTTTTCTTTTCACCAAATTTTCTAAGGACCAAACGGAGCCTAAGAGAATTAAACGTCAAACCACCTAAAAATTTTTGTGTCGGTATAATCACAAAATTAGTGAATATCGATTCACACCTTGAAATTTAACCTTTTTTGTGCGACTTGAAATTTAAATTTTAATATACCATTGTCTACTTTTTTTTTTTTTCAGAACAAATGTAAGTACTCTGCAGCAGTACAAAATGTAGTGAATATAATTTATGTCTACTCCGTATGCTGATATCAACAAATATTAATGAATGTTACATCGTTACAACAACCCACAAGAAAGTAATTAAGAATAACAACAAATTCACTTATCAAAAAATAAATTAAAAAATTCTGACCTGAGAGGCAAGGGCAGCTAATTTAAAGCATATATAAAACCCCAAACGCCCTTACATGTAGGTTGTATGCCCCTCACTCACCATTGTGGTTGGATACACAACCCAAAAAACTTAACATTTTTTTTTTTTGTGTTTTGGAGAAATGGTGCTAAAAATTTATTGAAATTCATCCGACCTCAAAAAGATTGACTGGTCTATTTGAAAAATCTTCATCTAAATTTTAAAATTTGAAACTAATTATATTTGAATTAAAAATTGGATCGGCTTTAGGTGTGATAATCCTACGTAATTACATGAAATATCAAATATGTGATCGAATGTGTTTTGAACAATTATGGACAATTGTTTCAATTCAAAATCTGGATGATCATATTTAGATATACATGAGGCGCAAAAATAATTTTGATGTAGAATCGTCAAAAATTTAGATCAAAGTTCGAATAATAAGAATACTAGTTCTGAATTTAGATAGCGGTTTAGTCCATATAAACCTTTGTTTTTTTTTTCTAGAAACTGTTTTCACAAAATCCTTCTTCTATAAAAAAATATTTTCATAAAATTTTGTTTTGTGTATCTCTTGGAATCGGTCTCTTTATAGGTATAGATGCCGGTAGAAATAAGGTTACCTATATTTGAATCTCTCCAGACTCAGCGAAAACGGGACTCACACCAAGAGGTGTTGTTATTGTTATTGTTTTTCAGTCAATATTACAATTAGGGCATGATGTAGATCTGGCTTATTATTATTCAAACACAAATTTTTGCTGTTGGGTATGTGGCTATGTGCAATTGTCACAATTTAGGGACGCGACTCCTCTCTATCCTCCTCCATGCATATTTTAATTTTTTAATGCCTGATAAACCTCTTCCTTGTTAAGTTAATAAACATCTTATAATCAGAACTAGCATTTTTTTTAATACTTATATCATTAAACGGGGTAGAATTTAAGATAAGTGTTAATAGATATGAGACGACATAAAAAACTATTTATTTATTTTTTTGGTGCGGAAGAGGGGTTAACACACCAAAGTAGTATTATTAACTAGCAAGCATCTGGGGCCATCCGACCCCTATAGAATTAGCGAATAGTAAAACCCTAACCTCTTGGGGAGGTGTTTCAAAGATAGTACTCCTAGTCCCCAATGTTTGCCAACATATCCGTGATTTTGTTGGCCTCGCGGAAGCAGTGTGTGATTGCTGTTTCCCATCTATCCTCCTTCGGCATTCGTTTGCATTGTTCAATCAACGCTCTATGTTCAAGATTGGGCTCCATTTTGCCCGTAACATGCCTACGAGAACCATTGAATCTGACTTAATCCAGAGTTTGGGTACACCTCTTTCTTTAGCAATTGTTAGCCCTCTTGGAACCGCCTTTAGCTCCGCTTTCATGGATGAGCAGCAGCCTACGTTCTTAGCAAAGCCCCACGTCCACTCACCCCTATCTCCTCTTAGCACCGCGCCACCCCTCGCCAATCCTGGGTTACCCTTAGCAGCCCCATCAGTGTTGAGAATCATCCAACCCATCTGAGGGGATTCCCACCCAACAAGTGTCTCCCTGCGCGATGTTGGTGATTGCTTCACTCCTTCGCATTGAAGGGCCCTGGTGGTCTCATCAAATATGGACAAGAGGAACTTGATTTTCTCTCGAGGTATTGCGTCTTCCTCCCCGAAGCAGGCGCTATTCCTCCATTTCCAGATATACCAAAGAGTGATTAAGAACTTCAGGCCCTGGTGGTCTCATAAAAAACAATTTCGATACAAATTCACAACTAGTAAAATAAGTTAATGAAACTACTAAGCATCAAAACATGTGGTAAATATTTTTTAAAAATGATGCCATTCTAAGCAAACGTACATCAACATAACATCATAGTTGGCTATCCAACATCTTCGTTGGAGTCCTCGTCATCCTCCTTATGAATAGAGTTTCGTCCCCAATAATATAAACACCTAGCTAACTACCCAACTCCAAGCATTCTCGATTAAATTTTGTATGGGTATACAGGAGTCCGACTTGACAAACTCTAACCCAAATTAGCTTACATTGGTATTGTAACATCAAAGTTCAATTCGGACTCCCCCTCCTCCCCAACCCTAACCTGGGGGTCAAAAGAAGAAAAGAATTAGGCCTTGTTTGACAAGTAACTGTTAGCTGTTAGTTGTTAGTTGTTTGTATTAGTTATTAACTGTTAGTTGTTTGAGTTAACTGCTTATATTAGCTGTTTGTTAAAAAACTATTTGGTAAAATTAGCTGTTTCTGATAAAGTTGTGAGACAAAAAACTAATTCTTCAAAAAGTTTTTCCAAAAAGTTCATGAAATTAGCTTTTTGGACCAAAAAAGCTCTTCTAAAAACTCTTTCACCAATCACCCAAATTAACTTTTTTACTTGGTCAAACAGCTAATTTTGGTAAAAAAAACTCTTTCTAATCAAAAAACTTTTCAAAAAGCTGTTTGTCAAATACCCAATTAATCGGACTACAATCAAATTCTGATCACACCTGTGATTGTTTAATTTGTTGGGGTTCCATGGGGATAGACCCAGCTCGTTAATGCATTAATTGGCTCATTTGTTAACAACAAGGCCCCTCAGGTTAAATTGACTTACTTATTTGACCATCACTGTTTCTAACGTAAACTTAACATGTATTGTGGGTCCTACATTAAATTAAGTGGGAAACCATCCTCATCAACTCAAGGGGTGGCGTAGCATAGACTTGATCTAGGGAAAGGAAAATTGATCCTATGTTTGTATTTGCATCTGCTCATCAATCAAAGTCGCAAGATAGCATAATTGAACGATAGAGATACATCTGCACCCAAAAAAAAGGGAGGAAAAATCTAACAGGATCGTTTTATGTGTCCCACAGAATGAAATAATTAAAACAATCTAGATCTTTAATCTTGAGTTATAACAGATCATGTTTGACAAACAGTTGTTAGGTGTTAGCTATTAGCTGTTTGAGTTAGCTGTTTGAATTAACTGTTTATTGAAAAACTGTTTGGTAAACTTAACTGTTTCTGACAAAATTGTTAAAAAAATTCTTCCAAAAAGCTTATGGAATTAGTTTTTTCAAATTAGCTTTTTGGAACTAAAAAAAATCTTCTAAAAAGCTTTTTCATCAAACATCTAAATTATCTTTTTTACTTGATCAAACAGCTAATTTTGGTTAAAAAAACTCTTTTTGGCGAAGAAACTTTTTCAAAAATTGTTTGTCAAACATGTAAAAATTTGTGCTTTGCAATCCTTAGGCCACTCGCAGCCAGATTACCCGCAGGGCACCCGCCCCCCTCGCAGCCCGTGCCACGCGAGCCTCCTCTGTCTGTCGTGCTTCCCCGTGGTCTCTCTCCTTTGTTTTATTATTATTTTTTTGAGGTAATAAATAATTTTTATATAATTAAAAAAATAGGTTGCGTGTTATAAAGTGGGTTTATGGCAAATTTTTTTATTAGGTTATTCAAATTGGAGTTCCATGGGTTGGAGAAGTGATGGAATACAAGTTCTAAATATATAAAACTTTTACTGATGTGACAGACCAGAATTTCAAAACCGAAACTCTCACCGAAAATGCCCTTATTTAGATGTTTAGAATATTGGGCCGGGACCAAAATTACATTCATTGACTGCTTAAGAAAAAGGACGAAGCAAAGTCAAGCACGCATTGGAAAACTGCATCAAAATTTACGACAAACATTGAAAAATGATGGAATTCATCAAGCTCTGAAAAATACACAGCTCTTCATCGGGATTAGGTAATTACTTTCCTTTAATATCATTATGAAATCTGAGTTTGGAGTTAATAGTTCAATTATTTATGTCATTCCATTGATTACTGTGATTTTTCAAAAAAAAAAAAAAACCCTCCCATGCATGTCTAACTTCAGCTGCCCAAGTTTGAGAACCTTGTTGCTCTTTACTTGCTTGTAAATACTATCATTGTTTGTTTGTTTGTTTTTTTAATCTTTAATCTTCTAGTTGAGAGGAGTTAAGTTGCCATTAGTTCATAATGAGTAGAGGTCTTTCACAATACATGTAATTTTTATTCATGAAATTTGAATATGAGATCTGAAAATTGAATATGAGATATATGTATCATTTAAGGGTAACAAAATAAAATGTTACACTAGTAGAACTGCCCTGTTCTCTTCGAGTACTTATTTTTTGAAGAATAAGTTCAGATAGGTTCAATTCATAATAAGTTCAGTAAATAAGTTCATAATAAGTTCAACAAATGAGATCAGAATAAGTTCAACAAACAAGTTCATAAATTTATTCTTAATAAATTTAGAACAAATTCAGTAAATAAGTTCATAATAAATTCAGCAAATAATAAACTCAGTCAAAATAAGTCGAAAAGAACAAGGCCTAATTAACGTAGTTTTAAGTACAATTTATTGTAATCAAGCACATTTTTTACTTCAAAATTTTTTATAATATGCCTGAATTTTCATGAGGTCATATTGCATGGGCGATAATGTGAGGAACTTCAAGGAAATGAGTCATATAAATATCAAAAAGTGTTATCCTAAAGCTAAATGAATAATGACTGTAATAACTTATTACCATGTATAAAGGTTAACCTCTCTATCTTACAACTAAATCAAATAAAGTCACAGTAATATTGAATTTTATGAGTCTCTGTCTCACAATAAATCATATTGATATCCAAAAGTCACACCTAAATAGAGAGCTAGAGGGGTACGGTGAGAATTGTAAGATAGGTTTAACCTTTAGTCGCAGAAAGATTATTCTCTTCTCTTTATTTTATCTGAACTTATTCTGAACTGAACTTATCTGAACTTGTTCTAAAATCATTTGCTAAGCTTTATTCTAAACTTCTTTACCGAACTTATTTTGAACTTATTCGAAACTTACTAAGCACAAATTTATTAACTTATTTGCTGAAATTTTTCTGAACTTATTCTAAACTTCTTCTGAAGTTATTTACTAAACTTATTCTGAACTGAACTTATTTTTCAAAAAATAAGTCGAAAAGAACGAGACCTTAGATACCTCAATTTTTCAAGTTTTTATCTTTTATGCTATTTAAACAAATGAACATACTCGTTATTAACACTATGGTATGATTAACTAAGAAGGTAAAATAATAGGGTAAATGCACACTTTTTATTTAGCAGTCAATTTAGGTTTTAATCTTTGATGATGTATTGCATATAGACACATATATTGTTACTTTTTTACTTCTATATAAACCACATACTATAATCTCAAACATCAAATTATGAGCTTATGGATTGCTTGTAGTTTTGTCTCCCTTTTTTGGTTCGTAAGAGTATGAAAGAACAGTACATTATAATTGTTAGACAATAAGGGAATGAAAAATTGAATCTAAGATCTATTATACCAGTGATTTTAGCATTAACTAATAGGTAAATATGTCATTGACAAATTGTTTGTATATTTGTTAATGAGTAATTTGATATGTACTCATGCTGTAATATTTATAGCCAGCAAAAATTCAGGTTCGGGTCGAATTTGGGTCGGATGAATTGAACACTGTTAAAATTCGGACAAGAAATTGATGTCCAATACTAGTTTTTCCCAGGTCGGACAATTCGGACAAGGCTAAATTCAAGTCAAAATCAAGTTCAGAAAATAAAAACATAAAAAATGTCGTGTCTTGATTCAAAATTCGGACGAAAAATTTATAACTGTACCTGATTTTTTTCAAACCGGATAGCTTTTTGCCAACTCCAAACTAATGTTGTCTGGAGTAGGAGGGGATGGTGATGACTGACGTGAGACGGTGGGATGAGAATTGAGATCCTCCACAAAGAGTGGTGTAGAATTTGGGCATCCACTTTGTAATCTGTTTGCTGAATACAGAACATGAGAGCTCCACTTTTGAACACCGGCCCACATTGAGTTGACCCGAATCTTAACCCCGGCCCACTTCAAGTCTTCGCCCTTTTTTAAAGGGAAAAAATAAAGTGGTCTGCCTACTGGTTGATGCTTTTATAATCTCTTTGCTTCCCTCCTTTTGTTACTCGCTTTGTTAGAGCATTCCCAGCATGAATCTCTGGCCTGTCACGTTAGCAAAAGTTACACAATTTTAGAATTTGTATTCCATCACTTCTCCAATCTATGGAACTCAATTTTAATCATCCAATAAAAATATTTATCATGGACTCAGCTTATAACACACAACTTATTTTTTTAATCATTTAAAAAATATATATTTACTCAAAAAAAAGAAAAAACAAAAAGTATATTTAAAAAAATCAAAAAAGGACAAATGGGGGAGGAACGCCTGGGCAAGGCATACCGCGTGCCCCACGTGGTTCCCTCCCGCTGTCAACAGTTTCCTGACACGCGGTGTGTCTCACGGGCCCCACATGCGCCTCGCGGGCCACTGGTTGCTAATGCTCTTAGATGCTGCTATCCACTCAATTTGCAAGCTCACAGTACATGTTCAATATTCAAATGCTAAGATTCCAACGTGCCACAACAATGTTGCTAATTTTCATGGATTCGACTCAAATGAAGACAAATTCAAAGTTCAAAAGGCAGTGTTTTAAGAGCCACGTGTCACGAACAAGAGTTCCACATCAGAAAAGTAATGGGGATATCTTGTACTTATAAACGGTGCGCTGCACACCCTATTAGATCGGCCTTTTGGGAAGAAGGTAATGGCCCCATGGCACACGGTAGATGATATTTGGTCATTTGAGGGATTATTAAGGTCAAAAACCTACTAAAATTGATTCATTTTGTAACATTATGTAGTTAAATTATAGTGCATATATGTAATGTCGAACAAAGGATACTGTCACCCTTGGTTCATTAATACCTTTGCTCCAAGTGAAAATGAGGAGGATTGTTTTAAATTGACTAAGATATCTAGTGATAAAACTTTTTTATTTACACAGTTTTATAATGATTTTCGATTATTTTATTATTAAAAACAGTATATTTAAATTTTTAAGAATTGTTACATAGCATATTATGGCTTACAATATTAGAGTTAGAAGAAATATCCTAAATCTTTAAGGAAAAGCGGCTTCGCCATCGATCAATATTCAAGACACTGATCAAAACTCTCTCACCCGGCTGCCAGCACGCATCCATTGAGAGTTTTAATTTGTCTCGGGAGAGTTTCGGTTTAAAATCAGACATGATGGATAAGCCACCAATTTGCTGCTTGAGCACTTCTCCCAGTTGTAAACTGTGGAATTAGATCGAAAGAAAGGAAATTGATAGGCTCAACAGAGAAAGCGGGATTAAAAGTAGACAGAGCCTAATTGTTGAGCTGTTTTGGCCTTGAAGGACAAGTCCTTGTGGTTAAGAGCTAGAGCTATCATTACGTCATAGTTATAGAAAGGATGCATTTGAATACCATAAACCTGAAGGATATAGTGGAATATTTTGAATTATAATCAAGACTTAATTTTGCAAATATTGGTTTTTGGTTTTGATTGAAAGAGGGTTTATTTATTTATTTATTTATTTTACAATGGTGTTTCGGCATGGTGAAAGGCCAAAAAGAAAAAGAAAAAAGAAAAAAGAAAAAGATTCTGGAATCCACAAAGTGAGAGAAATCTTCAAAACAAGTCATCCGCACCATCGACATCTTTACCTCTCTCTCTCTCTCTCTTGCGATCGTCCCCGCAGCTCCGTCTTCAACCTCTTTCGGTTTCGATCTAGCCGGAAAATGACGATTGGTTCTGGAGGATCCAGCGTCGTCGGTAAGCAAACCTCCTCTTTCTTATCACTTTGCAATTTTGCTTTCAATCTCTGCAAATTTTTGATCCGTGAATTGCTATTTCTCGTTGAATATTGCGGTCGAATGGTTTTTCTGGCAAATTGAATGCGTAGGAGTTGGTATCGTGCTTGATCGCTTGTTGATCTTTTTTTTTTTTTAAGCTAAATTTTCGTTCTTGCTGGTCTGTTGGATTGTTAAATTGAACTTACCTTTAGGGCTATTCGCATACTAGATTATCTTCATCGAAATCGACAGAGAATTGCCTTGATAGCTGTTGATTTTCTATCATTCGAGCATATTAGTTATCTTTAATTGACCGATTTTAGTTTGCTTTCTACTTTTGGTATTCCTAATTTGTCATTCTCTTTAATGAAGTTTGGATTTTTAAGGTTTAATTGATCTTCCAAAAAAGGCCTGCCTTTTTGCATCCATTAGCTACCCGGCAAGACTGAATACATTGTGATTGTTGGTGTAATAGAGCTTGCCGGGTGGTTGTAGTAGTTGTTCGTGTTATAATTACTAATTCTTGACTAACTTTAAGTGATATTGTATATATAGTGCTCGTTCAAATTACATTAATCATGTTGTTATGTACACTCCGATCATAACTTTTATTTGTATCGGTGATGGTGATGTAGTTCCGAGGAACTTCAGGTTGTTGGAGGAGCTTGAACGCGGTGAGAAGGGGATTGGAGATGGCAGTGTCAGCTATGGGATGGATGATAGTGATGATATTTACATGCGCTCTTGGACGGGTACAATAATTGGCCCTCACAATGTGAGTTGTCTTTTTCTTATTTACTAGGTCCTTCTCTCTTCTATATGATTGAACTAAACTATTGTTTGTGCATTCCATATATATGTGCATTGGTTTATCCATATATTTTTTTGTGGATCATGGCTGCTGCATACGGCCTTATTTAGCCTTGTAATTGTGAAAAAAGATTTCTTTCATTTGCTTTGTATAAATTTTACTGATCCCACTCAGTATTATACCATATGTCATGCTCTATTGACTAGGTTTTCTTTTTTGGCCACAGAAATGTTGTATTTTTGCTCAAGCGCTCACTATATTGGTTTTTCTGGAATCTAAATGGCCTTCATGTGTAAATATCTTCACTTTGTAGTAGAAGCAGCACAGTTCTTTCTCACCCCCTCATCTAAGGAGCTTGCAATTTCCTCGATGACCATCTTCAGTTTTTAAACCCTTGCTCCTTTTGGTTTGTATTTTCTAGTCACCGATATTTGTGTGCTAGATTTTTGTTCTGGTAAACTTTATTGTGTTGTGTCTATCTCTTCTTGTTCAAAAATCCACTTGTACCTATGCAGTAATCGTAGTGTGATGAACCTAGTCAGTTTATTTTATTTGATTTCCTATCATATATGCAGGTAGTTGAATAAGATTATACTGCTTTCTGAAAGAAAAGTATTTCTGTTTTCTGTGATTCCATGGTGGTTATTGTTGGAGATGCCACAGTTTGTCTACAATGTGCTTCTTTTTTGTTTCTAAGTTCTTTTTCTTCAATTCCCAGACTGTACATGAAGGCCGCATTTATCAGCTGAAGCTCTTCTGTGACAAAGATTATCCAGAGAAGCCCCCTAGCGTTCGCTTCCACACACGGGTGAACATGACTTGTGTAAATCCTGAGACCGGAGTGGTAATGTTTGTTAACTTATGCCTAACTAGTATGTAGAAGTTTGTTCTTTGGTATTTTCTCCTGTCTTTCTCATTCTATTCAGGATGTCAAGGCAGTTCTGATTCTTCTGAAGCATGCCTTTTCTTTTTGCCTCTTTTTTTTTTTAAATGATAACAATACATCACTATGGCATGGTTGTTGGGCAAGACAAGAAAAATTGTTCCTAGTGTTGACAAATTTAGTTGGCCATCTGTTCTCAGGTATTCAAGCTGACATGATCTTTAATGTTATGCACGAGTGATTGGTGAAGACCTTGAATACGAACTCTAACATATAAGAACTGGGGCCTCAACAGCCCTGATCCCGGGATCTATTTGTTGATGTTACATTACCATGCCGATCTCTAGTATTCACTATTCTTTTCCCTCAACTTGTGGAGTTAACTGGAATGGTGTATTTGTTGAGTGAATGCTGAATAAGATATGTCAATGAATCGTGCAAGTCTTTAGATTATAGTAGTAGGTCCATTCTTGAACTGCAGTGAATCATTTTCTATGACTAGTATAGTTTGAATCCATATTTGATACAGTGATCTTTGAGTGCGATGAACAATGAACTGTTTTGACAGGTTGAACCAAAGAAGTTGGGGATGCTCACAAATTGGCAGAGGGATTGCACCATGGAGGACATTCTGACCCAGCTGAGGAAAGAGATGTCTGTGGCCCACAACCGAAAACTTGTTCAACCCCCTGAAGGGACCTATTTCTAGCTGGCATGAACTCATCCAGTGTACTCACATCGTTTCAAGTTGGGATTGAAAAAACACACCGGAATGGCCTTATGTTCCGTACATAGTTTAGTGATGTTCAGTCTTGATTGTGGAAGTCATGGAGGGAAAAAAAGACAAAGATTCGAGATTGGCATTGGCTTGCTTATCAAGTTATCATATGTAGAATCGGATGCTTTTTGTGTGTTCATTGTAAGGCAGCTTTAACTTTTGAGACTTGAATGTGGAAAGCTTGGTTGACTGAACAATTATCTTTTTCCAATCCATAAGCTTTTGCGTGTCCAACTACTTTGATTCACTTTTGACCTCTTGAATATTACTCCTATTTTTCATTGTTCTACAATCAAGCAGCGCTGAAGTGTTAAAGGCTCGCCAGATTTTGGAAAACGCACTGAAGGAGGCTCCTCTTTTGTGAGGGTGCTCAATGTCATGAAGTTCTGCAAGGCTTCTGCAGTCACTTGTCTTATTTCTATGTGGAATGATCCGCAGTGAATTACTCATCTGTCCCCAATTACTTACTCTTTTTGGGCAGCATAAAGTTTTAAAGGAACATCATTCAATGTAATGTTTTTTATTGTTTTTAGATGAGAGAAAATATTTTCGATGTCAATAATGGTAGAAAAGACT
>JACYFF010031954.1:100776905-100790974 GCA_017589665.1 Selenicereus undatus
TATGTATACTGTATCTAATCAATAATCATGAATTGATCTTAGTTTTATCTTATCTACTCAATGATATAAAAAAATTCATTTAAGCAGAAAATTAATTTAAATTAAAATTAAATATCAAAATTGTCAACCTCCAATTTTCCTTTTTTGATCGCTCTACCTCTAAACTCATATCATATACCTTAATCTTTAAATTATGTAGTGACTGTATTTTTTTTTATTTATAAATACTGTGCCTAACTAATAATCGGAAAAAAAAATCATATACCTTAATCTTGTCAAATTTTACCCCCAATTGGAACAAGATCAGTAGATCACACCAATCAGTAGATCACACCAATTGTAAGCTATCATTATCTACTTGGTTGAGTTACGTACACTTTCCTCGTGAGCTGGGTGGCATTTTGCTCTTTTCTTTTGCATTCTCTCTCCTCCCTCAAAAGCCTCCCAAACCCTCTTTCACTTGGAGTTGCAGGCAGCCACCCCCAATTCGATTTTGCTATTCTCCTTAAAATCAAATGACGATTGGCTCTGGAGGATCTAGCGTCGTTGGTAAGACCACCCTCTGTCCCCCCTTTCTTCTCGCACCCTTAATTTCATGTTTCAAACTTTTCTGATGTTTGAGCTGGGATTCGAGGTTTCTAGCTAGTTAAATTTTGGGTGCTAAAATGGTTGTTGGTTCAATGGCTTGTTGCTTCATGTGGGTCTTGTAGCTTATTCTGTGTGCTTACTGTTGTGATCGATTAATGAAGATCTAATTAGGTTTAGGGTTAGTCATGGGCTACTTTTCGTTTGTTGAATTATACTGAGGATCTGTGTATTGGTTGTTGATTAAACTCGGATTTCAGCTGTTGGGGAAGTGGGTGACGAAGTTAAGACTTTACGGTGATTGCCCTGAATTTAGCATTTTTGGGATAGCTCATTAATTGCTATACTTGAATGATGTGCTCCATGCCAACATGCAATGTAAGATATATGTTTCAGGCAGTAGTATCGGGTCTTAAACATGGGATGGGATCTTGTTGATGTGGATGTTTGTTGTATTGGTAGCTCAGTCAGTTTGATAATGGGGGTCGATGGTGCAAGCACTATACCCTTCTGAATTGCAATCACATTCTTTTATTTTCTAGCATGAAATCTAGAAGCTTAATAAAGTTGGGATATATTATCTCTTTGACTATGACACAGAAACAGAAGGGGTTGAACAGGTCTAGATTTGGAGAACAAAAGAAGGGGGGAGGCTCCTCTCCTTCTGAAGTGAGATTGAAATATGTGAGAAGTTCTGGCAACTATATGAGGCTCAGAAAAAGCATGCTGATTTAAACTCTCACCTACATAGTCATTATTGACAAGACCCTAAAGTGTCGCCAAAGCGCGCGCGGGGGGGGGGGGGATCTGCATCACCTTACTGAATTGCGAAGCTTAACTATACAGTCTGTGAAGGAAGTTGAATAATAGCTTTCTTAGCATACAGCGATTGCTTGAAGAAATGGATTGCACCTAATTAGTGGGAAAGATAAGCACTTTTTCGTTATACAGGGGTTGCTGGGGTTCACGGTGAAGTCGAAGGAGGATATCTGCTCTGAAATTACTTACGTTACATCTATTTTTGGATATAGTCGAGTATTTGGACCTCTCTCTCTTTCTCTCTCTCTCTCTTTCACTCTCTCTCCCCCTCTGTCTCTCTCTCGCTCTGTGTGGGGTGTGTTCAGGGGGGTGTCTTTACTTACGTTACATGAGTTTTTACACTGGTGCTGTGCAAGTGTGTTAATGATGTAATGGGGGTATTGATCTAGTTACCATTTTGAAAAGGTGGTTAAGAGCAAGGTGCCTTCTAAAATTGTTGGGTGGTGCATAAATGATCTCAAGTCAGATTATTTTCGAGCTCTTGTTGTCTTTGAAGATTGTATGCTCATCACGCTTGGTGTCCCTTTAAACTGGGTTTTATCTTTGTGGACTCAATTGTTGTGCCCCCCCCCCCCACCCAATTGCATTGGTTTCTGAGTTGTGGGGATTCTCTGTTCTCATGTAATAACCATTGGGTACTTGTCAACAAGATGTAGATGGTAGTTTTTGTAATTACCGTAAGGTGTGCAGCTGATATATTTTATTCATATTGTTTATATGGTTATACAGTCCCTAGGAACTTCAGATTGCTGGAGGAACTTGAGCGTGGTGAGAAAGGGATTGGGGATGGCAGTGTCAGCTATGGAATGGATGATAGTGACGATATTTACATGCGCTCTTGGACCGGAACGATAATTGGCCCCCACAATGTGAGTACTGAGCTGTCCCTGATATCTATAATATTTCTGTAGATCATGTAATTCTGCATATTTATTTAGTTACTTGGCTTAGGATCATTGAGTTAAAGTGAAAACCAATGTCCTGTGTCTAGGTTTGGATGTAGGATATGATATGCTTTTTGCTGAAGTTCTTTGGTGGATGTGATTCTGTTATCAAGGTGGACTGTAATATTAATGATGTTCCAGCTTTGTCTTTTGATCTTTCAGCATTCCAAAATGTTTCATGTACGTATGTTGTGTCCTATTAATTTTTTGAGTCCCATCCTAACAAACAGCTGGAAACTTCCTTCATGTCAATATCTGCTTCTGCAGCGCCTTCCTGAAGACAGTTTCACATAGTCCTTTTTATGTACAAGTTGTTTGCTCTGATCAGTTTCCATGTGTCTGTTGTCTTTCTTGCCTCTTTCATAATTGCCTCTCTCGTGTTTGCTGACATCAACCTGGCAGCTTTTTGATGACTTCTCTGTCATGTGGGGATCTGGCATGGAATTAATTTTTTTTCCCCCTGAAGAAATTATATGGCCCTTCACTCAATTTGTGGTTGTGAGTACTACTTTTCATCTTTCTGTAGTTTTTTGAAGCTTCTGAATGGTTTTGTTGCAGACTGTACATGAAGGCCGCATTTATCAGTTGAAGCTGTTCTGTGACAAAGATTATCCCGAGAAACCCCCTAGTGTTCGGTTCCACACACGGATTAACATGACTTGTGTGAATCCTGAGACTGGAGTGGTAATTTTTGCTGATGAATCATTATTGACTTGTGTTTAATTGACATGTTACAATGGAAGTATGTGAATCCTGCTTGTCTTCTCTCTTTTCAGGTTTATATGATGCATCATGCATATGCATCATTATTCATTTTGGTAGTGGTGTAACTATTTCACTGTGACCTTGCTGGCCTAGTTCTTTGAGACCTCCCCTGCCAAAAATAAGTCCATGGGAGGGGTTTTCCATTGGCTCAATCTTAGTTGGTTATCCTTTGCCGCATTAATCAAAGGTCAAATGTGTATTTGGATTATGTCTTCTGGTGGATTTCATGGTTGCCTGTTGGCTTAAGATTCAGGATTATGCATCTCTATATGATATTGGTTTGACTGTATCACTGTCAAGATGGTATATGTTTCCCTTCCTCAATTTGTTGATCATTTTTTGCCTTGTATTGAATCAAAGTGCTGATGTTGCCGTATTGGTCCATGTTTGCTGCTGGATATATGGGTTACTACAACTCATGAGCACAGCATTCTTGACAAGGTCTTCGGTCATACAATTTTCATAGTTTTAATGCCTGACTTGTTTGGGGAAAAGAGGACTACCTATGCTCTGTGGTTGCCGGTTGGCTAATGATATGCATCAGTTACACATAGAAGACCGCCACAGTGACTTGTGGATGCAAGAATTAGGAGACAGACCCCCCAACCCCTCCAAGTTCTCTCTATGCCTACGTGCATATATGTACATATACATTCATGCGGCGGATATGTGTGCTTAGTGTCTACACACACGTGCACGCTCCCCCCCACCCCAAAAAAAAAGCAGAAATCAATTGATATCCCCCTTTGTTGGCAGCTTGAAAAAGTCGCATTGATTTTTTTAAAAACTGTATATGGGACTGAAGCAGATGCCTCAGTGGATTGTCTTCCACTTCGTTCTGGAAATGCTTTATCAATGTGGAGTATGATGGAAAGAGAAGTCTGCAATTCAGGTGCAGAAGGCTTGTGTGTCTTTGACCCTTCCACCCCCAAACTGCCCTCTGCACATGTCTTGCGTAGGAGGGACTCTGGCAGATATGTAGTTTGGTTTGGTTTGCCATGGAATGCAGAAATGAAATTTACGTTATTAGTTTAAGTCCACTGCTAACAACCTAAAGTACAATGTCTTCTTTGAGCTTGTAAACTCAGTCATGTGAGGCTTTCTTTGTTTGTTGAGTGATGAGCAAATATGATCAATGAACATGCTGTTCGAGTTTGTCAGCAAGTTGGGTTTTTTCTTTAAGTTGTATGTAAACCTTTTTTATGATGATTATGCTTCGTCTCTTGTTTTTAATCTGATGGTGCATGTAACTAATGTAATGATTCTTTGATGGATACTGAGATGGATGGCAGGTCGAACCAAAGAAGTTTGGTATGCTCACAAAATGGCAGAGAGAGCTCACCATGGAGGACATTCTGACCCAGCTTAGAAAGGAAATGGCTTGTCCTCACAACCGAAAGCTCGTTCAACCTCCAGAAGGGACCTACTTCTAGCCATTCCCCATCATGGTTCGGGATTCAGAACGCTTGAAAAGAGGCAACCTCATTGTCTTATATATTGTGTACAACTTGATTGTTGTTTACTGTGTCGTCTTGAATATTAATCGTGTAAGTGCTGTGAGGAGGGCGCAAAAAAGGACCTGAGACGCTTGCTTGTTAGTTGATACTGTGTAGAATCGGGTTTTGTGTGTTTTCATGTAAGATGGATTTGACTTACAATACCTGCAGAATGTGAAAACACTAGTAAACTGAGCAATTGGAGTCTATACTTTTAGTATGCTTTCCTTTCTTCCAAGACCCATGATTTGGCAGTTCCACTTGAATTCTGTTTGATCCGTCTGTAGCTGTTTGAATCAGCAGGATTGCAATTTGCAGGAGGAACAATACTCGCTGTTATTGTTGTCGGGAATAAAAGTCTTTCCATTGTTCATGCATTAGTGCTTATCAAACTGTATTTTTTATGGTTGAGCAAGTAATTGACTAAGACCTGGCAAAAGTGATCTTATCTGGAAGCATGATCCGCACTTGCACGAAAGCTTTGTATTTTGAACACGATTTGTTCGACCTGAACTTGAAAACTGAACCCCAAAAATTCTCAAATTAAAGGGTCAAACTCGGCCTTAATATGAACTTGCTCGCTCGACCTAAATATTAAATTTTTGTTTTTGATAGTTTTTTTAATTTATCAGTCTTAGCAATAGTGGTTATTCATTATACTGAATCATTTGAAGAGATGTAATGTAATTATCGCATCATTTCATTGATCAAACAATAGGATCGTTCTCTCCCAACTTCATTATTATAAAAATAATAAAATATCACCATTCACAACTTATAAGTGAGAAAACTTATAAAATGAGCATGAAATGGCGTAAAATAACTATATAGTATTAAGAAAATTAATTTAGAATAAGACAAATATTAAAAAATACGTAAGTCATACCTTTGTTTTTTTAGTGAAATAAATATGTCTCATCATATTTTAAATAATATTACTCTGTAATAATTTAAAGTTTTGATACTATCATTAAATGACGATTGTAATATCTTATCCTTCTCTAATCTCCTTTCACTTAGTTTCCAATCTAATTGATCTCGAACTACAATGCTAACATTTGGCAATGGGTTGACCTTGTTTATGCATGTTAGAATCGATTCACTAATAAAGTGTGCCTGATTAAATAATGGTAGATTAATTAACAAAAATATCGAATTATTAAATGTGTTATTAACGGTCCGAACCACTCCGACCCTTTAACATATTTTAGACAGGTTGATCTATTAATAACACGACCCATGATTAATCTTATTTTAATATATAGGCCAACCCACCCAATCTAAAAAGGACTTGATTTTTTGTCCATTCATAGGCAACATTCATATATCACAATGAAAACACTGTATATTTTTAATATACTTTTAAAAAATTACAATTACATTGCTTTTCAATTAAATACAAACAATTTTACGAACTAAATATACCAAGTTTATAATTTTGATAAAAGAGAAATAACCTTAAAAAAGTGCTATAAATCCGTTGGGTCAACACGAAACCTGCAAAATTGAAATATACTCGACCTGTATTCATGAGCGGAGCTACGTTGGGGCAAAGGGGGTCAATTGACCCCCCAACTTTTTGGGGGAAAAAAAATAAACATGGAATATTTTTGTGGATAAAGAACAATAGATATATATCAATTAGTTCCCATATATTTTACAAATGCGCACTTGGTAACATGGTGGGCTGCTCTTTAATTGTTTCAGGGTCATAGGTTTGACTCTCGTGACTCTCCTTATATATGGTTCGCCTTGTATGTTTATTTTTGGTGAGTTTTGCCCTTGCATTTCCCTAATTTGGCCCCTGCCTCTCAACTTTATAGTCTTTGCTTGCTTTCCTCCTTAGACACTCACGCAGTGATGCAGCCACTTAGCCACCAGCCACACCCACCAATCCCAACTTCCACGCACTCTCTCTTACTCTCTGCCCAACGCCGCCGCCGCCAGGCCCGCCACTTGTGCCACCGCCTCCACTCCTCCTGGGCTTTCCTCCTAAGTCCCAAATCCCAATTTGAGGTAATTCCCAAAAATTTTCAATTTTTGTTTTAAATTTTGTTGTTTTGTAAATAATTATATTTATCTTACTTATTTTAGTTAGATTCATGTTAAATAATTGATTAACTTAGTGAATTACTCATGATTCATGAATTGAAAAATGCGGATTTTAACCTAATTGTCTTTTTGGTTGAAGATTTAAAGTTGGGCTAAATTTGTTTGTAATTGCTGCCTTGTTTATATTTAGTTTACTAATCCTTCTCGAACGACGATATTATGTTTTACTTTCAAAACACAAGATCTCATTGAGGATAACTTTCTTGAGTGTAGTAACTACGCACTTCATTTTTAGAATTATTAAAGTTTATGTTATGTGTATTATTAATCTCCCCCTCCCTTGCTTTGAATCCTGGCTCCGCCTCTACCTGTATTTTACCCAAATTCGAATGCGGCTGTGTTTTGTATTTAATCGATCAGCTCGAACTGATAGGTTAGCTATTCTCTATAACAGGAAACTTAGAGTTGGCGTAGCTAACTTACCGTGAACCTAATTACCCAATGCAAAGCTAATTCAAAATAAGATAACTTGATCTATAAATAATGTAGAAGCCTACAGGCGCCAATATAAATTGATGGTACTTTATTTTCTTGATTAATCTATTTTACCAAACCTAAAAACAAATCGAAAATTTCAAACTTGAAATAAATCACTTAATATCAAATCAATGAAATTTTTTTTTATTGAACACGTTTTTCATCTTTAAATGGAACACATCTAACCTCCAAGATGACCCATTTATAGAATCTTCTATTGAGTGAGTAGGAAACTTCAGTGAGTTCCAAGTCAAGGTAGGAAAGTTACACTCAAAAGCACAACCTTTTTGAATTTTTGGACAATTTGACCAAATCCTCCCTCCTCACATTCCCCTGGCTCTCCCCCAAAAGAAAAAAACTAAAAAAAAAAGAGAAAAAAAAGAGCATGCATGTAGTTGAAATGGTCAAATGCATGGCAGTCATAAATAATATCTGGCGGCAAGTGTGGACTTGTAGAGTGGCGTTGAACGTTTATGGTCAAATGCAATGTCTACGCATGCATGCGGTTGCAGTCGTAGGTGCAATCAAGTGTCACATGAATCTTTGCCATCTTGTACACTGCCTTTGAATGTGGATGGTCAGACATTTGCATGGCCAAGAATGATACATAAGAAGTTTCAGTTACTATTTCTCTCTGTCTCTCTCCTTTTTGAATATGAACAGGATTCAAATTTAGCAACAATTTTTTTTTTAGATTTTATTTGTAAAATAATTGACATTTATAATTGATAAAGTTGTAAGGATTAGATCTTCCTAAAACTGATTCATTCGAACATGATTCGTAATGAAAGTTGTTGTTGTATTTGTAATTATATTAGTTAATTTCTAAAATACCAATTTCAACCTATTTTAACCAACTTCAATCCACTTTAACCTACTTTAATTATTTTAACCAAGTTTAATTTATCATAAAAAATTCAACTCACTTCAACCCACCTCAATCTACTGCACCCTTTTATCCGCTCCAATTTACCTACGAAAAGAACAGGGCCTTAATGATTGCAAGTCTGAGTATTCATTATATCAAGAAGACATATGATTTTATTTTTTTTTGAAGAAAGTAAGTATGATTGTCAAAAACAAATTTCAATTGCTCATTAGTGTAATTTTTTTTTTTTTTCATATGCTCAATTTAAATTTCCTTTGTAATCTTGAAATTAGATTCAGATAAAAGTTCTTTTGACAACTCTAAAACCCTCAAACCAAAAAAAAATAAAAAAATTGCCTTGAATTAACCAAACCCCAAAAATATCATGCAATCATTATCTAGTCATCCAGAAATCAAGTTGGATTTACAGATATCCAGCCACAAGTGAATTAAAAATAAAATAAAATCCCACTTAACATGAACCAATGGGCTGTGGACCCTACGCGCCTACCGTTAATATTTAATCTTGGATTGGTTGATTACTATGTTTCCCTCTATCCATTTGTAAAAAGGAAACCTCAATTATAAACATGCATCAGATCAAATCTATAATACAGATATGAAGGCTTATTCCCTCCAATAACCAAATTAATTACTCCAATTAACCTACGATTAGCACTAAATTAAAAGCAACAATTAGACACTTTCCTTTTTTCTGTTTCACTTTCCTATTTCCTCAAAACACAAACGCGTTGATTGAACTTGGACCCTTCCTTTCTCTCCTTCCTCGAACCGACAAAGCAGCCCTCCCACCTTCCCCCCCTCTTTTATAAATGAAACTCCTTCACTCTTGATTATTCCTCACTCATCGATAAACCCCACTTAGAATTCCACCTGTTTGTGCAAAACCCGCATCAAGGATTCCATCGTTCTTTCTTTTTTCAGAATACCCAGATCAAAATCCAGCTGAAATCCTGCAAAATTTCCAATTTCTAGCCATGGATATCGAAAACCCAGAACCCAAGTCAAAGCAAATCGTGATTAGGGAAGTATGGGCGGCGAATTTAGAGTCTGAATTCGAGCTAATCAGCAATTTAATCGACAATTACCCCTTTATTGCAATGGATACTGAATTTCCCGGCGTGATTTACCGCCCCCAAAACTTCAACCACCGACGACCGTTGGATCTTTACCGGCTTCTCAAATCCAACGTCGACGAGTTGAACCTTATCCAGGTGGGGCTCACCTTATCCGACGGCTATGGTAATCTTCCTGATTTGGGTAGTGATAATCAGTTCATCTGGGAGTTCAACTTCTCTGATTTCGACGTCGAGCGCGACCCTCACGCGCCTGACTCGATCGAGTTGCTGAGGCAACACGGGATTGATTTTGAGCGGAATCGGAAAGAGGGGATTAACTCGGAGCGATTCGCCGAGTTGATGATGTCATCCGGGTTGGTCTGCAATGACTCGGTGAGTTGGGTGACGTTTCACAGCGCGTATGATTTCGGATACTTGATCAAGATCCTCACGCGCCGCCGCTTGCCTAGCCGACTCGACGAGTTTCTGGCGGTTATGAGGGTGTTTTTTGGGAACCGGGTTTATGATATTAAGTACATGATGCGGTTCTGTAAGAGCCTGTTTGGCGGGTTGGAGCGGGTCGCCAAGACATTGGATGTGAACCGGGCGGTTGGGAAGTGCCACCAGGCCGGTTCAGATAGTTTGCTGACGTGGCAGGCATTCCAGAAGATGGTTGAGGTTTATTTTGTTAATGATGTACCAGAGAAGTATGCTGGCGTTCTCTATGGCTTGGAGGTTTACTAGGGAGGGTTTAGTCGAATTAATGATGATTAAAAATGATAATTGTTGATTAATTCTTTATTAGTTACAGCATTGTTCATGACATGGCAATGTAGTTGAGCTCTTGTACATTGGCTTAACAATGTCTATTATTGAATCAATATTAATATTCAAAACTTTTATGATAAATTTTCTTCTTGTCTATGAACAAACTCAAGAATCTAGTCAAATTTGTTTATAACCCAAAATTTTTAGATATATTATTCTAATTTGATTAATAACGATCTAATTTTTGAATCAAATTAATATTAACATAATATATGTTGATAACATTACATAATGAAAGAGACTAAAAGGACCAAATTAATAATATAATAATGTTGTTTGATCATATTATATAATTGGAACAAATGAATAACAAGACTATACAAAATAGAAAATTAGAATTTAAAAAAAAAATCAAAACTAATCATATAAAACGGTTTTAAAATACAACAATAATAATATTTTCTGGTGTGAGTTTTATCTTTATGTAATATGAAGAAATTCAGATATAATTAACTTTATCTGTATAGTTATTTCTGTGGGTAGAGTAACAAAAAATTGTCTAACAAAATATAGTTACAAAATTCCCACGTGATTTTTTTCAAACTTAAAAATGAGGTCGACTAGTAGCCACCGTCTAATTATTACGTTTTTTTACCCAATGATTTGGAGCATGATTGACGGCTGAGGTAAGAGAGTTGGAAACAACGACCAAGAAGCGACCAGAAGTCAAGTAATGTTGCGTCTTTGTAGTGTGATTGACTGCTTGCCATGTGAAGTTCAAGTCGGGCGGCTTGACTGCAAGTACTGTACAGTGTGGGCCGCGACTATGTGGCCCAAGGTCCAAGTTTTTTATTAACACTGGCCCAAAGCTATAGTCTTGGTTAGAGGCGTATTTGAGCTAGTCTACAATGTGGTTCAGGTAGCTATTGGGCTTCAAGTTTAGTTGGTTATATCAAGCGCACAACCTTCCCTCCTTTTTGGTCTTTGGGCTTTTGGAGTCTAGTTAATGTTTGTTTGTAAAGGGATAGAGTTCTCATATTGTATATGTTTCACTTACAATATTTAAACTTGATATCTTACTTAAAAGAACGAGTTTTAAACTACTTTGAGCTAACCTGTGTTGGTACTAGGGGTGAGCAAGACCGGATACACGGTTCAATTTCTTGGAACCGGTCCCGGTCCCGGTTAGTCCGGGTCCAATAATTTTGAAACCGGTCCTGATCAGGTTGAACCGGTTTCAAAATTTCTGGACCCGGTCCCAAAACCAGTCGGGACCGGTTCCGTAATCGGGTACCCGGTGTCCTTCTTTTGACTTTTTAATTTCATTTTAAAATTAACTTTTATCATAAACCAAGCCATTAAGTACACCATCAGCCTAGCAACTCCTAAGCGTCAAAGACATTAGTACTTCCATTTCTAAGCAAACATCACAAAAAAACAAGAAAAAGCCTTGAACTTTAACTAATAATTATGCTTGCAAAAGGTCATCATGTAATTGGAACGGGTAACCGGGTACCGGGACCGGTACTAGTTTCAAACTTTCAGGAACCAGACCCGGAACCATTTGCCATCGGATCCTGAATTTCGGAACCGGTCCCAGTTGGACCGGGTCCGGATCCGAATCCAGACCCGTCAGGTCTGAACCGGTTTCGGATCTGGGTCCGGATAACCGGTTTTTTTTGCTCAGCCCTAGTTGGTACCGTTAACTATCAGTTTAATATTTTGATTGAGTTGGTTCTTGAATAAACATATTAATAAAAAGAGAATGAAATCTAGTATATTATATTGCTAAAAAAGCCGATAAATATTATTTAACATAACTGGTGAAATTTCTATAAACTACAAGCAGATATTTGAATTCAAATTCTGCTTGCATAGACAGCATTGTTAAGAAATCGGACATTTAAATAATATAAGTGAACATTGTTCATTATAATAATTCTTTTGGTTTTTTATGGTTGGTAAAATTTGCTGATCCACGACATGTAAGTTTTCAGCATAAATTTGAAAATAATTCGTTTGAAAAGGAGATTGATGAAAATGGAAGCAAAGCGGAAAATGATGAGCACCATCACCATTGCTGCATGATAGATTCTGTTTTTTTTTTGTGTCAGAAGCTAAGGGATTTAGGTGTTGTCATGTTGTTGAGTGACCTTGTCCGTGCGTGTTGTGATGGTGAAACACGAGAAGTTGTAACATGTGAGAACTAATAATCACTATTAGGGGTGGGCCCATTAATCATTTGGATCGGGCCAGGTCTTTTGTGTAAAGAATTAGGTCGGATCGGGTAGGTTCATGAGTGATATGCTTTTGGTCCGTTTTAAAATGAAGTAAGCTTGTATAAAGATATTGTGTATGATCAATATTATTATTATTATGTATAAAGCATTAGGAATAAGCTTAACTAAATGTAACGTGTAAATTATTGTGTCAAGAAGGTTGAAAAAATAATTGGTCACAAAATGAGCCGTTAATGGATCGACCGGTCCGGTATATTAATATGTCTTATTGAGTCGGCTCACTATTGAACCTGTCCTTTATTAACCCTATTTTATACGGATCAACCTACTTTACCCAATAAATATCCTATTCATTACCCACCCCTTATCACTACTAATCACTCTCAAGATTGTATCGTACGAATTTATCAGAAAGTTTGAATTTTCAAAAATATTCTACAATACTTACTAATTAGGTGTGGGCAATGGATCTGGTCGGATCGAGTCGGGTTAGAGCCGACCTGTTTATAAAGTGGACTGGTCAAGCCGGGCCACGATCGGTCCGTTAATTATTTGGGTCGGGTTGGGCCTATTGTACAAATAAACGGGCCAACCGGGCTTATGATCGACCCGCTTTTGCCTCGTTTTAAAATGGAATAAATTTGCATAAAAAAACTATGTATAATAATTATTGTTATGTATAAAGTGTTGGTAATAAGCTTAACTAATTGAAACATATAAATTAGTGCATCAAGTAGGATTTTAAAAATAGTAGGCCGTTAATAGGCCTGACCCGTTAATATTCCTTAATGAGTAGGTCCATTATTGACCTGATCCTTTATTGGCCTATTTTAAACTAACCTACTGCCTTGATCCAATGGGTACCTGACCCGTTGTCCCACCCCTATTACTAATTGATAGATTAATTGACACCTATGTAAATGTTTAATTATCTAACTATGTAGCACTGGTAGATTGATGTCACCTTAATTTGTTTCGAATACAAAGTCTGTTGGCCTTTTAGGATTAATTAAACTTATCAATTTTCCCAAGAAGAAAACTAGAGGAAGGAAATCAAGTCCTAAGCTAACCTTACCTACTGCCTATGCTGACATTAGGAACTAAAAAATCTAAGCTTATATGGAACTCCATTGTTGGGGAATCAACTAAACATGCAATAAATCAATGCTACATAAAAAATCAACACCAAAATATATAGATAATATACGTGTTGCACCTGGTCTACGAGCAGTTATGTGCTGAGGGATAAGGTTGCCAATATTTGAATCTCTCAAAATCTCGTGAAAACGGAACTCACATTGGGAATTGTTATTGTTGTTGCTGTATGTGTTGTCCGTACCTCCCCCCCCCCCCCCCCAAAACACACTATATATTAATATAGCGAGTTTTGGTCTGAATTTTAGAGCCTCAAAACAAGTCTTTGTCTAGATCACTAAACACCCATATATACTCTACTAGTAGTTTGTAAGTTTAATGTTTTCAGGCTACCAAGAGATTGTGGCCGTTGAGCTACTTAATTATACTTTAGTATTTGGATAAACCAGAATTAAATCTAAAGCAATTAATTAATTAATTTAATTATCAGCCAGCCACTACATGACAGGCCGCCAGTGAAGTAGAAGAAGTAACCTCGTAAGAGACCTCAACAATCGTTAAGTTATTAATTTTGATTTCATCATTAATTAGGTGTTGTATTATGAAGAATACTACACTTTAAAATAATCATATAAAGACTTGGAGGAGATGATGATACAGCATGTACAATTCAAGCTTCTTTCATACTCGACCATCATTGGTTATAATTTTATAATTCTGGGTATGAGTCACGAGCTAGCTAGACCTTTAACTTAGTATAGGATTCTTCAAACTCAACAGTTACATTTAAGTTTTTTGACGGCAAATTTTGACGGGTTTAT
>JACYFF010031954.1:100799780-100814097 GCA_017589665.1 Selenicereus undatus
ATATATATATATATATATATATATATATATATATATATATATATATAGATAAATAGATAGATAGATAGATAGATAGATAGATAGATAGATAGATAGATAGATAAATAAGATAGTTTTATATAAAATAAGAGTTTTGGTGAGATAAAGAAATAAGACAATTTTGGTATTAATACAAAAATATAGAAAGGGAAAAAAGGACATTAGTTTGTATGCATGCACTCTAATTTTAAAAAAAAAAAATAGTTCTCATTACAATGACATTTTTTTTTCTAAGATCTCATTGTATTGACATATTAGACCGTCTTATATGATATTTTAATATGAAAGATCAACAAATACGAAATTAATTTATTGTAAATGAGATGTAAAATATGTTTTAATACTAACAATAGTACACTATATAGTTTTTTAAAAATTCAAATTATTTAAGAACTATGTTGGTCAAAGACAAAATGCATCTATTTAAAAATTGATCCTTAAACATTAAAAAAACGTTGGCAGTTAAATAAAGTATTACTTACTTTAAACTATTTATATATGACGAGATAAAGCATTAAAAAAAGATTAAAAGAATTTTAAAAAAAATCATATGGAATATTATTTTGAAATAGGGGCCGACTTTATGTAAATGAACCTACCAAAACAGGAGGCCGTGAATCAACGACGCGGAGCGGCACCCGACAATCGTCGTTCCGGCCGGCTTAATTAAAATTAAAATTACGAATAAAAATAAAATAAAATAGACAAATATAATACTCCTCCTAATTTCCTTCATTTGCTTTCATAACTGGAGCTGCACATATTCAGCACTACCAATTATTGGCTTCTCGGAATCAAAAATTTGAAAATGATAGAATTTGTCACATCAATGGCCTCCTCTTAGATGAGTTACACTTCCCCACATCTGCGACCGAAGTTCAAATCTGGGGGAAGACATTCTTCGCCGTATGTTGTTGGACTGTGTTCTTAGACTCTTTGTCTGAGTTTTGAAGCCACTTACGACTTTATTCCTAATCTGCTAAATCCCGATATAAATTAGTACCTCTAAGATAAGGATCGTTCGTTAAAAAAGTTTCTTAAAAAAAATGCTACTCATAAATCATGATTGTTTGGTAGTTGGTAGGCATGCACGGTCATAATTACTGTTCTGTATGTACACATTATTTACAGGTATAGTATATTAGTATGTTGCTGAGTTATAATGATCAACCTTTAAAAAAGGTTGGTACAGTTGTGAATACATCATCACTTTGGGTTTGAGTAGAGTTGGGACCCGGGCCAGGGTGTCCAATAGGCACGTGACCTAGCTCACCCCATGGGCCATTAGGCCCGTGACCCGTCTGTTTTTCCTGCTCTACTTCCTACAAGAAGCCCAATTGCAGGTGGGTGAGACATTAGTGTTTGCTTCTGGTTTTGTACTTTAATGGATGTTTGATTTTTTGTGTTGGTTGTAATCTTTTTAAAAGCGGAATTTTCTTGTCCTTTGTTGTTTAATACTATCGATAGCAGGTAATTGGCTTTGAATTTCGATGTCCTTGTCAAACTCTCTAAATTTTCACGATTAATTATATTTACAATTTACTAAATTATAGAGATCACATGAGTAATAGTCCAAGTATTTATTCCTCATGCATTAAAAAAAAAATTGCTCAGAATAACACTAAAAGACAATAAAAACGGTTTATTCCTATTTAGAATGCTTTATTTTGCAGAATTCTGAGAAGAGATCTACAACAATAGAGCGTCCTTATAGAGACAATTGTAAAGATTAACATTTCTTTCGTTCCTATCTTACTTTGTGGTTCAACAATACTACATATCAGACTCAAAAGGGCTACTAAGCTGTGGCCCGTTCGGTAGGTGCATGAGTTAGTACCTATGGCTATGGAAGCACCTGAGATCATTTTTGATTCTTAAGTAGGGTCCCCTTATGAATAAATCCTATCTCAAAAAAGGAAAAGGAGAGTCACCTCAGCTACTATTAAGAAAACTGAAAAAAATAAAATGGAAAGTAGTAATAAGTGGACAGAGGTATGAAAACGTGGTGTGGAAAATAACCATATGGGCCTTAAAGTCGGAGCCCAATATATCAAGACAAAATGTCTGTGAGCTTTGGAACTTAAATTATCATCACTGCCTAAGGACTGAACAGTTAAGAACCATCAACATGATCGTTGAGCCACTAATCCTCTCTCTATCCTCATCTTCCTCTGTTTGTACCAGATTTGGAGTCTTCAACCATGGTTCCTTAGTCTACCCACTTCCAAAACTCCCTTCAAAGAAACTCCTTCAAGTAAGAGCTGTCAGAGATAAAACCAAGCAAGTACCGTCATCATCATCTTCTTCTTCTACTGCTACTTCAGCTGAGGAAATCGCAAAGAAGTATGGTCTTGAAGCTGGCCTCTGGAAGGTAATCTTTGAGTTTTAGCAGTTTTAAACATGAGATTTTGCACATTAAACTTGTTCATAAGCACAAAGAAATCTTCATGGGATTGGATTTTGATGTGCACATTATTGGTTGATTCTGGGCATTGTGCCCATTTTTGTATCGTGCATCTTTAGGAATGAGTCTCTCTATTAGTCGGAATGCTTGTAGGGATAAGACTGTCTATATCCAGATCTCCTCAAATCTTTAGCGGGACCCACATTTGGTGGGGATGATGATGATGATGTGCCCATTTTTGTGTTCGTGGGATAAATGAAAGTACCTTTGAGCAATCTGTGTGACTGTGACATAATTGAACTGCAGTTTGTGCTTGATTTTTGAGCTGAAATCTGGTTATGAATGCAGATATTTAGCTCCAAGGAGAAAGGGGAAGAAGGGAAGAGAGAGAAATCAAAGGGGGAGCAAGCCAAAGAGCTGCTGGCAAAATATGGTGGAGCTTACTTGGCTACTTCCATAACCTTATCTTTAATATCATTCACATTGTGTTATGCTCTTATTAGTGCTGGTGTTGATGTCTCTGCTCTGCTTCAGAAGGTAACACTTTCTGCTTTCATAAACTATAAATGATGAAAAGGTTATCTGAATTTGATATGGAAAGTTTTTGTGCCCTTGTTTTGGATGCTAAAATAGGTGGGAATTTCGACGAATGAGACAGGAGAGAAAGTAGGCACATTTGCCCTAGCTTATGCTGCTCACAAAGCTGCATCGCCGATAAGGTTTCCACCCACAGTTGCTCTTACTCCCATTGTTGCTGGCTGGATTGGGAAGAAAGTAGATCAAGAGAGTTAATCATCAGAAAAGATACATACATGTTATACAAGAGATGTTTAGATCATGGAGTCCTTGTCCTCCCTTGTGGATGTAATATATTAGAACATGTCTCATACAGAAACCTGTAACAATGAAATTTCTCTCAACATGGAATTTTATGGTCAAAGGCCTCAGTATATTTACAATGCGTAAGAGTATCTCTTTGACAAAGATCAAGGGACTTAATGCGCCCGAAACAGCAAGTCTTCCCCTTTTTATCAGCACAGTACATTTTGCTACATTAAACAGAGAACTACTTAATGTTACAAAGCTCTCACTGAATTGACCTCAGGACATTACGTCAAGGCAATAGTACACATGATCTGGTCAAAGAAATCATAACCTCACCAAATGGCAAATGACAGTTTTTTACATAAAAAACCAGCAAAGCAACGGGGGCGCCGCATCCGTTGGCATTTGAACTCTCAATTCTTGTCCCTATAAACACACGGTAGTGCATCCCAATACCTGAACTCGATACTCTAGAAGAACACTGAAATTTACACCTCAGTCAATAACATTGGGAATAATTTATGTTCCGCTAGACATTCAGACTAGACTAAAGCCAACAATGTACAGCTGAAAACTAACAGAAGCTAAGAATACCCCCAGCATTATTGCTGTTGCATGGAATACCTACACCTGCTGGCTGTACAATGGATCAACAACCGACTCTTCTATCATCCCGCTTTTGTGCATTGAGCGGTAGTGCATATATTGAAACATCCTTGAAGCTCTTTGAAGACAATTTCAGGACTGAATCAGAAGATTGTAACTTTGTCAGGAGCTCTAGCTGGATTAGGGCAGTAGCCACCAAGATGACGCATACAGAGAAGTACACCACAGTCCACATCAATCACCTTCCTGTAGCATTAGCAGGCGGGACTTCTGTTGCATTTGATGATGGTGGGCTCTGTGGCTGTGGGGTGTTGGCGTTGGCCACAATGTAATCTTCAGGGATGCTCCCTAGTTCGTTCCATTCAACTCCAGCAATGGTTCAGTTAAGGAATCCAGTTGACGTGTTTCCAAAATGTTTAGTACTCGTGAAAACAGAGACAGATGAGTTGCTATTTCAGAGTGTTGTGTACTCTCTTTCCCCCCAGCCCTTATGCACGGGTTCAGCGGAAGGGGTTGGGGTTTTATGGCAGAGGTTAAGATTTAAATAGAAGTCCAAAGAAAAAGGGATTCCGAAAGGATACTGTCTGTTCTCCACATGTCAGTGATGCTAACATCTGTGTCAGAGAGCAACCAGTAATCTGCATCACTCTGCAAAAGGAAACACGACTCAAACTTTTAGCTGCTTTTCTTCCAGCATATATGTAACTAACTAAAATAAAATAAGAATTAAGAAAGCCTGCTTGGTATAGTGCCATAGTGGAACTTGCATCAGTTCAAAAGTACAGAAAATGTCAAGATAAGAAGGATTTATCAACCTTTTTGGTATCCATGAACAAAACTAAGGAGAAAATCCAATCTATAAATAAGATAATAAACGCCTAACCAGTTTAATCATCCAACATCCACAAAGGACTTAGAAACTTTAAACGTGGCCAGTAGTAAACTCAAAAGCCAAACTTACATCAACTTCAGGTACTATCTTCATGATCCCACTGACAAAGTCTTGAGAAGTACCGGCGTCTGAGCACACCCTCTGGGTTTCTTGTCCTTGCATTCTGATTTCATTGGTCTCCACCGAAGTTGTTGCATGTTCCTCGTATCCTGAAGTACTTGGCAAACTTGGAGGTGCGTCAACACCATTGATCTCCTCAAACTTCTCTTCAAATTGACTGAATGCAGGCAAATGAATCCATTATTCGATATGGACAGTGGCATTACTACGGAAACCAGGTAATATGGGCACATTGAAGGAAAAAAGGAGAGCGAGGGGGAGGGAATCGTTTGTCAAAGAATGAAATCAATGCCAGAGAACTAGCTTGCCATTGGAAAGTAAGTTTTCAGCAACTAGATGCTAAGTTTTGTATTCATCACATCACATGAAACAGCTCAGAACCAGCAAAGCAAGTATGTACAGAATTACAAGAGTGTGCGCGCATGCATTCACACTGCTAAAAAAGGCCAGTAAACAGCACATAGGAAGCATCAAAGGTAGGAAGCATCAAAGGTCTATGAAAAACAGGAAATCATAATTTCATACCTGACAAGGTACACATCAATAGGACCCATTGTGCTCCTAAGAACTATTCTATATCTTCGCTGGGGATAATCAACAGCCTAATAAATGAAGTGGATAAAAATCAGATACCTCAGAAATTATCCACATGCAAAAATCCAACAAATAAAGTCATCACATTTTGAGATTACCTCATCTGGATCTGGGACCTCCAAAGTTGTTCCATGCGGAGCTTTAATTGCTATCAAAGTCTCATTCTGTAATAATTCATAAGTCTTGAGTAAGTTTTGTGAAATAGAAGCAAGCACAATCTAGGGATAGACTCCACAAATAATAGACAGTGGACATATTCAGGCAAAGGCATATGGACTACTACAGACCTGAAAACATGGGAGTCCTTTTATATCATCCTCAGTTACAAACAGCCACCTGACAGATGTCATATCCAACCCATGAGCACGTCAAAAAAGGCTCCTGCTTTCTTGTTAAAATTATGAACAAGATAAATTAGAGGGGGGAAGAAAGCGAGAAGAGAAGGTACTTCTGATTATTTTCATCTTCACTCATTTCCCTCAATCTTTCCTGCATTTCTCTGCGACAGTTTGAAGGATCAGTGTGATTCAAAGGTGTGGAATTCAACAAGACAAGACTAAAAAGATGATAATCAGAGAACCTTATCCGTTCATCCAATCTACGCTCCTCCATCAAAAGGTTTTCAACATCTGCCTGCAAAGTGAGAAAGACAATGCTAACACCAAAGACAGATAATAGGCATGATCGGGAAGTGCAGAGCATGTTCTTTACTCTATGTGCGACTTGTATGCAGATAAAATCGTTTTAAAAAACAAATATTGGAATTCAAAAAATAAATACCTGTAGAGTAGTAACACTATCATCAGCATCACCTGGCCTTGAGACATCAAGTCCCCTGATCAATTAGTCAGATTATCTTCAGTATATATAAGAACATTTGCTGAATTTCGCATTGAGTTCACATGAAGTAATACAAAAATCAAGTTTAAATGAGTATTGCTTCAATTCTACTGAGAAAGGCATACTTCCACTGTATTCTGTTCTTCAATTTCTTTTCTATAAGACCAATGCCCTCTAGAACATTAGTAATATCATAGATCCTCCTCTTTTGGACCTAGAATCCCATCAAAAAAAACGAAGAATAATTATTAGATTGATTTAAGAATAGAAAAGGCTCAAGCAGGCACATGTTGCTGAAGAATACCTCTAAGGTATCAGCAGCCTTATTCAAATCAAGAATACCATCTTCAGCACGCTTGATTAATTCAATGAACTTCTTCGTCAAGAGTCCTGGATGATAAGAGAAATACAAATGATCAGCCAAATCATATAAATCAGGAGTAAATATAAGAAACCCTCTCTAAAGCTCAATTCTGCTTGATGTTAAACAGCTTTAAAAGGACGTGGAGGCATAAGACTAGTTACCAAGGGAGCTATCATAGCGACAAGGACCAACTGGAGTAAGGTTGGCTGGAGAACCTGGAAGTCGATGAGTCAGTTAAAATAGAACATAACGGATATAACAGATAAAATTCCTGGTACAACTTTTAATAATGCATTCCTCAAGAGAACTGCAGGAATCTAAAAGGTATTCATCATATTACATTGCAATGAATCATTGTTTCATGGCGACTCCCATTGACCAGTTCAATTCACATGTAAGGTTTGCAGAAATCAACACTAACCAACATTGGACATGGGAGTCTGAGGTGCAGCTCTACTGCTTTTGGTAGCTCTTGAGGCTCTTTGACCCTTGCCACCCTTTCTATACACAGGTGTCTGAAGAGGGCTGTTAACTACTTCTGTGTACCCAGGACTTGTTGTCCAATCAGTAGACTCAGCATCATAATCAGCAGCTTCATTCTTCCGCTTCATAGGCTGATAAACACCAGATTATCACGAAAAAGTGAGTACATGCACAAGCCATTGTGGAAAAAACACACATATATTGTACAGAGAACCAATTTCATTGTGACGAAAACACCAGGAAGTTGAGAGGAAGCGCCTGATAATTGATAAGATGCCCAGTAAGAATGTCCATTCAGAAAGTCATGCAAGATAAAACTGTTTCAATAAAATCAAAAAGAAGGAAGGGAGCATTGCAGCTTAGATGCTAATTGCACCTGCTCCATCACCTAAGCAATCTAGAAACTGAAAAAGATATATACAATATAGGCAGAGAAATACGTTACGCGATGAACTTATTGTAAAAACTTATGGCCAAATTGACTCATAAAACAGTCAGAAGGCATGCATTAGTGGCCTAGCCCGCCAGTGCCAGGCCTGCCCTTTTTCCTCTCCACTGGCATTAGCTCCAATCCTACCCGAGAATGAGGCAATCAATCCTCTTCCCACTCATCTTCTTTATTTTCCAAGGGGATAGGGTTTAGTAGATAGCATACGCACATATGACAAAACAAAGACCTTGCATCTCCATGAAAGAATAGTCACGGCATAACATGAAGGAGAACATAAAAAAAGAGAGAAGTCCAAGCCATCTGCCTATGGCAAATGGGCATAACAGAAAATAGAGTTAGAGTAAGAATACACCAAATGTGATAATCTATTGCTGCGTGCAAGCAATACAAAGGAAAACGCTTACGCTAAAATGCTGAATGAGAAGTTCACCCGAGCGTGCCTCCGAGTACAACATATCAGATGTGTGGAAGCCAATCAAACATGTTATCAACATTGCAGGTGTCATCAGAAAAGTTAAATCTCTAACAGATCACTACAAAAATGAACACAACGCATGGTATAATGCAGAAGAAAGATCCACCTCAAACATGAGAATGAAATAGTGGAGCTTGATAATATTAAAAATGAGAATATCACTTTTAACAACAATACTAGAGCTGCATAGAGTAGATAGGTGACTAAGAACATGGATTGCCTCCTCTTCATAGTCACAGGAAAATTTCCAAGGCACTTGCCTCAGGTTCCTTGGAATTTTCCTAAATAATTTCTGATCAAAACATCTCTTCCAGATTAGCCTCAGTCACTCAGCAGTTCCCATATGCAGACAGAGACATTAATAACTCGTATCTCAATGCCTAGTACTAGAAGGCAAAGGAGGACATACCAATTGCAAAACTCATATAGGGAATCACAAGTTAGACAACAGGTGAGTGCACCAGTCAGCTCTGGCCATCCACAAAGCTGATTAAGCATTGAGCTACAAGAGTCATAAACTCATATTTCTGTGTCTAGTTGCGAGTTCTCTAGAGGCTCCACCAGTTGGTTAAACCATCATTGTGCAAGCATGCTCATAAGAATCTTTCCCTTGCCAAAGCCATCCAAGTTCTGTTGAAAGTTTATCTTAACAGCAATTATTGGAAGTACAACTGATCATATCTCTAGAGATAGTATGTGTTCATCAACACTTCCCAACTTCTCCATAGAAGCAAGCATCTTTTCTCAGAGTGGAGGAGTAAAGATGATGGCAGAAGTTTTGAAAAAACTTATGTTTCAAAAATTCTACAGAAAGAATAGCTCCATGCATCTGATCCTATTATCGTAATTCAAGTTAACCTAATGATAATGATCCAATAGTTTACTATGCACTAGTGCATATACATCCCCAATTAACATGGTTAAGATGACATCATTTTGGCAAACAGAAAGACCCATTTATCGCTGTACCATTGGAAGTTGGAACTATGCTTATAGCATGTACAACATGGATGACATACAGATTGTTTGAGATTCAAAATCTATTAAATCAAAAGAAGTCTATATGCACAATTAGTAGCACTGTGGTCATTTGAAAAAGCAAACTTATCGAGATCTAAGTTAGATAGCAAATACCATATTATCACAAAATGCATTCATTAACGACAGACACAATAGTCAAAGCTCAAGAAATGAAAGGAAATGAGAGATCCAATAGATCAACCAAAATGTATATGAATATCAACAGCAAATTCTCCTTGCAAGAAGAGTAAGTTGTTGGTCAAAGCAAATGCATAAGTGTTTCCCATCAATACACCATGCAAGCAACACATACATGCAAGTGCTTCTCGTCTTTCTTGATACACAACACTTTTTTTTGGGGGGGGGGGTTTCTGGTTATAGAATTGAATATCAAGATATCTTCACACCAACCTTCAAATTTGAATAAGATGGGAAAATACCCAGACATCCTTTATGTTTAAGAAGCCAACTCAATATCAGAGTGAAACTGCCATGGTTATGATATTTGATAAGAGGAATGAATCAACTCCCCTAAAGGTGTGGATAGAAATGTTCATAAATGAGGTGGTGTGTACAAGGGAAAAAGAAGGTGGAGAAGACATTCATGGCTGAACTTGTCAATAACAACAGATTAGTGTATAAAAATTAAAAAGGCAGTGGCAAGTGTGCGTGGTCCTGCTCCATGTGCATATATCAAACTTTCTTGCATAAGTAAGGCTCCAAACATATTTAGCCATCAAGTCTTGTGAGGCACACCAGCTACCACAGGATTTGCATTTCCTCTCCCTAATATGAATCTCAATAAACGTGCTAGTCACTTCCAAATTCCAATTAAACCCATATCAGTACTCAAAGAAATGTTTTCACACAGCAAGCAGAATATCACTTACGCAGCATTTACAGAACACCAAGACAAACCCATTTCAGAACTACACTAACAACCATATCCAAGACATTGACATCAAAAGAATCGGTTAATAGGAATGTGTGTTGTAAGTCAACTAACAGACATATGCTATCAGTGGAGACTAAAGGTTAGGAAGTGAATAAGAAACCTGCCTTCAGATGCTACATGAAACGAGCTCACTTTCCACTACTATCAGTTAATCAAACCCACAAAGAATTGCCAACAAAAATGCAGGCACATGCAAAAACAAACAATCCAATCATTGACCTTTCAGCAGCTCAACCGACATGCTTGATACTAAAACTCATACCCAAAAGATAAGAGTCAAGCAATTGAAACAAAAATGGGGACTCTTGAGCAAAGAACCCATGCACATCACAAAATGTTCCAGGGAATCTGCCAAAAGCCCACTTATTTAAGCACTAAATGCCATCTAATAGGAATTTGGAGCAAAAGCTTAATCAATAAATTAAGCAAATACCAAACCCATTAAAGAACCATTCAGTCCAAAAATTCCACTTCATAGAGTGAACTAATGAAGATCCCCAAGTCAATTTCTCTAAACATCATCAATTTAAAACCCGCGCAAATTAAAATCAAACACAAATACGAAAGATGAATGAAAAAGGGACTCACAGGGGACTTGACGACAATAGCTTCAGGCTCGGGTGGGACGCGGTGGTCAGAGAAGCGGTGGTAGTCGCCAGGTGGCGGCACAAAGGGCGGCTTCATCGGCGTAAACGGAAGCTGGCGTTTGGGTGGCAGTGGCGGCGGCGGCTGCTGCTGCTGCTGCTGCGATGGATGATTGGTGGCTTTAGGAGCCGACATTCCCGGAGAAAACCCCTAAATTTATCGTAAGTATGAAGCGATCGAAGCTCAAGTCGAGGGCTTGGTGGAGGAGGGGGGCTTTGAGGGGAACGAGAGGGTTTTTGAAAAAAGTAAAATTGAGGAGAGAGAAGGAGGAGACGGCGGAGGAGATCGGAGGAGGGAGGTGGATCTGGTGGCGAAGGTGGTGGTGGACGGTGGTGGGAAAGGCGGAGGGAGGAGAGAGAAAGAAGAAGAAGAACAAGAACAACAAGAAGAAAGAAAACGAGGGAATGGGGAACGGAGGGAGGGAGCGAGGGAATTTGGTTCGGATACAGATGTGATTGTGGAGGGAAGCACTTACAACCCCAACTTCATTTAATTTTCTCCTCCTTTTTCTTTTTTTTTTTTTTCCCCTTCTCAGTTCTCCCTCTCCATGTCTAGCCCCCTGTATATTTTAATTTAATTTAACCTCTTCTTTTTAAGTTCCTTTTGTATTTATTGATTTTTAAAAAGGAAAAAGAAGAGGGAAAAATGCTAGCGACTGAATGGCCCTACCCTCACGGCTGTGAAGAGTTGGATGAGAAGGAGACATTGAGATGGAATCTTTTTCAACTTAGATATTTAAGAACTTCAATTTTTTTTGGTTAAAATAGATCATATTTTAAGAATTTTATATAGCCAATTAATTAGTTAAAAGTCTAACCAATGTAAAACACAAATGAATCTTAGTATTTTGTAGAATAATTTCATTTTTATTTCATATTTTTATATGATAATGTCATTATTTAATTAGTGGATTGACTTATAGACGCGATTCAACTTTATCTTAACTAAAAGTAAAATTATTTAAAATACCGTACATCATGATAAATTGACCAGAAGATTCCCTTGTTTTATAATTTTAAATGCCACAATACATGATGATTTGTTGAAAATTGATATTGCAACACTTGCTAGTGTTTTCATATTTTTTTGGTGGAGAAAAGAGGGCTATTTACTTTCTCAAAAAAGGAAATACCTGGAAAAACAATTTATTAAAGGTCATGGTAGTACATACGAGTATTTTTGAAATAAAAGAGACATTGAGTAATTCCCGCCTTCAGCTGAAATAGAAAAACAGAAACAAGTCAGACAAGACGGCACGTGAAAGTTGAAACAGGCGCGTTAAATATGTGCCTAATACAAGACGCCACGTCATAGCCCCACCTCCCAACCCACCCAAACCGAATCATTTTAGCGCCCACCGTTAACGTTATACCTCTGGTGGGCCGGGCTTCCGTCCTTTGGACTGGGCCAACCGGCCCATCGAATAGTATCCAAAAGTACCCAACAGACCTCAATCATTGACATTGTGCATCAGTAGTTTAAAATTTGATGTTAGCATCTCAACCAGCAGGGAAGCAACAAAGATCATTTCATCATCAATACATTGATAAAGGTTCCGAAGCTTCGTAGTGAAAGGCCTCATTACAGACATGATGTAGAATTGACTAGGAACACAGCAGATTACAGCCCGATGGTTTACTGGACCTTTGCTCGTTTCCTGGCCAGGAACCGTTCTTTGGCAGCTGCAAGAGCGTCCTCACTTTTCTTATGATGGTCCTGCTTGGGCTGATCATTAGGTGGTTGCTCCCCAGGTGGTGGGTTGTCTTTCATGGAAGTGGGGGGAGGTGGCCCTGTACTTGGAGATGGACCTGGAGTTCTCTCAGAAATAACGGACGGTTCAAGTTGAGGTCGTCCATCTTCCAATTTTGAAGATGAGGCCCTGGGTGAGCTGTTGGATGGATTGTCCATCCCTCCTTGAGCAGCACCTCGTTCCTTTTCGTGCCTCTCTGGGCTCCTAAGCTCTTCTTTTGCAGCAACTGGTTCTTTTTCCGGCCTCTCCGGCTTCTTTGGCTCTGTGCTTGCTGCAGCTGGTTCCTTCTCCGGCCTCTCTGGTTTCTTTGTCTCGGACTTCTCAGAAGCTCCAAATGCAACGTTCTTCGAAAGGTTGAAGTAGAAATCTGTCAGGTCGCTCTTCTTGGTAACCTGAAAAGTCAAGAGAATGAAACCAATAAGATCTGCTTCAGAAAAATCCTTCCCCCAACCACTACCTCTATTCCTCAAAGAGGTTCACTCGTAAAGCATCATGAACTGCCAGAGATACAAATCACTTAGAACCTAGCAGATACAGGATAAATATAATGAAAGAAACCAAGTACGTCAATAACACAGGTGTCTAAGTGCTTCATTGATGAAGGATCAGGGAATTGGTTCATTCAGATTTTATACAGTCAATAAGCAAATCGGACAATATAATCTATAGGCCTGGGAAACATCACATATCAGGTAGTCAGGCAGCCAGTCAGGGATCAATATACCATTTTCATGGCCCAGTGGAAGAAAGGGATGAATTAAGGCTTGGATGGTTGGGTTTATTCAGGTGATCTGCATATCGGATAAAAGAACCTAGGAAGTGTGTGATTAAATAGTCCATCGACGAAATCCTGTGGTTGTGGCAGCTCATCAGAAACATTGGAGTGCCATCATCCCAGAATCCATCAGAAATACAGAAACAGCAATCTGATAAAATAAGGACTTCTGTTGACGAAACAGCAATCATAGTTCCCTTAAGAGTAAGGCAGTAGGCCTAGAACACCCCGGCCTCCTTCCTCTCTCCTGTAGGCAAGTGTTTACATTTTGGGCACTTGTATTTTGCACGTTTCTTTACTAATCAGGTTTTAACCACTTCAGAATATAACTGTCACAAAAGGTAACAATCACAATGTAAGAGATCACTGTCCATCAGCAACAGGTTGACTGCTCACAAAAATGAAAAGATAAATCCTCCATGGAACAAAAAGGAGGATATTGAGACTTACATCATCCCTCTCTTCACGGAGCTCACGCAAGCGTTGTTCTTCCATCCATTTTGCCTGCTCTGCGAGCTTCCTTTTGTAAGCACTCGTTACAAACTTGTCTTTATCTGCATAGAGGTGGTCATCTTTGCTTCGCTCTTTGGCAAGCTTCCTCTCATAAACAATCTCATGCTCCCGTTCTCGTCGTTTGGCCTTCTCCATCAATTTTTGAATGTATTTTGGCTGAAAATTTGCAATTGATGCGTCAAGTTAGAGCAAGATGTGCAGTACCTAAAGCTGGATAACTGAAGACTAAATTACCCACACAATTATTAAAAGAGTGGAGTACAAGACAGGATAGGTCCGGAGGGAACACAGTATGTAAATCAACAAAGAAACTAGTGAACAACGCAACAGCACTCCGCCCCCCGCCCCCCCAAAATATGAAGCCAATAGGTAAATAAATCTCAGCAGACGCAACTAATTAAAGGAACATCTTCAGTTGTTTAATCGAGGATTCAAAGGCATGCATAACTAAGCACGACTTTGATGATCCCCCCCCCCCCCAAAAAGCCCTCAAGTGCAATGTAATTTGAAAGTACAGCCACAGATGACAGTTGTAAAACAGAACGTACAACAGGGGGGGGGGGGGG
>JACYFF010031954.1:100814197-100831299 GCA_017589665.1 Selenicereus undatus
CCCCCCCCCCCCCAAAAAAAAGAGTACATTAAAAAAGATAAGGGAACTCTTCATCTTATATCCCTAAAATGCAACAGTTTGACAGATTTTGAGAAAGCTCAGCAAATTCAAACAGCCAACCACCACTGAAAGCATATAGGAGTATCGTTACACTATATTCCATAAGACTTCCGTTTCCTAGCATCACCTCTACACAGACCAGCAAAACAAAGCAACCTACCAAGAAGGCATGAAACTTCTCAAATGTGAACAATTTATGATGCTACAGCAAAGACTGGCAAGGCCACATAAGATACAGAGAAGTCCGGTCAAACTAGCTCACCAAGTGGGTAAATAGCTCAGCAAGCTTGACATGCTACCGGCAGTTGTACATTCTGTTGATATCTCATTTTGAGTTGAACACTATGAAAGAAGTAGTTGTTCCAAATTTCGATTTCAGAAAACTATAAAAGTACTTCTGAAGCTTTCAGGAAATTACTCTGAATCCAATACAAGTAAAAAGCCTTCTTCCTACCCCCAAATTCAGTTCACATCAACATTAGCGAAATAACAACCGGAACAATCCAATTTATTGCACTAGAAAGCTTTCTCTTCAAATTCAACATTGCTCGAACTATCTAATTCTTTCTTCACTAAATCAAACTCCAACCAAACAATTGGTTGAGTCAAGTTGAGGTTGGACCAGAAAACATTCGTAAACCCTAGCTACAATTTCTAATATATCAGCATAGCAGGCAGTGAAATTGCAGACTCAGAAATGAATCAGTGTCCAATCCCCAATCAGTGAACATATTCTCTCTCCATGTTCCACCACAACAATTTTTTGAAATCCAAGCACTACAGCTACCATGGTCATCAAAAGCACTCAAAAAACCAAACTTACTGGAACAATTGAAGATTATGCAATGAAATCATCCAAAATTCTATCCACAAACAATCAGAATTACAAAGATAACGAAATGTATCAATCAATCAAAAAGAAGGAGAGAAGTACCTGACGCTGTTGGCGATCCTGGGCTTTCGGCTGAACAATTTTGGATTTCATATCATCATAAACCCCATCATAATCAAACACTGATGGATCCTCTTCCAAAGCTTTTTTATGTTGCTGCTCTACCTGCACCAAATCATAAAGATTTCACCATCAATTTCCTGCCCTGATTTAGGAAAATCATCACTCTAATTCGGGAAAGATAGAGGGTGCGGGGGGGGGGGGGAGAGAATACATCTTTCAGGGACTTATTCTTAGCGGCCTGGCGAGAAATTTCTCGTTCGACATCGTCGTCGTCGTCGTCGTTGAATCCGGCAGGTTTAGGGATCGGCGGTCGGGCTTGCTGCTGCTTTTGCTGGGCTTTCGGAACCCTAAGTTGCAACCCGTACTTCTTGTCTTGCATGATTTGCGAACCCTAAATTTCTCCCGGAAATCAGAATTATAATTCGACAGTGGCAATTTGAAGCTGCCGAATGCCTAATCTCAGTTTATGCTACTCTCTAATGGCTGCCGCGAGTTAACCCGGCGCGCTGGGACTTGGGACCTCTATCCCGAGCCTCAAGTACCAAATTGGCTTATCAGACGAACCGCTTCTCTGCTGGGTCTTGGGCACGGAGCACCCGACCCGCCAACTCTACCTCTTTTGGGGGTATATGATACCAAGAACACTTGTATTGGTAATTTACAACAACAAATTCTCAGTGTGGGTCCAGCTTTCGCAAGGTCCGGAGGGATCCAACTGTAGGCAACCTTACCTCTACCGGTATTGCTACCCATAGAGAGGTTGATTCCATAAGACCCACAAAAACAGTTTTGTGAAAAATGTTTATAGAGAAAACGATTGCAAAACCATTTACCAAGTAAGAGAAAGAGGAAGAGAAAATGTTTCGAATAGCAAATAAGGAGGGAGCGGAGACATACTTCAACAAATCAGGGGCGCTTGGTGCCGTCACATCCCAGAAAAGCACGACCTGCAGGCAAGCAAACCAAAAACCGTACCCGCCCCACACCGCCTAAGCTACTGCCCCCTACGGAACCGGTCACCTACAATCCGAGACCTAAGTTATTGATAATTTACGCTTTTGGAATACAAGTGAGGATATTCACATCATCTCACAATTTAACTTTTTCTGTTTCTTCTACAGGAAATAAATTACCAATTTAGATCATCAAATAATATATTTCTCATAGGCCCATATTTAAATTTTTTTTGCTAAGTTTAGCCTTTTATTTTATATTATTCATTAATGCGCTAAAAAAAAAGAAAGTTTTGAGCAGATCACTGCAAGGAGATGAGTCGTGGATCACTAATGTAAATGATATTTTAGATCGAGAGTTTATCTTTTGGATCGTGATCCAACCAATGCAAGTACTCTAATAGGAGCACACGATTAGACAACTTACTCTTAAGCACCCGATTATTGTTGTCATCAATTATGTCAATGAAGATAAAAATAAAAGAAATGCAAGGAATGGAGAATTATAAAATAGAGGAAGAAATAACAAAAATTCAAACTTTCGACATTTGGACAATCAATCAACTACTCGATTTCCTTGCTTGAAGATACGATGGATGTAAACCTGATTCCGATTATTGAGGTAAACTTTTGTATCTTCAATTAGTGAGTGAATGTTCTAAAGAATTCAAACTTTTCCTTTTAACGTTTTGACAAATACTTGATTAACATCTTCAAACAACAATTGCATGATATGCTACTTGAATTGTTACCCAAAAATTATCCTGCATTATTACAACAACTTTCAATATGGATCTCTTTTTTAAACTACAAATTGAATTCTACTATTAGATTTATTGCAACAATTCAAACTTTTCTACTAGAATTCGAACTCTAATTAAAGATACAAAACTCTAATAGATAAGTACCACTGGAAACATCATTAAAACGATCCCGATTTGATAAAAATATGATGGAGAATGCTACTGTTTGGAGCGTTTCATCATCAGGTGACCATTTTCTTGTAAAAGGTTTGTAGAGTGATATGAGCCTTGTCACTTGATGAAGATAAATAGAGTTTACTATCATTGTGATCCCAAATCCAAGCTTGAGCTGCATCCTCATCATTCTGGATTATCTTAAGTACTGTTGATTTAAGAGAGAATCCCCCAAACATCGTACCATTCCAATATAATCTACCATGGTAGTCATCTCCGATCTCCCTAATTAGACAAGAGTGGGCTTCAATCTACTTGGGGGCTTTAGGTCGCAAATACTTCAGCAATGAAATCCCAGTTCCACTCATATGTACACTATGGTTATGTTTGGTAAAGAGCTTTTTAGGCACACAAAGAATTTTTTGGAGTATTAACTGTTTGAAATTGATTGATTTGCATGGTCTAATTGAATTACAGTAATCTTATTTCATTGTTGGTGAAATTTTGTGTCTAATGAATAAATGCATAGAAGCTTGTTTTGTAAGAAATTTGAGCCTAGCTATCTCTAGTAATGAATTCGAAATGTTTTGTTGAGTACTAGGCTAAATTAATGATGGTCAAAAGAGTCAAAATTTGAAACTATAGAGGATATGCAACATATGCGGGATTTTAATTATACAAGCTGTAGACTTCAAAAGTTCCTCGTCATTTGCTAGTTTGCTATTACAATACAACACAATTACAATACAATGGGGGGGAGGAATCGAACCTGAGATCTAATATACTTAGTACCTCAGTATTCACCACTAAGCTAAGATTTCATTGATTAATTGTATCATTAACTAATACACAGAACAAAGTTGGTTTGAATGAACGTACGTGTGGACTCATAATAAAGTGGTATGACAAGTATGGGAAAAAATTCAATCTAATTTGACAAACAAAACCATTTAATTATGTCATAATGTTGCTATTCACTATTAAAATGCTTTATTTTTTGTTCTGTTGGAGCTATTTATGTGTATTCGTACTTGGTTCGTCAAAAGTTTTGTCTATGTGCTTAAATGCAGCTCTCAGATTGTATTTTTCAGGAGTACAACGTATTAATGTAGTCTCTACAACACAAATAAGCTTACCAGATACTAAGTCTTGAACTTTCCGAAGAGTTTAAGGAAAAAGATATAATTGGTTCGAATGCATGAAATTTGGGGACTGAGAGTGAATCCAAATATCAAAAAGATGAGTTTTAAATTTGAAAAAGAGAGGAACTACGTAGATGAGTGGGTTAATATATACATTGTACTCTCCGAAATATAATATAATTTTCACTTCTTTTTTTTTTGCGTGCTGGATTTTGTTTCCCAAATATATTGTTAGTGTGGAAAACTAGAGATTAATTCTATAATTCCTATGAAAAAATTAAAAACATAATAATCTAGAAAATTAATTGTCATTTTAAAGACAATCGTGTATGGTTATTATATTATTTAACGAGGGATTCTAGTTCACCTAACAAAATCTTTACATATTAGTAGCAGAGATCGATCTAGGTTCACATTTCATTTATATCGACCATTATTAAGAGGGTACTCTTTAATACTAGGAAATAAAAAGGCCATGGTTGCTATGGCTCCGTTACTTTAAATAGGAGCTTCTAAATTTCAAATAAGTTCGAATCTTATAGCAAATGATATGGCTTTGAGATAAAGTCTTCAAAGTGACATTCGCAGGATTTCAAAGCATTCAGATTGATTGAAGGGGGAAAAAAGATTATCATCCAAGCGATTCACGTGAAAATCCAATCACTATGGCAATTGAGTCTCATCATTAAAGACATCAAGACTTTCATAAATAGGGCCAACATGACTAGTATTCATGACATCTACAAAGAAGAAAATTTTTCCACCGATTGGATGGCAAACAAAGGGCATCCTATGCATTTTTCGGGGATCGAGACATACAGTCGTTATCCCATTTTCTCTTCTATTTTAGCTATTGATAATCTGGGCAGAACCTTATGAGAAGGTTACCTAAGGAATTTCCATATGATTTACCCACCTCTTTAAAAAAAAAAAAATAATAAACAAGTGAAAAAGCCAATGAACTTCCACTTACAGTTGGTAATACTAACTCCCTAGATGGCGCCCGGATTACGTACGTACATGCAAAGGACAATTAGTAGTACTAGTACCAAACCTCTTATCTTGACCAATTAACAAAATGACAAACCTCTTACTTGACAGTGACTTCATAATTAAAAAAGAAGATGAATCAATACAATATAGGTGTATGATTGACCAGCGTGTGACCTTGCACATAAAAGAGACGGGGTAGCTGTATTGGTTTGGTGTCACACTTGACCTAATCAAAAGCCATGGCATTCATCAAACCAAGAGATCAGCTTGGTGGGATGATGAACATGATAAACAAGAAGAAAGAGAATCAACTCCTACGCCCACCAAGCTATGTTAAACTCAAAAGCCAGGACGATGATGATGGCCATGGCCAGAGCGATGAAGGACGAACCCCAAAAGGGCACATACCGGTCATGGTGGGAAAGGAGGAGGGCTCGTTGAAGAGATTTGTGGTTCCGACTCGGTTTATGAAGGATCCGTCCATGGCTGCTTTGCTTCAATTATCGGCTGATGAGTTTGGGTATGATCATCAAGGAATTGTGCAAATTCCTTGTGATCCAGAGTATTTTGAAGTCGTTCTTGGTAAGCTGTCAAAAAGGATATAGTCTATCTTATATGCAGTCATATTTCACTAAATTAAGTACGAACTTGTATGTAGATTTGGGGGAAGGGGGTTGCTTTTACTCAAGGTTATAGCTCTACATGATTGAGATATTGCTATTAATCTGGATCAATCTATTATCTTTTCTTATGGCATACGGCATTTTTCTTGATCTGTTTAGGGTTTTTACTTGTCGTGTGCACTCTTTTGTTAATCTTAATTGTATAATTTATGAAATCTCAATTATTAGAAATGCAAAAGGAAAGAAGGGAAGGGAATAGTAGTACCTTGGGTTTTAGTTACTGTACGTAGGTCAACGTTAATCTTTGAAGTTATGATCAATGAAATCTGAGAGGCCAATTGATCCTATCTATCGTAATATATGGTGTAATGTTAGATAAGGATGTTAATGGCATATGTTGTAATGTGAAAATTATGACCATGGTATTGGAAAACTATGAAGATTAATTGATTGAAATCTTCTTTCCAGCTTTGATTGTGTTATTAAATGATATAATCTTGTTCACATTGTTTTCTATTGCTATGGGGTATTCGGTAAAAAGTTTTTGGATAGTTTTTTTGGCTGAAAAGAGCTTTTTGAACCAAAATTAGTTGTTTGATCTAGTCAAAAAGCTAATTTAGGTGTTTGATAGAATAACTTTTTCAAACAACTTTTTGGGTTTGAAAATCTAATTTGATTAGCTTTTGAAAAATTAACTTTTTATCTCATAACTTTGTTAGAAACAGCTAATTTCACTAAACAGTTATTCTACAAACAGCTAATTCAAGTAGCTAACAGTTAATAGTTAATATAAATAGCTAACAGTTAACAGTTATTTGTCAAACAGAGCTCTATATATCATTCTATCTACTCCTCTTCTCAACTACCAGAAAACATGCATCACTGTGGATCTTGTTTAATTTATGTGTTCCTTTTGTTTAGGTTTTCTAAAGATCTAGTGACCCACTAAAAAATATATACATAAACTGAAACAATGCATTTAAAAAAAATCATACCCTAGAGATCACACCTAATTAATTAAATCGACTTGTGGAGGATCATATGTACCTAATAACCTAAGTTCTAGTCTCGTATCTACAAAGAGGCTTGTTGCTTTAAACCCTAGATCAAAAACAATTAAGGTCAACGTACCTATATATTAGCTATAAAAAGAAAGCACATGTATAATTATTAACGTATAAAGACTAATTAATCTTGGTTTAAAATTTTAATTAATTTGGTGAAGATTTGTACAACTCCAATGGGAACTTAGCATAATACCCTTATTTGCAACTATCAGATAATCACTAACTTTATTAAGCTAGAGATGCCACAGTGTGAGCCAAACTTCGTAATCTCACAAGCTCATTTCAACCCAATTCAAAATCATGAAGTTTAAATCCATGTTACTATGAATTTCACTCGAATTTTTAGGTTAAATTTGAGCAAAATCAATTTTAAGCATCAAATAATTCTAATCTATTGTATTATAACTTCTTACATTTCTACTAAAAGTAATCATTTAATCCAATCGCACATATATAATTCGAGTGCTTTCTTATTCTTTCTTAACAGATATCACAACAATCTGCTCGATTTGATACCTAAAATCTTATTTTTGGATGAATTAATCAGTATTTATCATAATCTGTAATTTATTTGAACATTGAATTTTCTGTAGAAAAAGAAAGTACGTACATAATAATTGTTTAAAACGAACCATAAATTCAACTCATGTTGACTTCTTGTTGATTTTCTTGAAAAAGTAGAATTTGAAATAAGAACATTTTGCTAAACATATAAGCCATGGCACCGTGGATGACCGGTCCCACTACTCCTGAAAATTTGAGGACTTCATTTATTTATTTATTTATTTATTTTTTTGATAGAAGAGTACATATTTAATTCGAAGACATGAGGCCAAACAAGATGTAATAATTGAGCAAATAACAGTTCAATTTGGCATAAGCATATTCCCAACTCTGTCTTCCTCATTCCACCTGTTGCCAATTTGATCCAGCAATAACGGCACAATTCAAGCCTAAAATAATTCAAATTTATATACTTCAAAGAGAATAAGATAGTGTGATGAAGCTTTCTTCCACATTTTAAATTTGAACTTGCAATAAATTATATATTATTTTTTGGATATTATTATGACCAACATAGATTTTACTTTTACTAGTTAGACTATACAAAATATATTTTTGAATCTTTAATCATATCAGCTTAGATTTGTGGGTGAGGTGGTTCTTGTTTATAGTCCAAATGATATTCGTATGAGGAGTGTGACAATATAAAATCTATTATTAGTTTTTTTTTTCTTTTATCTATGTTAACTAGATAACTGGACTAGTAATATTGTAATAACAAGTATATATAAGTTATAACAAGAGAAATGATTTTGGATCGTAACACCCTCTTATTGCATTATCTTAGTTATACTAATTAAGTGTAAATGGGTTATTAGGTATCAAAAGGGGGGGGGGGGAATAAAGATTTTTGAATGAAATAAAGTTCACATAGCTTATACATTGCTTTATAATTAATAAGAAAAATTTTTTATGATAAATTAACTTCAAGCAACATTTTTCTTTTTAGGATATATTCTTTTTGACTTATCATAACTACTTATCATCAGTATTTAGTAACTTTTAGCACAATTTAACAATTTTTAGCACAATTCAACTTAATTCAACACTATTAAGTACTTATTGAAAATATGTAATTGTATTTTTTCAACCATTCAGCATGATTCAACATAATTCAGTTTCATTTAGTACATTTCAGCAATAATTATCAATCAATACTTCTCATAAATCGAAAATAACATGTCCTTCAACAGAGCTGAATCCTCTAATTTTAAAGTTTTCTCTTGCTAAAAACACAATATTATAAGGGGATTGAATTTTGAAGTTTAACCCCCCCCCCCAAAAAACGCAGGTTGAAGTAAACTATATATGATGATTGATGACAATGAAAATCGTTGAAAAAAGGCAAATGATAATTTTTATTTTTCCCCAGTGAAGGACTAATGGTAATTTAGGCCCGTTCTTTTCTTTGAGAAATTGCAAGTGTGGAATGGGTGAGAGTGGGAAGAAGAGGGGAAAGGAAATAGTGGGAGTGGATAAGAGTGATATTTTTTTTTTAAGTGTAGGAAAGGGGGGAAGGAGTTGATAAAATAGGAGAGTTGACGTAAGTTAAGTATTTTATTTTTTAATGTAATCTTTTATTTGTGATAGTAATTACCAATGATAAAAAAATTTTGGCTGAAAAAATATTTTTTCATGTTGACTCAGGTACGAAATATTATTTCGTGGCCTTTGTTACCCAAAAAAATTGTAATTTTGTTATTCGTAAAACAAATTACGGATATATTAACCAAATACGAACAAAGAAAAAAATACAAATATGTTCAGGCCTTGTTCTTTTTGTTGATAAATCCAAATTTATCAACATCAATCTACTTCAATTCACATCAACCCACTTCACAAATTATAATAAAAAAATATCAGCTTTAGCCAATTTCAACTAAATTCAATCAATTTCAACTCACTTCAACCAACTTCAACCAACTTCAACCAATTTTAACTCACTTTAACAAAAAAATACACACTTTAACCTACTTTAACTCACTTCTACTAATTTCAACCAACTTCGCCATTTACCAACCTATATTTCCCAATGAAAGGAACAAACCCTCAGTACACGGAAAACAATTATTTGTAATTTGTGTGAAGAAGTTTCAATATTTTATTACTAATGCACACGGACAACAATATCCGCTCAAAATACACGTACAATACATATGCACTTTTCTGTAATGAATTACAAACAACGCTAAAAAAATTTACACATTCCTTCATTATGTGGGAAAAAACATTTGCAAATTTGGCCCCAAATTACGATGAAGGAAAAATAAATATTTTACACATACAGTAACAATTATCCATGCTTTGATGACATATAACAAATATTTTGTAACCAACAAAAAGAAAAATTTAAGCATATCTTCCATATATAAAATCAAACCCAAAATATCCACCAGTCACAAAAAACCAACATTTGCTTAACAAAGTAGAAAAAATTATTTATTCAACATATATAGCAAAAATTACGTAATTTACAATTTTCGGCATGACTAACAAATATTTTCATAACATTTGAAAAATAAATAAAATTTTTCATAATTATTATCAGACTATTCATGCACACAATTACATAAATTATAAAAGTTATCAAAATATAAAAAAATAATAATTATATATAAAGGTGGGAATGAATGGGTGAGAGTGTAAATTAGTGATATTTTTTTTAAAGTGTGACAAGATATAAAAAAGGGGAGAAAAAAGTGTATAAAAATAAAAAAAAATAAATTGGATCCAGTAAACTAAGAAAAGAGAGGGCCTTAGTCAAGTCTACATTCCCCCTTCATTTACTATTTTTAGTCAGCCAGCTGGATCGGTCAACACGCGTTGCGTATAAAAAAAGGCAATCGGTCAAGCCGGGAAAAAATTTCGTCTTCAAAGAAGTCATTCATTTTGTTAACAACTTTTTTATTAATCAACATATTCCCCAGAAAATGTCTACTTGCTGGTTATTGTAACCCTATTACGAATATAGGTTAAGGTGAAGAAGAAAATTGTGAATAGATATACTCTTCGATAAAATATCAGAATTACATACTTTTATTTGAAAATACATTTATTATAGAAATTTTGGATAATAATGTATTGTGGTTTGAGTATTAGATAATAATGCTTCAAACTTTAAACTTAGATGTTCATGCATCATCCGATTGTCCTATTTATTGTCTATATACCAAGGCAGAGTTTGAATGTGTTTTTATCAATGTGGTGCAACAATGTCACAATGACATACAATTGCATATGTTTAAGATATAAGAATTTATAAGTGTACATAATTGCATATATATCTTGAATATGAACTTACATCACCAACTAAGAACATTTTTAAAATCGATCTTAGTATATAAACAGTAAATATGTCTATAATGTGGGGTACGAACATCTAAGTTCAAAGTTGAAAATATTATCATCCAATACCCTCAAAATACAGTATATTATCGTCCAATATTCATTTATTATAAGATTGTTTCATAAAAATCTTCTCATAAAATTTATTCTATTTTTTAATTTGTATGACAAATATACATTAGACTCTTAACTATAGAACTAATGAAATAGAAAATGTCAATAATATATGTGGGAAACAGAGCATGTGCAGTGTTGATGAACTAGCCTACAAAACTAGAAAAGTGTTGCGAGATGAAGGGAACGCCAGGGTGAGCGAAATAAGACAAAATGGCAAAGAGAAAATTAAACCATACGAGTGTTACGACAGTTTACAGTACATGCACCATAATCAACATTAATTAACAACGGTAATGATTTAATTTATTCAAACATTATAAATACCCCCAACCCTTTCCCAATCACCAATATTTATTTATGTTAGAGAGTTAGAAACTCAATAAATAAGGGAAAAAACCCCCAAAAAAAAGAAAAAAAGGGGGAAAAAAATGAAGGCTATAATATTTCTTACGTTGGCATGCACAGCCATGTTAGCAAGCAATGCAGAAGGATTCTTCGGGCCGTTTGGCGGGCTTCCAATGGGAGGCTGGCAGGGGCAGGGGCAGGTGCAGCTGACCGAAGAACAAACCAAGTGTTTTCAGTCTTTCTTAGACAACAACATGGGCTCTTGTTTACAAGATTTGGCCAACGGTTTTCAAACCCAAAAGCTGTCAATGACCTCTCAGTGTTGCTCATATGTTACCAGCCTTCACTCTGCTTACGTCCCTGTTGTCCATTTTCAGAACCCCTTGTTCCAAATGTCTGTGCAACAACACTGCTCCGGATCCAATTCCGGGTGATAGTCAATTCCCGCAGCTTCAGGGTCTGCAACCGGGTCTGGGGCGGCGACCGGATCAGGGTCTGCAGTTGGGTCTGGGTCAGGGGCCATGACTGGATCCGGGTCTGGGGCGGGCGGATCCGGAGTCCGGAGATAGAGAAATGATTAGATGTACTGCATGCTACTTGTTTTAGGCGATTGGAGCATAGAATTAGGAAGATTTATGCCTCTAAATCAATAAGGAGTGACAAAATCCACTTACACATCTTGTGTTCTCTTCTACTCTCCACTTTTTTTTATTTTTTTTCCCCCGTTTGTTTTAAATTTAAATGTCCCAGATAGTGATACATAAAATATTACTGTCTGATATAGGTAGATTGACATGTTAAAAGTATATATGTAACTCGATTTTAGAGAAATATATTACATTTTTTAATAATTAATATGTATATCTTAATCTTATTGTTTCAAATATACTTTGTCAATAAAGTTGCACATTTTTATGTTTTATATAGAATACATAAATGATTTACATAATTGAAATTAACCTGCACGATGATAGTTTTTAAACTTACAGATATTACAATTAATGCAATGGAGAAGATTCTCAATTGAGGCATCGAGGGTCCGAGGAGAGTTGTCTTTCAGATTGATTGTGCTCAAATCGGTCAAGCATTTCATATTGAGAGTCCTGCTGGCTCATAGATGTATATATAATTTAAAAGTGCTATATTTGAAATCTATATGTTTTGATATAAGATATTATTTTTTAATATTTAAACTAGGCTGATATAACAATTATTTGATTCATGAAAATCATTTAACATTCAAGTAGATAATACGTTAGTACTCAATTAATGAATGAAAAGGGGCTAATGTAAATATAAATATCGTCCATACATAGAAACATATGAGATCATTAATTATTTCTCTCAATCATAAAAAGTAGATAATGTGTTGGTAATAATTGATTTAATACGGTTAAATTTTCCTTCTTTTTTTTTATTTATGAGGAAATTATCCACCACTAAATGTATTTTTTTTTTTTGGGTTTTAAACAAAGGTATCCACTGCCGATCGCAGTGACTAATTCACTCGCCCCGTGAGCTCCACTTAAGGGTAAAAAGCTAGCTAAGAATTGCTCTTCATTCCCAAAGGACAAGGATCGAACCCTTGACCAATTGGTTAAAGGACGAAGTGAATTACCACTACGCCACAACCCTTGGTTGTCCACCACTAAATATAGTTTGGATATCTATGGATCCGTCTGTTTTATAATAATTCCCATAGATTTCACATCCATGGAGTTAGTGAAAACATATTATTGTCACAAGGGATTCTTACTATGCCTTTATTAAAGAAGGGTAAAACATAATCTGTATTTAATTTTTGTTGCTCTTTTATGGAGTGTTACCTCTTAGGGATGAGCGGTTTCGAATATCCACTCAAAAAATAGAGAACTGAAACTGAAACTTCAATGGGTCAAGCCAATTCCTAACTATGTTTTTTATCCAAATAAAAAGAAAACGAAAAAGACAAAAATATATATAAGTCATCACCGCTCGAACTTAATTCTAGTATCTCATTTTGAAGCTAAATACCATTGAGGAAGTTAAGCTAAATCTTGAATATCATCATCAATTACAATTTCAAATTTTATCATCAAATAGTGTATACATATGCTTGACAACACAAAATTATATATTTTTTTCTTTTCTCTTTAAAAAGATCATAAAAAACCCTTCCTTGTTTATTTTTTAATCAGGGAGGAATTATATAAATTCGGAATCAACGTATGCATACATATCATTTGATCCCCGAGCAATAATATTTTTCCGGGACATCAAATTCCCATAGTCTAGTACTAAAACTAAAAGGTTGTCAGTGCACTACGTCATGTGCAACTCTACCCCCTCCCCCTGCCGCTCAACATAAGACCATGAATAAAAACTAAACGAGTCAATTAAATCTAATATATCCTTAACTATTAGCCCCACAAAATTATCATGGACAACCTTGGACTTGAGCCTTTGAAATAGCCCCAGACAGTCACCCTCAGATATGATATCAGTGTGGCCAGCCTCCTTTGCTTGTTGCAACCCATAGAAACAAGAGCGTGCTTCCTCCATCTCAGGATCTATGACCTTGCTTGACCCCAGCGAGGACAATGTCCCCATAATGAGTGCGAATTACAAAACCCCACCCCCAGCCATTGTCTCCAATTTTACCACCATCAAAATTTAACTTGAGTATCCGGGTTGGAGGAGGCCTCCATATGCAAGGAAACAATTCTTTAACCACTTCACCTTTTATATCTTCACCTCCCCATAGCTGCGAACGTAGGAACATGCCCTCTCACTCAAAACTTCCAAATTCTTATCAGGCTTTTGAAATATGAAACGGTTCCTCGCATTCCAACACTCCCATAAAATAGCAACAAATTCCCCAAGTTCATCGTTGTTCAACTGCTTGACCGCTGGCTCAACACAGTCACGCAGAATTCTGAGCCTACCGTCCCAACGGTGTCTATCAATAGAGCTAGATCCCCAAAGGCACTTAGCCAAGGGGCACTCAAGAAGGCAGTAGATATCAAACTCTTTCGACACCCACAAATGTCACATGACATCCCAAACGAAGGAAGTTGCTTTGCGATGTCACATCAGGTGGGGAGGATCCCCTTACAAGCTCTCCAGCAAAATAATCTAATCCTTAGAGGGATGTTCAAGCTCCAAATCAGGTCCCAAGTGCGGCCATTAGAGCTAGAGGAACTCCCTTACTCAGAGAGTGTCTTTCATTAATAATGGCATGGTATACAGTGGGACGAAGCCAGGAAATTAGGAGAGGGGGGTCGGAATTAATCTGACTTCTTTGAGACGACGGAATGGAATTGATATTTACATCATAATGTGATGGTAGTGGTGGTTGTGGTTGAGTAATATCGTTTCCACCTTCTTCATTCAACAACGAATTTTCAGATTTCGAATTTGAAGGTAATGACGAGTATTCCTTACCTCTCTTTTTGAAATATCTATGCATTTTTTCCTACAATTAAAATTAAACACATAAATCAAATATTTATGAGACCCCTAAACTATAACCAATGATTAATTAACATACAAGTCACAAGATAAATGACCAAAACCACTACATTTGCATCCAACAATTGAAATCCAATAATTGCATCCAACAATTCAAATAAATGGCAAAACCGTAGAATCAAGCAAAGCAAACCCAAAACCCACCCACGGTGTCTTCTTCAAGCCTTAAATATGAGAATTAAAATCAACGTATCAAACTAATCTACAAATTCAGATTTAACCTACAATTGAAATAAAACCTACAAATTGAGATTTGAGAACACACAAATTTGGATAGAGATCTGAGGTCGTGAGGGCCTAACTACGCTGCGCAAACAACAAATCTATTGGCAGCGGGTGGTGAACGATGAGTCGGCGACGCGGTGCAGGTGGCAGGTGGGCCGATGGGCGGTGGGGTGAGTTGGGTATGGGCATTGGAGTGGCGAAAAATTGAAGGTCGAAAGAGATAGCTGGCCTCACGACCTCAAATGTAAAAGGGCATTGGTTTTAAACACAAAAACAACAAAAAAAAGTTGGGAAAAAATAAGAGAAAGAGGAGGTTTGAACTCACAACCTCAAGCACACCAAGTTAAAGCACTAACCACTAAGCCATTGCAGATTTCATGTTTATCTTCAACAAATATAATACATATACTTAAATTTAAATTTTTTTAATTTTCTTACATATATATAATTTTTTTTTAGAGGGGGGTCGGGTGACCCCACTGACCCCCCTTTAGCTATGCCCCTGATTGAATGCCTCCATGTCACGAAATTCGAGTCCCCCCATCATCCTTTTGAGCACAAAGATTCGCTCCACTAATCCAATGAATTTTCCTCTGCCCTTGACTGTAACCCACCAAAACCTATTGATCGATGACAGGATTGAACTGCAAAGGTCATTGGAGAATTTAAAGACACTCTTTGCATATATAGGCTGGGATGGCTTGAGCAACTGCTTTTATCAGCACCCCCTTTCTCGCCTAGGACATTAGTTTTTACGTTTTCAGATGCGGTTAATGATAAAGAGGAAATGTTTTTTCCTTGATTTTCCAACAGCAGCGGGTAGGCCTAATTATTTTTCATGCGACAATATCTCTCGAATGTCCAGACGATGGGTGATATGGCTCCTCTTACCAGCACAGACTCCTTTGCTGAAAGAAGTAGTAGTTTTATCGAAGTTCAACTTTTGTTCGGAAGCCATCTTTTATTTTCGTAAAATCTCCTTGATAGCAACTGCTTGGGACTCTTCAGTTTGACAGAAAATCATAGTATCATCGGCAAAAATGAGGTGGAAAATAGGTGGTGCCTCTTGACATAACCGAAAGTCATGGAGAGTATCCCTTCCGATCCCACTAATTTTTTTCAGGAGGCCTAATAACCCTTCTGAGACAAAGAGGAAGAGGTATGGTGATATGGCAAAAACCCTTCCTTGTTTCCACCCAAAAAAAAGAGAGATCATAATAGCCATGTTAATTCGTACATACTTCAGCCAAGTGGTCAAAATCATCTACTAAAAATAAATGCAGCATGGAGCCTAATTACGTAACATCCATCTACCACATCAAGAATATAAGATAATTTCACTTTCAATTTCGTACCTTTTGGCCTGTAGGTATAGCTGCCGAACCCCACCCCCTCTCATCCTGTAACCCAGCCACACGCATGACCAATGCCATCACTTCAATAGTATTTGAAACATTTAGATATCAGTATTTAATTGCCCAAGCTAAATGATATTTACTTATAATTCAATTTGTTACGGACCTTTAAACGTGTTATTGAGGATATTGTCAGCCCTTGACATGCGTGCTATAGGCGGGACCTGTGTAGAAACCGTACCTTCCCTAAGTCTTGACACGTGCCCCAGAAAACGGGATGAAACTCTTCCATCCTCCGTGTAAATTTTTTTGTCTTTTGGGCATCCAAAATGCGGCGTTTCACATGAACCGTGTTGAGGCTACGCTGCGTTTAGGAGGAACTAGGGGAAAAAAAAAGAAAAATTGAATCAGAGATTGGGAGTAGTGATTTGAATGTGATAATTTTTTATTTTTTTTTGCTGAAAAGTTTTCTATTCTATAATTGAATTGTATTGGTTTTATAATTGAATGTTTTTCGGTTTTAGTTTTATTATTCAATTATACTTTCTATTCTATCTTCTTTTCCTTGTTTAACCAATACAAATTAAGTTTTCAATTTTTTGAAAATTTTAAACAAAATTAGCCATTTTTATGGTACAGGAAAATAATATTCCGTAATTTCAAAAAATAAAAACATTCATACAAGTTACAAACTTTAAATACAAATGCAAAATTAAAAAGATAAATAATAAAATATGTCTAATGGTGGGCTTCATGATAAATATTTAATTTAATTATTCTGGAATGAATTTCATTTGCTGAAAAATTGGAATGTAAGTTCAGAATGGTAAAACCCATACTGACGTGGCAGACTTGAGTTCAAAGTGCAGCATTCCACCACACATACAAATATATATATATATATATATATATATATATATATATATATATA
>JACYFF010031954.1:100831699-100865234 GCA_017589665.1 Selenicereus undatus
ATATATATATATATATATATATATATATATATATATATATATATATATATATAGACACACACACACACACATAACCATCGTTTATCCATATTGAATCGCTTACACAGGTTAACATTGTGGGATTCAAATAATGAATGAAATCTATTTTTAATATCTTGAGGAACTGATTTGTACTAGACTTAATCAAATTGAGGGTCGGATCGGGTTATGAGGATAGTCGGATAAGATTTTCTCGACTGTGATCCTACCCGATCCTCATGCGGGTTGGCATACCTCTAACCCTGACCCTGCAGGTACCATCGGGTCATCGAGTCATAACCCGACCCTCAAACCTTTCGATATAGAAAATGAGATTTTTTACTAAATTTTCTTTTTATTATGAAGGTCAACATTAAACATCTTACAAAATAAAAGCTCAAACGATAGCATAATGCTCAAACGAAACATGTCGCAACTACAAACACTGTAATGCGTAATTTAGTCATTAAACCAATAGACTGGTTAGTTCACTAAAATGACTACTCCAAACATCAGAGAGGGAGCGATAGAAGATTGCGACCCTGTCACATTTGGTAAGATGAATGGGGGGGGGGGGGAGATGCTAATTAAGGGGAGATAGGAAAGTGAAAGTGAAAGTGCAAAAATTTTTAACAAATGAAACCGAAAGTATCCTATTTTTATTTTATTTTTTAATTTTTTTTAAAAAAGTAAGGGTCAGCGAGTCAGATTAGAGGGTCAAAATATTTACTCAAGCCTGACCCTCATCATAGTCGAGTACCCTCAATTTGAGGGTTGGGGTGGGTTGGAGACAAAAAATGCCGACCCTGACCCTCACTTTTTCGGGTCGGGTCCCTGACCGTTGATTAGGTCTAATCTGTACATAGTCTTAAATAATTTTCTTTGTTAATGGTTACTAAAGATATTGCACGCAAGTCAGCACACCCTTGTAGGTCATGGTCAGATTGCTCAGAAGATTTGATGTAAAAATTTGGAAAATTACAATAAGAATCTGAGAGGGTGGGACACATCACTGAAATATAACAACTTGATATTGCTACTCCCTTTTAGAGGATTGTGGAAGGAAACCGACAGAGCTAGAGGAATACATATAATGATGATATATTTACATATAATTCAGTCTTAATTTTTGGGTTAGGTGGATGTCCTATCTCAAAATTGGCACCTTGTCACTCCTCTTGATTTTATTAGTTCTGAAGCACAACCACTAATGACAGCTTCAATTTAAAAACAGATCGCTAATTAAGCACGGTGTACGCATGCATTGATGAGCGCTAATCAATGATGTACTAGGTTATAATCTCCCTCTCTCTCTCTCTCCAAGTTTGAAATTTTCGAGTATAAAAAGTGATAAGTAATTTGCCCATTAGTTTTATAACTAAGAATAAAATTTTGAGTGTTATATATGTTTAAAAAGAAAATATTTACAGCTAAATTAATAATGCGAAATTTAATAGTAGCACTCTGTATGTCCTTCTAAATCTCCACATCTTACAGTTTTTTTAGCGAATGAATTACGACTAATTTGCTCAATAGTCTTTAATTGGTGGTTAAGATTGAAACTTAAGTAAACTATGTTTCATAGATATTTGATTCACATTTTTTTAAAATAAAAAATGCTAAGTAATATAACGATTGAGTAGTCATTCTCTCAATAGTTCTCTATCTACGTTGTCTTCAATGAGGATAGGAAAAAAAAAAAAACACAAGGAATACAAATCCATAAGGTAGAACCAGAAATAGATTGATCAAATTTGATCAACCAGCCTGCTGCTCAATTACCTTCTTTGAAAATATATTGAAGCTTGAATGTATAATTAATTGTAAGAGTTGAAGTAGATCTTTATAACATCAACTAGCGTTTGAATCTTCCCAGAAATTCGGACCTCTCCCCTCCGTGTTTTGATAAGCACTTAGTTATCATCTTCTAAACCAATTGAACTATATCTTACTAAAACTATTATTCGTACTCCATTTCACATCGCTGCTGCTTTGATTCACAATATCTTATCATGTTGTATACTTTTTCATAGCTCATCTAGTCTAGCATTAAGTAAAGGAGAGAATCATGACTAATTTACATTGTCACCCTCACCTCACATTTTGCTTCCAAAGGGAAGGCCTTTACTACATGCCTAAGTTATTGTAATTTTCCGATGGAGTGACAGTCACAAGACACCTGTAGCTTCTATAGGCTTTATACTCTTTAGCCCTACCTTCAATGGTCCATGGTCCTTGTGCCACACAAGACACAACGCAAGAATACAAGACAATCTCACTGTCATTATGGTACTTTTTGGACTGTGTATTGTACAGACACTACATAACTCCCCCAAACCCCCAAAATGATTTCCAACCTTTCTTCCCTCCCACCACCACAAGATGGCCAATGCCAATGCCAATGCCATCGTCACCTCACTCTTCCTCCTCTTTCTCTCTCTAGTTTCTCTCTCCACCGCAGCTTCCACCGTTACCCTCTCCCTTGCTCACTTCAACACCAGCCCACAACCACCACTAGACATATACCACCGCCTCTCCCACTTAGCCGCCGCCTCCTTAGCCCGCGCCCACCACATCAAAAACCCAAAACCCACCACCACCGCCGCCGTCACAACCACCAGTACCCCTCTCTCTCCTCACAGCTATGGAGGCTACTCAATCACCCTCAAATTCGGCACCCCTCCCCAGACAATGCCTTTCGTCATGGACACAGGGAGCAGCTTCGTTTGGTTCCCCTGCACCCATAACTACGTATGCAAAGACTGCAACTTTTCCACTGGTCAATCAGAAGATCGTCGGAGCATCCCCACTTTTATTCCCAAACTGTCCTCCACTGCTAGAATTGTGGGCTGCCTGAATCCCAAATGCGGGTGGATCCACAACCCGGATACCCGAGCCCGATGCTCCGATTGTGCTCTTAACTCCTCCAACTGCACCCAGATCTGCCCACCGTACCTAATTCTATATGGGTCGGGCTCCACCGGCGGGCTGGCCCTCCTCGATACCCTCGACTTAAATGACAAAAAAGTCCCTGAATTCCTCGTCGGATGCTCCCTCTTCTCCTCCCGGCAACCCGCCGGGATCGCCGGTTTCGGGAGGGGTGACACGGCGGTACCGAGTCAACTCGGTCTGAGTAAGTTCTCCTACTGCTTGGTGTCTCACAAGTTCGATGATACCCAGATGAGCAGCTCACTGAACCTCACCGGAAACTCCATCCCCGGCGATAAGATCGCCGGAATTCGTTACACACGGTTTCTGAAGAACCCCCAAGTTCAGGCTAACGAGCAATTTTCGGTGTATTACTACCTGGGCTTGAAGAATATAATGGTGGGTAGGAAGAGGGTGAAGATTCCACGCCCCTATCTATCTCCGGCCGACCCCGCCACCGGATACGGCGGCGCAATCGTGGATTCCGGCACCACTTTCACTTACATGGGGAGAGAGATTTTCGAGCCGGTGGCGCGTGAGATTGAGACGCAGGCGAGAGTGTACAAGAGGGCGAAGGAGGTTGAGGCGTTAACGGGGCTCCGACCGTGTTTTAATGTTTCGGGTCTCAAAACGGTGTCGTTACCTTCGTTGAGGTTCAAGTTCAAAGGAGGGGCAGTAATGGTATTTCCCCTTGAGAATTACTTCTCCATCGCTGGAAAGGCTGAGGCGGTGTGCTTGACGGTTGTGACCGACCCACCGGGCCGGGAGGAGCAAAACGGGCCGAAGGTTATTTTGGGGAATTTTCAGCAGCAGAATTTTTATGTGGAGTATGACTTGAAAAAGAATAGATTTGGGTTTAGGCCACAGAAATGTGCCTAAAAAAAGGGGCAAAAGAAATTAATTTTGGCAATATGTTTCATTCATGGGTTGTCTAATTGGCTCTTGTAAATTCAATTTATGTAATCAATCGTCTCGAGTATTTATGGTATTCATAATAGTATACTCGCACTCGGTGAAGGATAATTGAAGAGGCTAATAGATAATGGATTAAAAATAGATGATATCGAGATATTCAGATGAAGAATTGATATTACGAAATATCATCTTATCACTTAAAGCGCTGTTGAGTGAACTTTAGATTTCAAATCAAGCATTTTCTTGTGCGATTATCAATGTGTAACATTAACACCTAACCGTTAACAAATTTTTATTCAATTTGAATATTTGAAGTTGAAAATAAATCTAATATGAACACTCACAATATTTCCGCTAACTATAGAATTTCAACGTGAGATTTTTTCCCCTATTTATTGCTCGACTAAACCTAAATTTGATCGAAATCTATTGTCATTCAATTTATGTGTATCGAGAAATAAAACTGTTTTTTCCAGTTTCCAAAGAACCGGAATGTTAAGAAATTACATGATCATTGTTTCTTTTCCTATTTTCCACACCTCGATTATTATTATTATTTGGATTCTCTTTCTTAGAGTGTTACTTTACAATAATAGAATACTTTAGAAGTAGGATAAAATTGATGCTTAAAAGCTTTATTATTTCACTTTGAGCTGAAAAAAGCAATGCAGAATGTGGTCTTTTTCTGGATCAAAATTCCTTGAGTGATGATGGAGGGTGGCATCAACTTTTTTTTAGTGCAATATCCATCTTGACAATTATTCATTGTTCATTTTGTTCTACAACCAACAACAAACATTATAATCAGTCCTAGTTTTACATGATGGGTATGCAATTATGAAATTGGTTGAGATAAGCGGAAATGGATTAAAATGGGTTACGGGTGGTATTTTTTGTTGAAATGAGTTGCAGCAGGTTGAAGTGGGTTGAAGTGACTTAAAGTTGGTATATTTTTTGAAGTTGGTTAAAATACTGAAAATGAAAATTTGAAGGACGTGGGTTAAAGTTAGTATTTTTTATTGAAGTTAGTTGAAGTGGGTTGAAGTAGGTTGAAATAGGTAATTAAAAAAAACCAACGAAAAGAATAGGCTCTCGATGTCATGTCATCATAGGAAGGAATTGGTGCCACAAATATTTGTTCATTTCAAAACTTTAATTCCGAAGTTGTTTACCTAATCCCATTTTCCTACGAAAGTCGCACAAAGTTGTCTGTCATTACAAAATCCCAATCAGCAAGCATATGTCATTGATATAATGAAGCATGCCATTATGCCAAGATCAAATGTGCAATTGGAAAAAAGCACAAAAGTTGGATTTTTTTTTTAAATTATCACCTTTGCACATGACGGATTTACTTTGCTTTGATAATGGACGTCAATTTAAGAACTTTCTGATTCTTTGGAGCCTCTTTTACGCTTCTTCAACGCCATCATAGCTGAGTGTTTGCTTCCACAATACATATTGTAATTTTCAACCCATTACATTTCGGCATGTCATAATTTCGTTCTCTAGTACGTTTTACAAAAAATTCCGCCAAAAAATGACCCACGTTAAGAATTGTTGTATCTAGTAGCGGTGTAACTGCAATTGTCCTTCGAGTAATGTTGTTTTCCTCACCATGTTCAAATAGAGTACAAGGGAAAACATTTTGCTACACTACCCTCAGGTAGAGGAGTGACAACTAGACACACCCATCAAGAAAAAGAGTCCCATTCTACTAGTTGTCTTAATAACAGATGGGTTCATTGCACTCCACTAGGCCCCAAGGGTACCCCTGCTGAATTGATCTTGCTGTCACTGCTGTGTCCCCCTTGATCATTCCTAGTGGATGCTGACTTGCCGATTCTGACCGGGGAAATGTTCTTCATGTATGATAGAGGACCCTCAACACAGGACAGGACAATTCTTGATCTTGGTTTTAACTTCAAGGGATATTCCGCTTTCTAGTCATCTTTTGTCCACCTACTTGATGTGTTCTCTCTTAGTTTGATGATTTGAATCTGCATTTGCTTTAACAGTTTTTTTGCTTCGATTTCCCTTATCAGACCTATACATGTACCCTACTATTTCTAAAGGACAAATTAGGAAACAACGAAGTATGATCACTGTGTAAGAAGTAGGACAAGAAAATCACGTGAAGTGAAGCTACTATTGGACCCAGCTCGTCAATCTTGAGATCATCTGTAAAATGGGCCATCACCCAGACCTTTTAACATGTGCCATATTGCACAGATAGTATTTGAACCCCTTAAGATTACTTGTTACATAGGGTTTAGAGCTCAGCAATTTTGAGCACTGAATCAGCTAGTTGTTGATCATTTCAGGCAGTAATGCCATTCTTTTCTCAGTTAAAACTCAGGGAATTGAACCGTGTCAAAATCGCAAGCAACTGAAACGCGTACTATGGAGGGATTTCAACTAGTGTTATGTATTTCAACTGAACAGACTAATGACTCGCGATTTGAGACTACTTAATTCAAGAATTGCACAGATAATTGTGCATTTTTGTTGCTTCGGTTCTGTACCATCTTGCATTAACAAGAGAACAGGGTACTCAGAAAATCTTTCTTTTGTTTGCACAGACATTTGAAGAAGCCGGATACCATCAGAAGCTCAGGGAAGTTAATATGAAACTTTAATCACTTTGGATTTGCATAAGATCTAAATCGAACTTCTAGAACTGAGTTAATATTTCAATACAATCCTAGGCCTTCACCACAGTGCAACAGCACAGTAGAAAATGGGCGATATACAGCATATGTAACGTGTCCATTTCATTAGCTCGATTCCAAGAGTACACTTAGCTATCCTAACTAATCTTGCTGTGCTCTTTGTGCCCCCGGTCTTGATTTGCTTGTGGGTGCAGATTTCTTCACAGGACACCCATTCAAGGGATACACACAGGACAACAATTCAAGGAATCCACACCTTTCATTTTGTTGTCATTTTTTGTCCATTTGCCTTTTGTTTGATTTGAACCCAGTCACGGTGAAAAACAGTACGACAGATCGTATTCACATTCTAACTAATATTTTACATTTACAATTTCGACTCAACAAACTAATAATTCAACAGGCAAATAGTGATCCAAAACAGCTACTTTTATTAACTATTCATAAAAAGGTTTTACATTTGGTGTGCTTTACAACTATTTCCTCTTTCGTTTTCATCAGACACAGAACAAGGAAAGACACAGAGACGTGGAACCCCAGGACATCAGCTTAAGACTTGAAGAGAGAACTTAATCAACTTCTTCAATCTTAGGCCCAGCATTTGCATCAGTGTGACCATACCCAGCCTTGCCATAGCCACCACCGGGCATATCGGCGCCCTTAGGTCCACCAGCACCAGCACCACCTTGGTACATCTTAGCAATGATAGGGTTGCACAGACCCTCCAACTCTTTCAACTTGTCTTCGAACTCATCCACCTCGGCCAACTGATTCCTATCCAACCACTCAATAGTCTCATCCACAGCCTTCTCAATCCTCTGCTTATCAGCAGCACTCAAATTAGCTCCGATCTTCTCATCCCTGATTGTGTTCCTCATGTTATATGCATAGTTCTCGAGTGTATTCTTAGCTTCCACCTTCTTCTTGACCTCCTCATCCTCCGCCTTGTATTTCTCAGCATCTTTGACCATCTTCTCAATCTCCTCCTTGCTCAACCTGCCCTTATCATTGGTGATTGTGATCTTGTTCTTCACACCTGCAGTCTTATCCTCAGCGGATACATTCAGGATGCCATTCGCATCAATGTCGAAGCACACATTGATCTGAGGAACTCCCCTAGGTGCGGGAGGGATACCCTTAAGCTCAAACTTCCCTAGCAAGTTGTTGTCCTTAGTCCTGGCTCGTTCCCCTTCATACACCTGGATGAGCACGCTAGTCTGGTTATCAGAGTAGGTCGAAAAGATCTGCTCTTTCTTGGTGGGGATGGTGGAGTTTCGAGGAATTAAGACCGTCATAACCCCACCGGCGGTCTCAATTCCAAGGCTGAGCGGCGTGACGTCGAGCAAGAGAAGGTCTTGAACCTTCTCATTAGCATCGCCACTCAAAATCGCAGCCTGAACAGCAGCCCCATATGCGACCGCCTCATCCGGGTTGATGCTCTTGCAGAGTTCCTTCCCATTGAAGAACTCCTGCAAGAGGTGCTGCACTTTCGGAATTCGGGTCGACCCGCCCACCAAAACGATCTCATGAACTTGGCTCTTGTCAATCTTGGAGTCTCTGAGACACTTCTCCACAGGCTCCATACACTTCCTGAACAAATCCATGTTCAATTCTTCGAATCTCGCTCGAGTAATCGTCGCATAGAAGTCAATCCCTTCGTACAAGGAATCAATCTCAATGGTGGTCTGAGTCGTAGAGGAAAGAGTTCGCTTTGCCCTCTCACAAGCTGTCCTTAATCTCCTCAGTGCTCGAGCATTTCCACTAATGTCCTTCTTATGCTTCCTCTTGAACTCCGCCACAAAGTGGTTCACCAAGCGGTTGTCGAAATCCTCGCCGCCCAAATGAGTGTCTCCGGCGGTGGCTTTGACCTCGAAGATCCCCTCCTCAATCGTAAGCAACGAGACATCAAAAGTTCCACCACCAAGATCGAAAATCAGCACATTGTGCTCCCCTGCTCTGGACCCCTTCTTATCAAGCCCGTAAGCAATGGCCGCAGCAGTAGGCTCGTTGATGATCCGCAGTACATTCAGGCCAGCAATGGCGCCGGCATCTTTCGTAGCTTGTCTCTGAGAGTCATTAAAGTACGCCGGAACAGTGACCACGGCGTTCTTTACAGCGTGACCCAGATAAGCCTCTGCAATCTCTCGCATCTTGGTCAGCACCATGGAGGATATCTCTTCAGGGGAGAACTGCTTGACTTCGCCTTTGTAGGTGACTTGAATCATAGGCTTGGCGTTGGGTCCAGGCAGCACCTTGAATGGCCAAAGCTTCATGTCGGCCTGGACCGATGGGTCCGAGAAGCGGCGCCCAATGAGACGCTTGGCGTCGAAGACGGTGTTCTGTGGGTTCATCGCCGCCTGATTCTTGGCGGCATCTCCGATCAGCCGCTCGGTGTCGGTGAAGGCTACATAAGACGGGGTGGTCCGGTTGCCCTGATCGTTGGCTATGATCTCGACGCGGTCGTTCTGCCATACGCCCACGCAGCTGTAGGTGGTGCCGAGGTCAATGCCGATTGCTTTGCCTTCGGTTGCCGCTGGCATTGTTGTTAAATTGGGTGTTCAAGATTTGACGATTTTGAATGTGGGTATTGTTGTTGAAGGGTTTTTCTGCTTTTGATGGTTTGCTTTGATTTGTGATTTGTGTGTTGATCTGAGGAGGAGGGTGCAGGGGGCGGGTGCATATATACATTGAAGATGAAAGTTCTGGAGATGGAAATTTCCAGAAAGAATGGAGATTTTTTTAAAAGATGAATTGGGTTGGGAAGCAGAAATTTCCAGAACGCAGTGAGAAACAGAGGAAAGAAACAGGGGAAGAAGAAGAAGAAGAAGAGACACGCGGAAGTTAGTTGAGTGACGAGAGAGCGTGGTAAACGGTGGAATGTAGAGTGTTCTGGAGAGCGCGGGAAGCTTTGGGCTGCTTCGAACGTGGAGAAAACAAACACTAAGATATTTTTAGATTGATTATTAAAGACGTTACTGGGTAGATTATTACTTTTAATCGGTGTTGGTCCAGCCTGATGATGCCCAATTGGCCCACTACTTGTTCAGTAATCGTGTGATTAGACCCGCCCGGCGACTTCCTCTAAACTTGGTGGAAAGTCCACTGACTGACGGGCTGGGCGGGCCCATGCAGCAAACTTACCCTGTTCTGTTTTGGTCTACGAGCTGTGAACTTATATTCATTTATGTACGCATGAGAACCAAACTTGGACCTATAGCTGTACTTCTCTGGGCCCAATGACAAAATAAAGAGTCCAAAAATAGTGAAAGCCCAGATCACGTGCGTCTCTGATTGTGGCCCAAGTATGTACCGATAATCTGCATTGAAGCATAATGGATCTAAACTTGATAAACGGATCGTTCGATTCTGTTTTATATTAGACTAATTTGAGGTTGTGCTGGGTCAATAAAATTTTGTTAATCCTCAATGTCAGTTTGGATCATTTTTGTATCGAGTTGGTAATAATAAACTTACCTTACCAAAAAAAAATAACTTCGGCAAAAAATGTCTAGATCCGATTTACTTTAACTTAAATCAACGTGAATCTTTAATCCATTTCAATTTAATCATTTGAACCGGATCTGAAGAGGCCACGTCAATGGCTAAGTAACATTCTAGAAAGAACGACAGGGCATATCAAATAAGAGCATGGCAAGTGGAGGGTGGAAAAGAACCGACCTATTTTTTTCGCTCTGGCCTCGACAAGGTCGAACGGACATGACCACCAACCTTCAATAATTTCAGCACACACACTATTCACTAATCACTACACACGCAATGAACACATCACTATCCTCCTTCGTGAGCCGCAACTACACCTTTTCTGGTTTTTATTATTCTATTTAATATAAAAATTCTTTATCCCTTGAAACGGATAGGGCCAGTTAAAGTAAACTCGTGGGATGCTTTTATCTATGTGCGTTAGCAAAGTGGGCTTTGTTGCTTTCTTTCTGCGTGCGCACCTTTATTTGCCATAAAATTCATGTGAAATGAAAGCATTATACAACAATCTGAGTACTCGATTCTAAATTCGGATTCGGTTTAAATTCATTGGATCTATATCTAAATCTAATTGAATTGAGTTTGGGACTGATTCTAAAATTCTAAAACTGATTGCAATTGGGTTCAGAGTCGCTGAGTTGGGTCCTAAAACTTGAAACCGAAACCGAACCCGCTACTTGATTACTTGATCCAATCACTTTTTTTGAATGTCCGAGTCACGCAGTTACCCGTTGACATTAGGTGTTGTTCTACCGACGTTGCCATGGTTTCTAGCTATACGTTGATATGCATAAATCATTTTGTTAATATATAATACTTTGACAATATGATTTTTTTTTCTACGTGTGGAAGAAATGAAATACTATTTATCAGCTAACCAATTGGAGTTTAATGCATAATAGTAGATGCCTAGTTGCCACTCTATTAAATTTCATTTTGAACGATCGATTAATTAGCTTGGTAGGTGTATTGGTTCTCTCACAAAGTTACAACCACAAAGTTAAAATTTAAATGAAATAAAATAAGCAACATAGGAAAAAATTAGGAATCGGTACCGGATCCCAACCTCCCAACTGGTTCCAAAAAACCTAAACTTTGTTCCAACCAGGACCGATACCGGTTCCAATTTTTTGGATCCAGGACTCCTTCCTACTCAACCCTACCACCTACATATCTTGTGGATCAATATCAACTTAAAAACTGAGTAAATATATTTTACGTTATGATATATATATGACACCTGTATATATTGGGAATCATTAGTAGTTGCAGTATATATATAGAGGAAAATAAATTAATTTATGACAAACTAAAAAATTGAACCGAGCTGTTGATCAGATTCATAGCGTCAGTATATTAGATATGAACCATTAATTAGTGATTATGTTGATATTAATTTTTTATCCATGATGCCAACAACAGCACCTATGATACAAAATGTAATTTAAGAAAACTAATTTTATTGTCTGCAATTTATGTTGCATTTAAGCTCAATTATCCTGAGTAGTTTGTATCTTTGATCACGTTGGCATTAACGGTATTTATTATAGCAGACACAAAGTCTTTCTTCTTTAAAATATTTTTAAATTTTTTTTTGCGGGTCTCTTAGAAACAGCCTTTTTACGAATAGGAATATCGGTAGGGTAAGATTATCTACAACTGAATCTCTCCAGACCCCACGAAAGCGAGATTTACACTTAAGAGTGTTATTGTTGTTATATTATAGCAGCCACAAACATGGGACCCTCGAGTCGGCCCACAGCAGCAGGGAAGGAGGTGGTCAGTGTGTTCTTTAGTGGCAATTCAAGTCTAACTAGTGCACAAGAATTCAAGTTCACACGATAATTATATCATTAAGGACTTCATTTTCCCACCACCTCCTCTGCTTTTGTCCTAAACGTCGGTTCCTTAGCTTGCGAATTACATTACTGCCCTTCAATCCAAAGATAGGGTTATCATCATCCCACATGCTCCACCGTTTCCCACCACTCACACCGCGACATCTCACATCCTCCAACGTGGATATTATTATGGCAGTCCTTGCACAATTGTTTATACTTAATTTATTTCCATGTGTTTTTAGTTTTTACACTCAAATGAACGCCTTATTCGATGCCCTAGCATTTGAATTTGTTAATCTAACAAAATTGATCCAAAATGTAAAATTCATTTCGAATAATAAGAGTCACAAGTATCTTTTAGAGCACGAATGGCAGTCGGCTCACTTACCAACTCTTGCCGCTTGTAACAGCCGAGTGACTCACGAGCTTGACCGCGAGCCCTGAGCTTGTTCACACCATTTTTCCTTGCCTTTTTGTTTTGTTTTTCAATTTTCATTGGTTTTTTAGTTCTTTTTTGGGATTTTAAAAAGCAAAGTATGTATTGTAAAGTAAATTTATAGGTATTATTGTATTTGATAAGATAAAACCGACTGATAAGAAGACTACTAGAACCTTCCTTTTTAACTCATTGATAAAAATGTCATTATCATTGTACTCTTTTGAGAACGTTTTTCCATCAATAATTTAGTAAGAGTACAAAAAACAAATTGAAATTTCCATCCACAAAGAAAAAATGTCACTTAGCTAGACAAGCCCAAGGTGTCCTCTTTTTTCTCAATTCCCAATCCTCTCCCCTTACCACAATATTTCTGATCCTCTCTCCAACAACCTTCTTCATTTCAGCCTCCCTAAACTACAGAAATACAAGTATTTCTTCTCCCCTCCCTGCTTTTAATACCACACTCTCCCACCCACCTCTAAGGTCTAGCAAACCCACCACCCAAAAAGATGGTGACAGAGAAAGACTGCGGCCACGACGGCGGCGGCGGTGGGGGCGACCTAGCCCGCCGCATAGCTGGCGGAGTAATCTTCCTAATCTTCATCATCCTGCTCATAATCTTCCTTGTTTGGTTAATCCTCCGTCCGACAAAGCCCCACTTCATCCTCCAAGACGCGACGGTGTACGCCCTGAACGTGACCCTGCCCAACCTCCTAAACGTGACGCTCCAGATCACCCTGGCCTCGCGCAACCCGAACGAGCGGATCGGGGTGTACTACGAGCGGCTCGACGTGTACGCGTCGTACCACAACCAGCAGGTGACGTATGCGACCCGCATACCCACCACGTACCAGGGCCACAAGGACGTCACCGTGTGGTCTCCCTTCTTGTACGGCAACAACGTCCCTGTAGACCCCTACCTGGCTCTCTCTCTCCTCCAGGATCAGAACGCCGGTATTGTCCAGATGAACATAAAGATTGATGGGCGGGTCAAGTGGAAGGTGGGTACGTGGATCTCCAGTAAGTACCATATATGGGTTAATTGCCCTGCGTATCTCACTTTCGGGTCCAGATCTAGTGGGATTAGTATCGGGCCGGGTCCTGCCATGAAATTCCAGCTTGCTAGTAGCTGCCATGCTGAGGTTTCACTATGAGGAGAGAGAATTAATTGAATCAACTTGGGATGTATCATGTCATGTATGGAAGTTTCACTGCTGAGATAAGCTAATTAAATTAAGCTTATTGTATACTTATACTTCATAATGAATCAATCAAGGATCAATGGAAGGGTTTCAGGATTTGTTTCAATGTAATAGCTCTTCTGTATAATTATTTTTCAGTTTATTTTTTTACCAGTCTAGAATTGGGTGGAATATGCTCCAATTTTCGTTTTTCATGTGATGTGACTAAATATTTGTAAGGGTGGCAATATTTGTCCCTAGCCAGTTGGCAATTATGTTTTAGCAGGGCAAGCCTTTCTGTTCCAATATTTATGATTTCTATATCCATTTCCATCCTTGTTTTTTTTTTTAAAAAAAAAAAGCAAAAAGAAGTTTCCCACTAATTGTTTTGTGGTTGCTGGCCCAACAATGTTAAATAAATTAATTTTATGTCAATTTTGAAAATAATTTTGGTTAACTGAAAATTAAAAATTAACATGTTTTGTTAATTTTGGATCGAAATTGGTTCACTTTGTATTGGGTTCGTGTTTCTCTCAGTATTTTTAGATCGGATTAGGATTGCGTTATTATATCGGGTCAAATTTTTTCATATCTAGTTTTAGTGATAGTTAGGTATAATATAAACAAAAGATAGATTATGATATTTAATTTTGTAGACAATAAAAATTGAAAAAGGAGGTGCATTATATTACGTTATGTTCACTAAATATAATCTTATTTGCTAAATTGTGGGCAATAAAATTTTTCAAAAGAAAAAAAAAAACAATTAGTGTCGGCACAGACGATCAAAAAGATTTTTTTTAAAATTTTTTTTGAGCTTCTGACCTAATAAATTCCGAGAACCTTCTCACTTTCTCAGCATCTATTGCAGCAACCATTTTTCTTTTTTTTTTCTTTTTTTTGGGGCTGAGGCTGACTGAGGTAAGACTGGTTGAATAAACAAAAGCTTATTGGAATAATAAAATAAAGTAAAAAGAGCAACAATAAAACGTTAATTAATAACAACTGGACTATACGTGGCTGCTAGGACCGTATGTATAGGATCATGTTCCTTGTCTTCTTGACACTAATTAATGATGCTTTTCACATTAACCTCAAAATTAGCTTTCTCTGAATTTAATGACCTCTTTAATTAATTGTTGAGTCTTTTTCTCTCCGTGTGGTCCACTGTCTTGACAATAGTGACGTACAATATTTTTTGATTTTGATCACAATTTGATCTGATTTGAATCGAAGTGACATAATTAAATCCAAGATGAATTTAAATTTGCCAATGGAAGGCTGACAAATATACCGATTATTTATTTCCAATGCAATTATAGAAGTCGAGTTATTGTCGGTTTAATAATAAGTAAAACTCTTATATCACAGATTTACTTTATTCATAAGATTCGAACTTGAGACTTTGCTTAAAAGAAACAAAGAATGTTATAGCAAAAAATACAAAGAAAAACACATCATAGGGCAGCTTTTTACATTGAATTCACGGGTCGTTTCTCAATTGTCTTAGATCATTAGATGGGTATCATTGATTTTCTCTTTTCGAGATTCAGTATAATTGCATAGGAATATTAATGCAAAAGACATGTTTTTATGCAGATAGATGTAGACAATTCAGTAGTGAAAAGAACTGATAATTGTGTGCCATATCTCATAAGGAGACTAACAATTGCTAGTAATGAATGAATCATTGTGCTAATCCAGTGGCAACCCTTTGCTCTTAAGGCATGGAAACAGTGGTAGACATGCTTTTTTTCTTTTTCTTTTTTTTTTAATAAAAAGTAAGTAATATAATTTAGGAATTAAACTATATAGTAATAGCTTTTGCTTGACTATCTATTAGTCCTTTTGATTTTATTATTTCACTACTAGTGTTAATTTCAGTGATAATATGTATACGACTAATACGTGCTTATATGTTACAGTCAATAATTTGAATTAAACAAAAATAAGAAAAATTCAGACTTCAACTAATTTGGACCAATCTTTGCACCTTACACTAGAAATATGTGGCTCCTATGAATGCATTTTACACCACAATTTTCACAGATACTCACGAATTAGTATATATACAATTTTTTGGGGGGAAATGACTCAAATTACATGTATTTTTTACAAAGCCTATATTATATACCTAGAAGCGCATACTTTTATAAGATTCATCAGTAAATAAATATTAAAAAATAAAATATACGATAAGTATACTCTAAAAAATATATAAATAAAATATACAAGTACGTTTTTTTATAAACATTAATGAAGTCAGGACAGTTCTAGATGTGAGATTTCATATGACAATAATTCAACCGTACCGGATATGTGAGACTTGGACTTTTGAAGTCTTGAAGCATACCTCTAACGGCACTATTTTCACTGCAATTTTTATTCTTCTTATTAATTTAAATTTTCTTGATGGTTCCACACGGCAAATCTTAAATGCATGCAGTTAGCTTCGGGATAATTGAGATTAATTTGCTTCAATAAGGCAATTTCTTCTTCTTTTTTGGGGGGGGGGGGGGAGAAAATTTTATTCATATGTATACAGTGCATTTAATGGCCTCGTTTCTATATTTTTTATTTTAGTATTTCAGGAAATCCACGAATATTTTAGGGAGGAGGACTAGGTCAAACCAATCAAATTATATCTTCACAATATATTTTTTGTTAAGCTTGTATGCTATAAAATCATATTATGTATAAATGTAATAGTTTGTTTTTTTGCTCTCGACACACAGTTAATTAGATAACGAAAAAAAAAGTAATTATATCATAAAAATTAGGTTACCTTTATCTTTTATTTTTTTGATCTTTGACTTTTTGTTTACCAAAGTCGAGCTACTCTTAGCCTATAAAAGGATAGAGCTTCCCTCGTGTAACTTTGGTTTTACATAAGCAATCTGGATTGAAGTTTGCCTAAGGAGTTAAGTAATTTTTTTCAATCGAACCGAACTGGTTAATTGATTTTTTGAATCTAACTTTTGAAACTTTTGCTTTTCACGTCTCACACCCACTTGCCAATAATGTTATTTTTTAATTTTAAGCTAGATTGCAGAACAATTCTGACAAGTATCTCACAATCATCAAAATTTAGAAGCACTAATTGCAGCATCATAGCGGTTTAAGTACTAGTATTTAGAAATTGGCCAAGTCAAATTTCATCTTCGCATGATTCACCCACGTGAAAACTGTATGTATGTGACGGCTACATCAACAAAATCAGAACCATATTAATTTCCAGGCACCTCTGCACCCTGACAAGCCTAATATATAGCCGTTGATGCACGGAGAGAGTTGATACTTGATAGTTAGCATCAGCGTTTATGCTTTGATAGTGCCATGTAACGTTCCCTTGGTACCTCTTTTTCATCCATCTAAATTCAAACATCGACAATTGAAGGTGCGCGTACACAGAATGCTACATGTCGCACTACAGCATGTTTCGATAGCTAGCCGACCCGGATTAGAAACAATGTCTCATATAGTCATTTTCCATAATACTAGTACTAATGATTGAGATTTTCATAATACTAGCATTAATAATTGAAATTTTCCACAATCCCAGTTTATCAATACCCGTTCTGTACCTGCTCCATATCCTTTTCATATGAAACCCGTATTCGTTTATTCAAAGTTCTAGTTTGTTGTTTAGATTTAAATATTTTGCTAGTTGCTTTGAGTTGAATTATATTCAAAACTTTAATGAGACATTTTGTTAGAAGCTATAATTATCCAATGTTTTTAGATGAACTTACTAGAGAGATTCAGGGGGAGGTTCCGTGGTGTATGCTTTTTGCAGATGATATTGTTCTTATTGATGAGACCAGGCAAGGGGTGAATGACAAGTTGGAGAGTTGGCAGCGTACGCTGGAAGCTAGGAGTTTTAGATTGAGCAGATCAAAGACGGAATACATGCATTGTTGTTTCAGTGGAAGGATAGAAGAGGGGGGAGAAGTCACCCAGGATGGGAGACACATACCTAAGGTAGATAAGTTTAAGTACCTTGGCTCGATCATCCAGCAAAATGGGGACATTGACGAGGATATTAACCAGCGCATAAGAGTGGGCTGGCAAAAATGGAAGTCTGCCTCAGGTGTGCTGTATGACAAGAGGGTGCCCTTAGGATTGAAAGGCAAAGTCTATCGGATGATAGTTCGACCGGCTGTCCTATATGAATCGGAATGTTGGCCCTTAAAAAAGACACAGGTTAAGAGATTGCTGGTAGCTGAGATGAGGATGGTCCGGTGGATGTGTGGTTTTACGAGAATGGACAGAGTTAGGAATGATGTAATCAGGGACTTAGCTAAAGTGACCCCCATAGAAGAGAAGATGAGGGAATCAAGACTCCGATGGTTCGGCTACGTCAAAAGGAGAAGTATGGCGGCCCCAGTGAGGCGGTGTGAGTTAATCGACGTCCCCGGTGGTAAGAGAGGAAGGGGTAGACCGAAGAAGAGTTTGGACGAGTTGATTAGAGAGGACTTGAAAGTAGTGAGTTTGACGGATGACTTGGCTCAGGATAAGAGGATGTGGCGAAGTAGGATTCGGATTTTAGATGGTAGAGAAGCGACTCTGTAGTTGTTTGTAACTGTAGTGGTTTAGTGCTGGTAGGGGTCTGTCAGGCTCGTATGCAGGTTGAGCTTTTTTTCTGGGAGTGACAGCAGCTGCTTAAAATCGCGTGTTGAGGTAAGTTCTTTCAACTTTCTTTCAGTTTCAGCTTCTTGGTCACTGTTTCTCCTATTTGAATGCTTCGCAAACGCTGTCTTCTATAAAACTTTTTCACCAAACCTTTTTCGTGGGTCTCTTGGAATCAACCTCTCTACGGGTAGGAATACCGGTAGGGGTAAGGTTGCCTACAACTGGATCTCCCTAGACCCCGCGAAAGCGGGACCCACACTAGGAGGTATTGTTGTTGTTGTTGTTGTATAATTATCCAATGTTAATTTTTTACTTGAATTTGAAAGTTGTATTTGGTGGATATGGTATTTTGTTGGAAGCTTAATGTTCATATGACATATCGCCTATTTGATGTTGAATATGGATATAAAATGAGTTTAATCAATTCTGTTTTATATGTACCCAAATAAAACTTGCACAACCGCTACACTCAGCGGGTATGTGTGTGAGTATAAGTATAATTTTATAATACCTTATAAATATGGGTACGAGTATTAATTTTGAAAATGGGTATAGAAAAGGGTCCCGCTAAACCCGCCCCGTTCCGATCTCATTGCCACCCCTAGCTGCTCTATGCCATTCTCCGCACCCAGGTTCGAATTTTGAGGCAACTCTATTGCCAATTTATTGGTATTGGAGGGGAGGGCTAGGACTTGGGCCTCAGATGTGTTCCCCTTTTTATATGGGCCTATTGACGCACTAAGACTGTTTCTGAATTAGAGTTCTAATGGATGACCCGTACTTTACAGTATCCAAAAAGGAGGGGGAAAAAAATAATAAAAAGTCAAACGTTCGCCATGGTCAACCCTATGGCTCTAGAACTAACTTTTTGGTTGTATCCATCGCCCACTACAGACTTTTGCACAAATTGATGTGCATTATTGAATTTAAAACTCGTGTTAACATAGCATTGAGAACACAGATGAGCCTAATGCCTAAGCATAACTTCACAGCGGTTGCAGAAAGTCAGAATCTTGAAGACAAGTAGATTTGAGTTTAATTTTAGTTAGCCATGACAAATAGTGGATCTTTTATTTTTATTTTTTCGGGAGAGCAAGGGTTTGATTAGATCTAAATGAATTTTGTGGTAAATATTAACTTACAATCATGTCAACAAGAGAAAATAGTTTAAGGCTTTTTTTTGGGGGCAAAATGATGAGTGTCTTACTACAAGACACTTCATAAGTGTCTTGTTTTGAGTTAAAAATCATGCTATTATGTTTTTAAATTGAAAAAATGGATGGACCGAATAGCAGAAACATAGTACAACTTATAAATTATATAAAATTATTTTTTTATCCATAATTTATCAGATTTCTAAAATACGCGAATCATATATACTTGCGGATATGATTGATGTGATTAGGGTATCATTTAATATTTTATCGGCGTAACCGATAAATATTTAAAGTTAACAATTCATAATTAAGAGTTATCATTGAAACATTTGTGATTTTAAATCATAAAATAAGTTAATTGAGTGTCTTGCAGTAAAACATATATCACTACCCTTTTTTTTTGTTAGAAAATTCGTATAATTTCTTCAAAACTTTGGTTGTTACTTTTAAAACATCAGTCAATTTGAGAGAAACTGAGAATAAATCTGGCTTTGTTTTATGTCAACCCAGCCATCAATTGCATTACATCTCATTCGTCTTTGATAGGAAGGTTTCCACAGCTCGTGACCCAAGGCAAATACGATGAATTGTCTAGAAACCCAATAAAAGATAAGAATCTGCCTTGTTTCTGAAGATCAAAGAATGCCTAGGAGCTTCTGTGTAATTTGCAGTTAGCCAAATCCACGGACATTTCAACTTTTCAGCAGGAAAAGAAGATGTTTATTAAAAACAAGGAAAAGGCCAGGGAATAAAGTGAGGAGAAACGGTCCCAAAGTCGTGGAAAACTTAAATGTCCACGCCACAGACTCAGCACGCATGCTGCAAGCAGTGCTTTTCATTTCTCCGCACAAGCTCAAAGCACCCAAATAGTAAGGAACCCATATAGGAGTAAGAAGTAACTTTCAGTTCGTGGCAGCGCAAGAGATCTATACACGGAGTTCACGTGATATCTCCAGTAGGAGAAAGGTATGACTTAGCATTACCTAATCCTTTCTCAATTCAATGGTGTAGTAAAGATTGCAATCAAGGCAAGAGATTTAAAGTGATGGACACAGGAAGGACGCAATCACATTCATCAGAGTAACGATAGTTATTAGGTGCACTCTTGAAAGAGGAAATGTGCGGTGCCGTGTGGAAGCTGGGGAGTGCATTAAAAATGGAATAAAATGTCACTTTTGAAGTTGATTGAGAGATGGTGTGATACCCAAACCAACCCTCTCTCTGTTTTTTTTTCCTTTTTTTTGGGGTGGGGGAGGGGGGGGGGGGGGGACAAAAAGAATGGTTCCCTAACTAGACGGCCCATACTTAATAGTCCCCAAACCCATGCAAGCCCGTAACATCCCATGTCCCCATTGACTTAGCGCATCCTCAAGGACTACTAGTGTAAACTGTGAAGGCCAAGCGTTGTGAAGCTCAACCTGAATGGTTAATACTTGGATGCAGAGGTGGAAAACAGTGTTAAAATTGATTCAATTCTATTATATGCACTCCCTTCAAATTTATTCGAATTCTTTTTTTTTTTATCAAACTACTTTTAAAAGAATTTGGATAACTATAGAAGGATCTAATGTCAACCCATTTGTAAACTCAAATCCAACCAATTAGAGCCATCTATCGGCATTATGTACAAGACAAATGATAGCACGATCATGAACCCCTTTTAGACTGATTGAAACTATATATGCAATGGATTCGGGCAGTTTTAAGTCTTTTGTAATAAGATCCAAATGGGCTTATTGGATCCGAAGCTACCAAACCCCAAGGGGGGGGGGGTTGAATTTAAGCCGACTCTTAACTTTGAACTGAAGCTAGAATATAGCAGAGGAACCACAAGACTGTAATAGAAGACACAGCATGCATTACTCCCGTTATTCATCTGTCTAGGAAAGCTAGTTTAGGGTGGTTTTCAATCTAAAAGCTAAAGAGTATGCTAGAAACTGAGAGACAATCTTCTGCATACACCAATGTTCCCTAGGTATGTTCAATATTACAGTACCTGCAATATCTACACATGCACAGACAATCCGTGTCTTCAATCCCTCCGCCCTAGTTACAGATATCAACCTTCTCTAGCACTCGAGCACATCGATTATCTTCCAAGTTGATATCCATCAACATAACATAAAAGTGAGCTCAGTGTGGTCACACCATCGAGGTAGCATAATAGGGAGTTCCATGGCAGCTAATAATCAGAACAAGTAGAAGACACACCAGACACAGGCATATTGGCACCTAACAACCACCATACCCTTGTCACATTTTCTAATTCTCCATATTTGTCAACCCTCATGAATCCATTCCTCCAGACCATGTAACGCATCCAATTCAGAATTGTCCACCCCATTCGACCTTTTGTAATTACTAGCACAATTACATGGCCTCCAAACATACATATTCCAAGCTCCAAACATACACATTCTGTATCACCACTGTTCTCTGGTCAGAGGCTGGTTATGCCGCTCCATTTCTATCCTCTCCCCATACCCATACCATCTGTCCTCTTCTCTTCTTCCCATACTCTTTAACTCTATTGCTCCCATTCAGTGCCATTTTATCTCCCTCATTTTCCGTTTCCACCCATCATTATACTAACTTAGGGGTTTGGACCTTACGCTACCTTTGGAGTACGTATGAATACTAAGAAATGCTAGAATACATTAAAGATGAGGGGATAACATACAGGCATATACCCAGGTACTGGCATTGCTTGATCATCAAGCAGAGAACACATTAACAACATGAACAACAAAAGAGACCAAACTTCCAGAATTGCTTGACAAAACCTACGCCCGAAGCAACGGGCTATCATAAAAAAGTTTATGGAAAAAATGATACCTATTGATGAAATTTCACAGCCCATGCATCTTTCATTCTTTCTCTACAAGCAAGAAGTGAGCTTCTACCCCAACTAGCAAACCTTCCAGGAACCCCTGTTGTCTATGACCTTGGCATAAAACCAATAAAGATAGCACCTTGATCAGTAGCACAGTTTGGCACCGCATCCCAATAACTTTAGGAATGCAATGATATCCATTCCTAAAATTATCCATGAATTCGATCAAATGAATGATCTTTTCTCAATTGCAAGCAGGAGAAACACAGCAAAACCAATAACAAACAAACCCAACAATCAAAACAAAGCAATGAGTAGAAATCACAAAATTACCAGCAAAGAATTGCAACACAATCAGAGAAAACCAACAAACTATACAGATTCTAATTAACCCAATTTGCAACTCGTAACATCCATCTGTATCTACAAGCACAGCACAGATTAAACCTACAGATAAACAATCAAAGATTTGAAGTATTTCTCTCTACCTCACTCTCAGTACACATAAAGTCTTGCAAGAATCAACAAGAAAATCACCCACCTGATCAGCTTAGATCCCAACTGCACAGCGTCTGGGCCCACCGGACAAAGCCCCAGCGCCGTTGGACTTCATCGCCACCGGCAAATTATCGCAGAAAACTCTGAGAAATCTCCGGCGAGCCCTCCACCCGCCGGCCTTAAACCTAACGAACGCTAGCACCTGAACATCGAACTCAACGGTCCCTTTCGATCGATCCCCATTCAAATCCCCGACCAAACCGCCCCCAATGTAAGCAGACAACGCCGCAAGCTCGGCATCCAACCCAGATTGAGATTTCGTTCCCTGATCGAACGGCTGGAGTGAGTTCCGGGCGATCAGGGAGTCCTTATAGAATACACGCGCCTCCACCTGATCATAGTACACGTGAAGCTTGTGATTAGGGTTTCCGACGGTGAAGTGGATGTTGAAGGTGGCGGAGATCTCGGAAGCAGTGGCGTTGAGGTGGGATACGGAGACAGAATCTACGGTGAAGGTGGGGACGCGTGGGCGCAGGACCAACCACACGATGAACAGGATGGTGCCGAAGATGATGAAGACGGCGATGAGGGCGGCAAAGAACCGCCGGAAGAAGGTGGCGCGCGGAGTTTGGTACTGCGGCGTGTAGTATGGGTTGTGGTTTGGGTAGTAGTAGTTGGAGTGAGGTGGGGGTTGTTGTGGGTACCCGTTTTGGGGCTGGGCCGGGTAGCCCGTGGCGGGGCGAATTGGGTCGGTCATCGGAGATGGGTCGGACCTGAGTTGAGATGTCAGATAGAGAAACCGATTCCAACGGCGGTGGGGCAGGAGGAGCTGGGATCGGGACTATGAATATATCAACAGCGGGGTTTCAGATTTAACCGCAATTTTGTAGAAGAGAAAGCGAGTTCTGGAAAGTGATTGAAGTTTTCTTCCAGGGGAGGAGAGAGAATATACCAACCACTAATTTCCATTGATATTCGTATTCTTTTCCATACTGTAAATTTTATGGAAATTTTTCCTATAAAAAAAATTATATGGAACTTTCTACTTTACACGGGAACAGGAACATATTTTTCAGAATCAAGATATAAATAAACCTTTGACAAAATAAATAAATAAATCAGTCAACTTTTTATTTAGGTCATTGACTTGTTTAAACTAAACAATATATTCAGTAATTATTTTAGAATTAGTTAAAACTTAACTTCTAGTATATAGCTGTTTAGTTAAACGATTGAAAAAACACATATATTTAGTTATTTTAATAGTTGACCGGCAAATTATTGTATGCTGATATCAAAAGATAAGGATTACTTGCCAAGTATAAAGTTGATGTAAGGTATTTTTGCACCAAAATATGAAACGCTAATGGATTTGACAAATAAGTCATCGATTGGATTTTTGATTGGGTTAACTTTGAATTGGATCATCAATATTTGGTTTGATTTTGATTTCAGTTCAAATTATCAAAATTTGGGTTGGATCATGTACGGGTCATCAAGATTTAGCTTGATTTGACTTTGTCAAGTCCAAATGCTACTTAAAAAGGAGCAGTCTTTTAATGAGGTAGTGACTAATGTCGACAAAACAAACACCAAGAAGGGAAAGTCAACAAAATCGAGCCGCCAACAATATTTTAGGCATCCCCACTTAACTCTCCTAAGGATACACCCAAATTAAACTAAGTATTTGCATGCACCAACATTCAAACCTTGTTTCTTGTCGACAATCCGAAATATGGCACCCTATATATATGGACCCTCAAATGTCTCCGTGTACTACCGCCGCCGCCCCTCGGATTGTCGACCAAGAAAGCGATGCGGCGGTCGGCCGTGAGGGTGGCGGTGGAGTTGGCGGCAGAGGTGAGAGTAAGTGTAGTAATACTCCTATCATTACAAGATATTTAATTTCACTCAACTTGAATTTTTTTTTTCGATAAGCGAATTGGAAAATAATACAGGGTTGTAAATCAGATATATGATTTTCCTTTTGTTGTGAGTCAGACATATACAAGAGGACTTTAAGTATCATTTGAACTTATAATGAATTCTGTTGAGATATGACGAGATTTACGTAGATATTTCTCTTGTATATTTTTGTATATTTATAGATATCATTTTTTATATTCATTATGTGTGGATATTATTTTCTTGTATCTTATTTTAGAAGAGACGAAGAGAATAATGCAAAAAGAATCTTTGTTTCACAAACTATATATCAAGTTTTCAAATTCGTTCCTAAATTGAAGTAACAAATAAATGGAATCAAGAATGATAAACCCTTCCTGTATGTCCTAGAATCATTCTTCTTTTCATTTTATTCGAAAAGATTGAACCAAATCCCCCTTACTTTGTTCGGAATGTGGGCACACTTGCAAAACCCAACATCAATGAATGAGTTGCATCACTGTACAATTTGGAGATGACAATAGATTGAGTTTGGATTGAGTCGGGTTCATCAGGACCTAGATCTATCTAGCCTTTTGAACCTAGACCCAACCCCAGAGGCCCCATTGAGTTTCCGCGCGGGGGGGGGGGGGGGGGGGGGGGGGGTCGCAAAGGTGTCGATACACTGGTGGCGGTGCCGTGATGGGTTTTTTTTTTCTTCCTGGATTCATATGGCCGAGACAAGGTGGAAGTGGAGAGCCAAACGAGTAATTCCTTGGTTTAAATGGAGGGGAGGGGAAGGGATTTTCTAACTCCCATATGGGAAATAGATACTCAAGTGAATGTAGAATGGATGATGATACGTGTCTTACTGCAAGACACTCTTAAATGTCTTGTCATAACTCAAATTAATATATTTTATGATTTAAAAACACCAAATCTTCATTAATTACTGTAACCACAAATTACAAAGATTGAATTTTTATAGATTCAATTGGGTTACAATCTCTATAGATACAAACTCCTCTGATTCTTCCTCTCAAGGATGGATTTTTCAACCCCTGAAACAAAGGGGGTGGGGGCCTATTTATAGGAAAATCCCTCCTCCCAAGTCAAGACAGACCTTGACTTGGGTTATGGGCCTTGACATAGGTTTTGGGCCTTTCAATCAGGCATTACCCTAGGCTACCTGACTTTCATTTGTTTGACTTTGACTTTTGAGTCTTCCGGGCTTGAACCGAGCATTGACTTGGAAGTCGCCCCGAGCTTTAACCGGACGTTGACTTGAGAGTCGTCTTTGATGTTTTGACTTGTGAGTCGATGTTGACTTTGACCTTTGACTTTGACTTTGATTTTGACTTTGACCATGCCATCACTCGAACGTCTTCCGGGCTTTAGGTCGTGACTTGACTTGGTAGTCGTCTCGAGTCTCGATTTGGGCTTTGACTCGAATTTTAACTAGACCCGGACTTGATAGTCAGCTGGGCTTCATTTTGGGCCTGATCTGCAAGTCTTTGGGCTTAATTAAATTAATTAAAAGGGTTGACCCAATGAACTAATTTAATTTAATTTTGGTACGACACAAATAAATTTAAGTGCCTACAATTACAACTTATTATGATCAGTTATAGAGCTTTAATATTCGTTAGTCACATCAACAACTACAAACTGACACCATAACTAGATCAACTCTATCCGCGAGGCATATCACATGTGTAATTCTATAAATGTAAAAAATTATGTATAAAATAATGATTTTACACAATTTATAAGTTTTGACAACCTTCTACTATTCAATCATATCATTTTTTTTCAATTTAATATGTGACAAGATATATTTTAAGCGAAAAGAGACACCTAAAAAGTGTCTTGCTGCAAGACACTTATCATTTTGCATGTAGAATTAAGGGTGATACTTAACTTCTATTTTTTAAAAACTCCCATCTTGGAGCAATGCATTTAAATAAAAATATATTTTCTTCAGGGTCACCAAATTAGTCTTTGTTGATGCTAGGAAAGCATAAGATTTTATAAACATGTACCATCGAAATATAATTAACAGATCAGCCAAACCGTCAAAATACTCCCAAACAACCACTTTTTATCAAAAAAACTATTCAAATAGCCAACAATCAAGCACTCCCTACATATACAAACTTAGGTAGATCGTCATAGTTTTTGTAGTCTATTGCAAACAACGGATTTAACTCTGTAGATAATAGAGCTTGCTGAAACCGGCTATTATCTCAAGGCCCTAGCTTTCATTGCCATCCCTTTCACTGCTATGTGGAACCAGCTCAACTCATGTTTCAATCCCTAGTGTCTGCTCTTCACATCCGTTCACTGCAGTATGTGTTAAACTAAGCGATATGATAGCTGCTGTAGTGAAAGAGGAAGGGCTATGTTGTGGAAGATACCAATGACCTGAAAGTTTAATTCGCCCGACTTCGGTACAGATCGTTATGGCGAAGAAGCTCACCAAGGTTTAACACAGCAGGCTTCACACTCGTGTACTCGAGGGAGAAGCTATGGAGTATAACAAATTGTATGCCCAGAAAGTAGAAATGAGAAGAGAGAGTTGATTTTTCTGTGTGTTCTACAGAGTTATAGAAGACCCCTTTTTATAGTGGATTAGAGGAGAGAAAACTGGCAACCAAGCAATAAAGAAAGGCGCGAAAAGGGGGCAGAAAATCAAGCAAAATGTAACTGAAGCAGTAGTGGGGGAGAGGATCATGGTGATTAAGGCTGAAATGAAGGAAGACTTAGTCAACTAGCCGTTAGCATGATGACAGCTCATACGCAACCAGTCCAGTGAGAATTCCTTCAAAAATTATAGTGTAAGGTCCAAACCCACAACCCACAGCCCACGCCCAGCCCAAATCAGACGTGTGGTGGCACGCACACACTTGTGGCAGCCCAAGTCCCCCCAACCCCCCTTCAAACATGGCTTCAAGTTATTCGACAAGTGCAAGAGGAATGAGGTATATAAATTCTTCAAACCACTCCTAAAAATTCCATATGGGACAACAAAAGAGATAGAAAGAGTAAGTAAACACCCTTCTGGGGTGCCATTACTCCAACAGTAAGTTGATCCACACTTGACAACTGAAAGCACATTAACAAAATAAGTGTGTACATGTTTCAGTCCCCTATGAACACATGACACAATCCTTAGTTTGTCCATGCATAAGCTGTGCCCATCTTTCCTTAGTCGTGATCCTATCATGAGTAGGAAGTCAAGCGACATAGGATTGCTCGTGAAGTTGTATAAGTTTACTTAAAAAGAAAAGATCAAATTTATTCAATAATAAGTCCTACGATATCTACAATGCAAATTCGACTTAAAAATATACAAACCTAAATGTCAAAATGAATTGGTAACTCCTGAGTGCTCGATTTGTTGATCTAGTGTAAACTATATGCATGATTGGTTCTCCTGCCACAAAGGATTGTCCATGAAGTATCGACATCCTTCGTAGATCCATGTTAGCAACTTGAGAGAATCCATGCATCCCCATAACATCCAAAGCCAAAATAAAGCAAGTATAACTCATCACAATTGTAGGTACAAAATTCAATGGCAGGATTAACGGATCTCCCAAAAGAAGGCAAATTGAAGAGAATAAGGGGTTGAAAACAGCCCAAGAAGTGTCGTTTTCGTCCTGCAAGTCACCAAAGTGATCAGCACATATGGTTACCACTTAACAGTCCATATTAATACGCGGAGAGATATACACGTATGTGCTCATATAAATCTACCACTTGATCAAAGTAAACCCCATGGACATTAATATAAACTACTACTATTAAAAACGAAGAAACACCATAAATTCTAGCTAGTAATTGCAAAAGTGGATCAGCTCCTAGGTATCCAAATCAACTTCGCAGGGGCTTGGTCCATTGACCATAACTCCAGATGGAACTCTGATCCTGACGTCCCTACAGATCACGCTGAGCTTCGCGTCCTGGTTCTTATCGATCAGCCAGTAATCCGCTGAAATCTCGACGGTAATCCCGAGCTCCCCCCGCTTATTCAGGTCCTGGTTCATGAGGAAGACGATGAAGTCGTCTGAGACTGGGACAGACGAGGCCGGAACAGTGACAGACACCCGGCTCTGAACGTCATAGAGGTCACAAATACTGTGGCCAGGGCACAAGGAATCGAGAGAAGACGAACAGAGGTTGTACTCCACCGCCTCCTTCTCAAGATCGCAGGGTTGGGGACGGTGGTGGTAGTACACTGAGACACGTGCTGGTCCATATAGGGCACCGTAGTTGAGGTGGTCAATCAGGAAAGTGATATTGAACGCAGCTGTGACGGTGGTCGTGGTGGACCTGGTGGCGGTGGTGTTAAGAGCGAAGGCAGTTGGGGTGGTCACTGATTGGATTTGGAATCGTAGGGGAATATCATCATCATTATTGCTTGACCTCACTATGGCGGCTGTCACTGGCATGGCCACAACTAAACTAAAAAGAACACAAAACACAAGGGATGCGCATACCGCCTCATAATCCCGAGATTCGTCTTGCTGGGGAAGGGGAGGGGCGGATGGCGATTGTCTCGTGGTGGTGGCGGCAGCAGTGGTGGCGGTGGCAGTGGCGATGGGGTTTCTTTGATCCATATTCAATGTGGGGCTTTCACTCTTGAAAAGATCAGGAGGAAGGAAGGTAACAAGGCACAAATAATGTTAAACACGCATGGTGTAGGGTAGTACTTATACTTGGTAAAAGGCGATGAATCCTACTCCTACCAGGACAAGTCTAATTTCACTCAAACTGGGACATCATATAAGGTTTGTGCGTTAGACAGAGACATAATTTCCCTCTATATCTTCTTTTGCATGTAAAATCCTAATTAGACTTGAAATACGTACAACTACTATTAATTGGCTTTTTTTTTTGTTAGTATTGCATTGCATCAGTGATGATATGTATTCTGGTGAGATACCTCTTAAATCTCTTGCCTTGATCAAAATTAGTATATATATTAAATGATTAAATTCATTAAATTTTCAATAACTAGACTTAGTCATGAATTGGAAGGTCGTACAATGCCTATTGATACAAAATGACACTCTAAATGGATCAGTTCATCCGCGAAGGTGTATTATACGCGTAATTTTTTAATTATGTGAAATTATAGATAATTAAACAGATGATTTTAGAAAATTTATAAGTTGTAACTCCTATTATTCAATCATACAATTTTTAAAAATTTAATACATGATAATATAACTTTTAAGTGTAAATAAGATATTTAAGAAATATCTTGCAACAAGATGTTTATCATTTTACAAAATTTAATTGTTAACGTGATACTATTTCTAAACTTTGCAACCGTCTTCTTATAAATAAGCAACAATCAACACAAGTGAATCCCTAAATAATAAATCAGTAAATCCAAGCAACAAAGAAACAAAATTTCCTGGGTTAATAATACAGGCATTCATATATTAATTACGATGTTAACTGGTTTTGTTAAGCGTATGGACTAATTATGCTGTGTCTAGTGAATCACGACTTGTTAATCACTGGTATGTAATATATTAGTATCGTTTAATAGGAGTTATGAATCAAGAATGGTAACGATCAAAATTCAACATACGATTTGTATCAACTATTAACGTTAGAGGATAAACTTATTCTTGGATCTTCAACCATTAGTTTAAACCTTTGGTCGAGTTAGTTCCTGAACAATTAAGTTACCGGGAACTGTAGGAAGTTGTGAACATTACGTTTGCTCTATATTATACTAGAATTCTTTGGTATTATTATTTTTAGAAAATTGCAAAGGGACTATTTTTGATATAAATAAGTTTGCAAAGACCGATGTAGGTTGGATTCAGGCTTGCGTATCTTGTTCTACTTGTATTTTCACCAATTATGCCTACCTCGATTCTTCTACATCCGCTATTCCTGCGTTTTTCACCTAAGGATTGAGATAATTTGCTTGTAAAAGTGTATTTTATAAAAAATTTATCGGAAAACACTTGGATACGTTGATATTTCCCTACTATTTCAAATCCAATCAATCATTATTCACCACCAGCAAATCCTAACGCCTCCTAAATATTGTTATATGAATAGTAATTACTTTAGTTATAATCTCCTTGTTTTCTGTTTATCCTCTTCTTTCCTTGGACACTTTTTGATCTCTAAGCATAATTTGAGGAGATTTTGAAGGTTAAGAGAAGTAGAGCTAAAATTGAAAAATTCTTAGATACAAACGTATGTATCTAGCATGGTACATACCCTGAAATCATGTAGTGGACGGGTGCTCGATATGTTGTAGTGTATCGTTTTTTCCCCGCAGTAGTGTATCTTTTTTGTTTTACAGTGTACCTTTTTCTTCCTGTATTATACCCTTTGTTTTTTGTAATGTATCTTTTCTTATCTATAGTGTATCTTTTCTTATCTAAAATATATCTTTTATTCGCTACAATGTATCCTTTTCTAGTTGGTTGGACTAGAGAATTATGAAAATGCTTATTGGGTTGAAGGAAATGAAATAAGGATTTAGCCCAATTATATGATACCTCTTATATAGGTATCATGTATGTACCTAAACATGGTACATAGGTATGTACATTAGAATTACTGGCTAAAATTTACGTTAGGAAGAGAGAGCAATTGAACATTTTTGTTTGTTTTTGCAAATGGTGAATTGCAATTCTCAAGATCATTGTTTCAATTCAATTAGATTGTTCGTTTACAATCATATTGTTCCAGATAAAAGTGCTTTATTTCTATTATCACTCAAGCTCAAACATAAAAAGGCATATTGACATATATGATATCGGTTGCTTTAGAACTGCTCATCTTATTTGACACAATTTTTTTTTTTTTGGGGGGTGTGTGTATATGGAAGTACAAATATAAACATAAATGAAATTAGACCTCAGCTTTTTTACAAAAATTCAGGAAAAAAAATTGCATTTTTGGAAGGCAATATTCTTAATTTTTAAGGTATTGAATGATAATAATGATATTACTATTAAATTTGACTCCCAACATGCCAAGCTTTAAGGGCAGTATCATTATACTGCCAATCTTCACCAAGTCAAACAAAGCCTAGCTCAAATTTTATGACATAGGAAAATTATTTATTAGACGTGGATGGTAGAAAATATATGCAAGTAAAAATAGATAGATTATTATTATTTATACCTCGAAATTTTGGTAAACATTTTTCACAATATTGATGACCATTTCGAATTATTATTTACCTCCTTTCACATTTGCCTTAAGCAATTTTTACACATGCATTCCTACTCAACAAATAATACAGTAAAACTCGGAGAAATGTATATGCTATGCCCTAATACTAATAATCCTCATATTAATCCACCAGCTGAAAGTAAAGTTCATCAATATAAACTACTAAAAAAACAAGAAGAAGAAGAAGAAGAAACACCACAGATTGTAGTTAATGCGTAAGTGGTCAACTCCTAGGTAAAGAAGCTACCGTGCAGTGTTTGTCCGGTGCCAGCAGATGTTACGGTTCAATTGTAAGGTATGGAACTTGAGTTCCACATTGGTAATACAGGAGATTGATGTGGATTTATATGTCGGCTTTGGGTTTTCCTGATCCTTGAGGTAGCTTAGTTTTTGAGATGGCCTCTAGCTTCCAAGGACCTATGTCGGTTAGGTCAGTAATAGCTCAAATGAAATTTTGGATTTTTGGAAGAACTTTGATTTTGTTTGATAAGAATAATCCAACTTCCAAAGTTAAATGTTAGCATACCAAATTTTAAAGATATCTAAGTATTATTATACAACAACTAAGTCAAACAAATTTGAACTTATGAATTTTATGGCATAGGAAAGCTACTAATAAGACGTGAATGATAAAGTTTTAAATGTAACTTAAAGGATCGACCGATACTATAAATCTACATTCAATAACTAATATAATTAATATCAAAACGATGAGTCAAAATTGTGCATTTAAGGTATTGGTGGAGGATTTTACTCGGCTGGAAAATGAGATGATCCAATAGCAAAACGTGCAAATGGAGTTTTTCATGGGCTGTAGTTTATGAGAGCTATTGGTCAAGAGGGGATGAACGGGTGAATTTGTTTTGTATGATTGTTTGAATCATTTTAACTAGTACTGGAATAGCTCTTTTGCACTATTTTGTTACTATTTTGCCATTATTAGCTTAATAATAATCTAAAAAAAAAAACAATGTTATTACTCAATTATTGCGCACATATTAATGGAGACACGAAGAAATGAAGGAAAATATAACCTCCTTATGTGGCAAGTAAACCACATGATCAAATTGCTTTACTTTTGAAATCCAGCATATTAAGTCCAGCATCTAATAATTGATCCGTCAAAATTTATCATATCCAATGACATAATGACCAAAAAATTCAGCATATTAAGGGTACTTTTGAAAAATTGGATTCTCATATCCAATGCTCAAATTTGAGATAACTAGTAGTCACATGACCAAAAAATTTATCAGTTGTGTTGATAGCAATCTAATAATTGATCCGTCAAAATTTTGAAATCACGATAATTGATTCAGATGATTAGATTCAATATTACTCGAATTATTTTCATGTGTCTCTATGCTTGGATTCGAATATGTATAAAGATAAATAAATAAAGCCTTTTATTTAGGCATTAATCTGTTTAATTTCTTTTTCGTTTGTTTGGGATGTCAATTTTTACACATGCATTTCTCACTCAATAAACAATCCATTAATTAAAACCCAAAGAAAAATATACTATGCTCTAGTATAATGATGCTCATAGGCATAAATCCACTAGATAAAAGTTTGCATCAATAATATGAACCATTAAACAAAAGATCGAAGGAACATATAGAGTAGCTAGGGGGAGGAGATGGCAGAAACACCCATAAATTATTGCTTATGCGGATGTGTTGGGTTTATGGCCCAAAATCTGAGCCACCGGGGCGGCACGGGCTGAGGCACGGGCGTGCTGCTGGGTGGCATGGTCACCAGTTGGCGCTGTGTCGAAGAAAGACGAAGATTTCAGCGGGCAGAGAATTGGCACGGTCA